>BFEA01000318.1:1729872-1748829 GCA_003427395.1 Chara braunii | reverse complement strand
CACACACACACACACACACACACACACACACACACACACACACATACACACACAGACACCAACCCACACACGCGAACCCTCAAGCTTGCCACGTGCCCCAGCAAGACAAGGCACAGTCTAGCAGAATGCCGCCGCGCAAGCAAACAGCCACGCGGTTTGTTCAGCTGCGAACAAGTTGTATTTGCTCCTCACAACCCCGTATGAAAGCAAAGAGTTTGCGGCTTATTGGGTTTTCTTCATACAACGTAAAAGGGCCTTTACCCGATTCAGACCCTGAACGAGAATGCAGCATGAAGGGGGGTTACTCGCCAAGACCCTGGGCGCAAAAAGCAGATTAACAGTCACTGACTTGGGGTCAACAGTCACATCCTAAAGAAAAGAGAAGCTTTGTCAAGAGGCACAGTCAAACCCCCAGGACGAAGGGTTGCAGCATTTGGTCTAGAAAGTCGTGACCATTCATCCCAGGGGCTATGCAGCTTGTGTCTGTTCGTGCAGAATGTGTGTCTCTCCAAAAGGAAGTCAAAGGGCAGGTTCCCAGTTCTGTCTAAGTCTAATAGGGGGTCTAGATTCAGACACCCAGTCCGAAATCCAGGCCAGATGGCCGCAGCAGCAGCAGACCCTGAGGGGAGAATACTGGGACACACACATATGCACGGGTCTGGGACTGAAAGAGGCCCAAAGTGCCAATGCAGACCAATGCAGACCTCGCCAGGGGAGGCCAGCAGTATAAAGCAATAGGCCAGCCTCCCTTGACATCAGATCCCACTGGCATATTGGCGTGGAAGTGCTGTGTGCACTTGTGCGCTGGCTAGCTGGGTTAGCGCTGGAGGAGAAGCTGCGCTGAGAGATGGAAGAGAGATGGGCGCTGGCTTGCAAGTGGCAGCCATAGCTGCACCAGATAGTTAGTATAGGTAGTGGGTTAGTAATTAGTCTACAGTGAGTAGCATTCAGAGCAGATTCTCGAAGTAGGAGTGAGCATGCATGATGGGAGAAGAGGACCGAGACTGAGATCTTGAGGAAGGAGAGAGAGAAGAGACAGGTTGACGAGTTGGCTATGGTGTCTACTTACCTGTTCTGCGCTTGACGAATTACTGAGAAGTGGCGCTGGCTCAGCCAGGCCCCATTGAGCTGATGTTCGCAGAAGGGACATATCGTGATTATTGAGCGCTTGGATTCCTGAACTCGAGATACTCATTATAATGTGTTTGAGATTATATAAGCTGCACGACTTGGTTCTCATCTCCTCCCCATTTTGCGTTGTGTGTGTGGAGTCATAATCTGTGTGAATGGTGACGTTGCATGCTTTGTGATACACTCTGGCAAGACAAGGTCAGTCAGGACCGTTGCAAACGAGACAGAACAACAAAAAAAAACAGTTTGGGATTAACTGATGATGCTGAGCAATGATGCACAATTGTCGCCGTTAAGAGCCAGTGATACCGAATAAGTTTTTCTGAATTACATATAACTGGACATTCCCTTGGGGACGAGAACAATGGTTCGGCTGTCAGGCGCAATTTCACCTGCTTCTCCTCAGAAGTATCTGTTCATGACTTGACCAGAGTGAACAGTATCAGTGGGATCTTAAATGCCCCCTCGGTTCAGGCCACGTTCCCTTTCTCTGATCTGTCCCACACGAGCGACCAGATTCGCTCCCTTTCTAAATTATAATTTCCTCCCTATCGGTTCAATCCTGTGCGTTACAGTTTGCGCAGTTGACGAGCCAGCTGATCAGAAGCAGAGTTGTACCTGGTCAAGTTAAGTACCCTGAGAGTGTATACGAGCACTTTATGCTTCAGGGGTGCGATTCCACACACAGTACCCCCTCTTCGTCCATCCTCTTTTCTTCTAGCAGCACACTTACCACTCACCGTTCCTCACTTTCTATTGCTGTAGCGCGTGGTCTGGCTGTGTTTGTCGTTTCAATCTCAAATGGACCTGTGCGGGGTCACAGCCCGATTTACACAACTAAAAATTATCAAATAAATTAATATAAAGAGCCTCTTTCTCTCTCTCTGCCCCCGCACTCTCGCACTTCCTCTCGCTCTGGCACGGTCAGCCACAAACAACCTTCTCACCTCTCAGCCCTTAACCACCTCCCCTCCAATCCTCTTGGCTGTATTGTAGCTCAGGACTGCATCTCCCTTGGCGGGGACCGAGAGGAATTGGGCAACGGACCTAAAAGGCATGATCATATAGACTTTCGGACCCCCTTTCATGAAGACACCGGCGCTAAACCACAGAATCTCGGGGTTGCTGGCTGCGGGAGAGCACTTGTCCTTTTCTCTTTGTGATTGGGTGCTCGTGATACGCGTTACTGTTTCGTAGTCCTTTTCTCTTTGTGATTGGGTGCTCGTGATACGCGTTACTGTTTCGTACCTGCTGTTCGAGAGGCAATAGTAGGTGATCAACTCAGAAGACTCTACTGTCCACCTTTTTCCCTTTGATCGATGGGATGTGAGCAGTTCGGAACATACCTGTCAAGACTTCGGGCACGAAGTCGAGTAACCTCTCACCGTGATCACGGAGTCAAAACTCGACACATTTCACTTCATTAATTTGAGACTCGGTCAGATTCCCGCTGATTACAGTGGCTGATGCTCCCCAGTTCTCTGTCAAATCCGCAACCCCGTCATCGTTCGCTGCCTATCCAGATCATTCGATCATCATCGACTAGGATCACCGAACCGTCATCAGGCTCGCTGCGAACCTGAGTCATCAGACCCCTTTCATCACCGGAGTGCCAGGTTTCACAGCCAGCGATAATGGGTGTTCACTGACCCAGGCGTTGTGAAAGTCAACTTCTTGCTCCACACTGTTCACTGATTTTTGGGGTTCGAGAGCATGTTTCACGCGACCCTTATCTCCAATTCATGGAGTGGTTGACCGTCCCGCTTTATACTCTTGACACCCACGATAAGCGCAGGCCTCTCCCCATGCTCGTTCGTCGCGCTGTCCGTACCACCACCTGTGGAAACAAGGCGGGGAGAGCCAGCTTTCCTATGCAAGCCCGCCCACGTGTTCTGACATGGCGCACACCGTGCTTGCATCCCCCTACCTTCACAAACCGGGCCATTCAAACCCTGGTCGGAGTGCTAGAGTGGGCGGGGTACACCAGGCACGCTCTCCTCTGCACACACTCTGAATCCCCCTCTTCACTAGGCCGCTCTTCTTCTATATTCGCTAGAGCAACGAGCCGCACCTGGCCCACCGCTGGTCCGCAGGTCCTCCGAAGTTCCAGCCTCACCGAATTCCATGGTGCAGCTCCCAGATTTGAGTACCGGGCCCACGATCCCAGGCCGAAGAGGTCAAGTTCAGAAGGGTCACGGTCGGGTACCAGCAGCTCAAGTGCACCGAGCCAGTATCTCTGCTAAAATGCCAGCACCGCGTCGCGGTAAGCTACTCGAATGTCGAGGCAGTGACCGTTCCAAAAAAAAAATATAGCTCCTCCTGCTGTGAGTTCTGCCTGTGCCGGACCAGTAACCGTACCCGAAATAGCTGTAACGAACAGCAGTGGCGTGTACCATCGCCGGCCACATGAAAATACCATACCGAGCTGCAGGTGTACCATACCAGTTCCGGACCAGTATCCGTACCAGATTTAATTGCAGCAAACCGCAGAGCTGTACTCGTGTCAAACCAGTGGCAGTTCCAATCACCTTGTCTTTGAACTGTAGGGCCTGCACCAACGCTGTCCTAGTGACAGTACCGTACCTGTAGCCATTTCCGAACCAGTTTCCATACCGAAATAGTAGCGGCAATTTTTGCAGTAACCTAGGCCAACTAATATCACCAAACCCAAGTGAGCCATAGCAGCCCAAAACCAAACCGAATACCGTACCAAGCAGTAAGCATGCCGTACCAGTACCGGACGAATGACCGTGCCAAAGTAACAAGATCAAACTGGAATGTGCGGTTCCAGTACCGTGTAAGTCCTCGACCAGTGATCGTACCAAAGCAAAAGTACCGAACCGCGGACCAATTGTCGTGCCAAACAGCACAAGTATCATGCCTGTACCAAATCAGTGTCCATACCGGTACCAGTCCAGTCCAAACATCGTCATAGCTGACTTGCCGTAGCAAGAATACCAGGCCGCTGATCTGATCGCCGAGGTAACTCAAGTCCGCCTCAAGATAGTGCGGGAAAAAAATACCGCCAATGGTCGGGTCAGCATAAGTTCCACCCGAGTTCCCACACAGCACTCAGGGAGTCAGGGGAAATCAGTAAATTAAGAATTAAGTAAGGTCTGGTAAAATCGGCGAGGGATAGGAAAGTAGAGGAAATCCGTCTAATTAAAGAGGCGAAATAAATAGGTAAATTCCAGTTGAAATCAACGAAAGCACGATTAGTCAAAATAATCATTTGTTTTTATTTCTTTTTATCATTTTTATTTTTATTATTTATCTTTAATTTCGTCATCAAATTGGATAAAATTTGAGGCCTCTTTCCTCGCCAGCTGGTCAGTGTGGAAAAGGTCGCGTGAAGGCTTGCAACCGTACCTTCGCCGCTCGGCTGGCTGATTCAAAGATAGCCTCAGCAATGTCGAAAAAAGGTAAGCGCCAGGCAAGGTAGAGGCGGCTGTTCAACTTATTAAATTTAACTTTATTTAAGGGTTAGTTCCTGCGGTCGAAATAGGGGATTTCAAAGTTCATCTTAGGACCCCTAATTTTTCCCGACAGTCCCGACAAGAGTACCCGAAGAATCTGAACTGGGCGTTTGGTAGAGGACCCGATTCCTTGTATTTCAGGTGGCCGACCGGTCTGCGGCCACCCGACACCGGGAAGGTCCCAGGAAAAAAATAATAATAATAAAATCCGGGAAGAAACTATGTTATGCAGAAAACTAAACTGAAGTTACTGAACAACTTTTGCCTCAGGGTCACATCGCAACTCTTTACCAAAAAATAAAATTATTATTATTATTATTTATTTATTTATTTATTTTGGCCCGGCTGGGCTAGTGGTCCCGGGCCACTCTGGTAGGCTAGCCGAAATGCACTTTTCAGGGCTGGGGGGGTTAACCTATTCTTTTGGAAATGTGGAGGTTTCTTTTTTTTTTTTTTTTTTTTTTAAAAGCCCAGGGTGTTGTAGAGGCCAGTCAGTGTGTGCATAGTGATCACCTGGAACTGTGAGCTGTGGGTGTCCTGGGATATGAGACCACCTCCCAACCCATCCTCACGTCAATGCTCCTAGCACACCCCCTATCCCACTATTCTACCTCAGTGTGACCAGCACTCAGAACCATTGCCCTACCAACGGGCACGCAACTTGGACCGAACAGCAGTGATAGGCACCAGGGCTGATAGATTGCCCAGCCCTGGTGGAAGCGGAATCGGACGAACCTTGTCGAACGGGAACTTCGAACGCCAGGCCCAGACAATGAACTACAGGCCCCATATATATATAGCCACCAGACAGTTCTATCCGAATGTCAGTAGAAACTGCACCCAATGGCACCCTATCCAACCTACCTGAACCTACTGAAGGCACTAGACCCCACCAGTGACTAGCTCCCCAGCCTGTTTTTTGTGTATATATTCTGTGAATCAATGTAGACAGTATCATGTGTGGAACCTTGTGTATGTAACCTGTACGCGGTATATAATTCACAAGCTATGTGTGTATGCCCGAAAGCTATGTGTTCTCTGTGAATTATGTATCGAGGAGAGAAGGGGTCAGCTGGACAAGGACCCCCCCCAAGGACCGAACCAAGCTTGAATCCGTGACCTTGTAACATGTAATCCAAGACTCTACCGTATGAGCAACTACCGGAAATGGAATAATCGTGTGTGATATGCGAGACTGGGGAGAACATCAGAACACCCGAGACCAACACCCCCAAGCAAACCCTGTGAAACCCACAACCAACATACAACACCGTGGACTACCCTTGGGTGGTGCACAGGCAGTGTCTGTAATAGTACCATGCGTCAGCCCAAGGGGATGTGTGTCCAGCCGTGCATCAATCTAATGCCTTGCCGGTGTCCATGCACAAGGCTGCGGGGTTTTGTTCCCGCAACCTTACACCACAATGCGCATTTCCAACTGGTGCTCTAACCACTGAGCTACATCAACTGGACTTCTTTTGGAGGTTTCCAAAGTTTAATATGTCAACTTTCAAAACAAAAACTGAATTGGAATTAATCGCTGGAGGGGTAACTCCCCCCCCAGGTTAACGCCCTCAGCCCTGAAAAGTGCATTTTGGGGATTTTTTTTTAAGTTTTTTTTCTTTTTTTCTTTCACCCTGTTTTATTTTTGGTCAAGGTTTGCGTGTGCCAAGTTCAGTGTTTGTTGGGGTCTTGGCGATTACTGTTTTGGCCATCCCTGAATCAGAGCCATTGCCCCAGTCCAGAGCCCAATCAACATGACTGGCCTGTTTTGGGTAATGAACAAAGATTGGTCACCGAAGACAAGCAGGAGGAGACGCTCCCCAAACCCTTCGCCTGAACTACAACCGGCAACCCCATATTGGTCAGCCCTCATTCGTATTTGGAGAGAAATTATGCCAAGAAAAGTAAAAAAAAAAAGACAAATCCAAAGAGGAAGTAGTACGCCAACCCCTGTTTGGGAACCCATGCGTAAGGAACGGAGGAGATCTTCCGCTGTCACTTGCAAAAGGGCAACGCTGGCTCTCTTGGATCAGGCACGGGATCTGGCGGGTTAGTCATATTTGGGATGAAGAGGGTAAAAACTGGGTAGGAGAAGATCAGCTGAGACTAC
This sequence comes from Chara braunii, assembly GCA_003427395.1. Taxonomy (NCBI): domain Eukaryota; kingdom Viridiplantae; phylum Streptophyta; class Charophyceae; order Charales; family Characeae; genus Chara; species Chara braunii. The sequence continues at coordinate 1,742,109 of BFEA01000318.1, read as the reverse complement.
GCCTAAAGGGATGCAATCGTCGTGATGACAACCTGGCGACAGTAATAAACAGCATCCCAGTGAGTTGAAGGACCTATTAGAAGAAGACTTTTCATGGAAATCAGGGGAATGGGGTGTACTGACCAAGGAAACGCTACCTCAAAGAGCCTACCTATACTGCCGCACATCCCCTGGCTCTGAATTTGGAGCAGTCTTCACCTCTTTCCCTATGGACCGAACAAACCCCAAATCGCTAATCATCCACAACATCGATCCACAAGACGAATTGTTGAACTTCTACACGCTCCGAAAAATTAGGGTTCTGGGCCTCTGGCCAAAGACTATATTCCAAGCAGACACAGCGCTTCAATATTTAGAATTCGACCCAGATGAATGAGCCTGGGCATGGATCTCAGGGAGTAGCAGAGTATGCAAGACCCCCAGGCAAATATTTCAGTATAGAGTCAAAATGGGTTATAGGATGCTGCTGAAGACCAAGGACCCGGAACGGAAAGGTAGCTGATATTCGAGCCTTACAAATCGGGTGGCAAAACCGGCATAACTCGACGACGGCCAAGGAGAGAAGGAAGTCATGCCAGACACAACAGCAAGCTTTCAGAGCCACATGAGTCGCCCCGGGGCTTTATCTGAGCCAATTTCTATATTCCTTGTATTATTGTCTTACTGACAGTAGTCTCACAAACGGTTCTGAGAGGGAAGCCAGAGAAAGGCAAGCTGACAGTCAATCCTCCACTTCACTGGAGCAATCAATGCTGGTCAGGGTTCCTTCGGCCAGACGGAAGGAAGCACGAGTGTGTACCCTGTTGTATTTAATTTTGACTTGCCGGTGGAACAGGAACCGGACTTACGCTCCCCAGAATGGATATAGAGCCAGGACCATAATTACCTGTTAAAAAAAAAAAAAAACCTGAAAAAGTCCAAAAAACTGAAAAGAGAAACTTTTGCACGAAAGCACACTTTTGCCTTGGGGTTTTAGGCCCATTCATCCATTTTTAATTTTTTTTTTACCTTTTTTCCTTGTGCTGTTGGTTTATCTGGTGTCCACTCTATCGACTGACTGGTGACAAGTCTGACTTAAAAGGTGTGGGACTTTGTTATAATGACCCTGAAAAAACCCTGCCCTGAAAATTTAGGCCTGCAATGACTTGCTGATTTCAACTGGCGAGACTGACTGCGAGGCTGTACAGTGTACTGCTGTGTTTGCTGTGTGCTTTGCTGTGTTTTTTTGTTTGCACTGAGGGCCGCCCGCTGTTCTAAAAATAGCCTGAGTGGTTACCGGCCCTAAGTGGTCTTGAGCCCTAAGTGCAGCGGAGTAGGACCGGTTTCGTAGAGGCCGAGTAGGCCCTAACTGAAACGGTACCGGTAGGCCCTAGGCTAGGGTAGTGTAGAATCTACAAGTAGGTTCGAGTAGGACTGTTTAGGACGTTTGGCTGTTCATTTTCACGACGCAGCATTTTGGAGAAGCCAAGCAAGTTGGCGGTGGCAATTGTCTACAGGCGGCATCCTGAGACTCTTCTTGTGGACGGCAGCCATAGCCGGCCTTCTGAAGGTTGCCGGAGCTGGGGCATCCTCAGCGCATCTACCCCTGAGGGTATCTGTGCCTGGCCAGGCTATATTGAGGCTCCTCACTGAGTGTTTGTGGGTGGCGGCAGCCATAGCTGCCTGTTTCTTAGTTAGAGTTGTCCATCGGCACTGAAGACTACATCACCGGATCTGTTCTTCATCGGGGTGGTTAGCGCTGGCCTCTGGGAGGCTGTTTCGGTTGTGCGCTTCTAACTGGGTGTAGGATAGAGAGTGGAGTGTGGGGTTCTGAGTGTGGCGAGATACTGGAACAAACTCTGTAACGATATCTGGTTTAATTGCCTCTNGTGTGGGGTTCTGAGTGTGGCGAGATACTGGAACAAACTCTGTAACGATATCTGGTTTAATTGCCTCTTCATCAGTGTGTATTCCAAATTGTTATACTCGTAGGTTTCTTCTTGTGATTGGCTGTTGGGAGTACTGTCAGAGAATGAGGAACACTGTGTGTCTTCTCCCCACCTCTGCATAGCTGTATTCCGCTGTCTATTTTGATATGTGTACAGTCCGGACTCTGTCTCCTCTCCCCTTCGTCTTATGCATGTATGGGTGTGTGTGAGAGTGTTTGTGAGTGAGTGGCGTTGAAAATCGTCAGACAACCAAGTTCATAACAGTTGGTATCGGAGCGGGATTGGAATTGGAACACTGAGGGTTGAGTGCAAAGGGCATCTTCATCTGGTGGTATACTGGCGAAAAGTTTCATGGTGATTCATCTTCTCCAGTACTGAGACAGCAGGGAAGAAGATTTCAAGCGGTGAATTCAGGAGTTCAGTGTTTGTACTGAGCAAGTGCACTGAGCCTGTTAGGGCGCTTGTCATGAAGTGGCGAGAACAGGGCTAATTCGCCATAGCCAACCCTGAGGGCAGGATAGAGAAGTGCCTCAAAGTGGCGAATTACCCCTGAGGACTTCAGGGATCAGTGAGCGACTTCATCCCTGAGCAGCGCTGAGAGAGATTGACAGTCAGTGTCAATCTCAGGTGGAAATAACCCCATCTAGGGCTATTTATAGCATCAGCGGCTGAGGGGACCTGTGGCGAGATAATTTTCTGTTGGCTTCTGAGTGCCACAAGGTCAGAGTCAGGGAATCTGACAGCAAGGGTTGCAGCGCCTCAAGATCCTGACGAGGATCAACAAGTTTGAAGGGGTTCTGTGCGTGGGACAGAGAGGAGGAAGCTCTGGAAGGAATTAACGAGATGAGGGTTCCAGTCTGCCATAGTCAGATCTTCACCCAACTCTCCAAGAAACTCTGAAAGTGAGTCCGTTCCATGCACCTACCTGTATAGCGATTCAGATAGGATTAGATTAGTCAGTAATTATGGTCTATATTTCTGTCAGTGAGTGGATGTGAAAATCGCAGACTGCATGACAGCCATAGCCATCTCTCCAACCCGCTGTTGACTCTTTTGCACCCAAAATTGTTATGTGACTGCCTTACTGTATTGCGCTTGATTTGGGATGCTCAGACTGGGAATTCTGCACTGGAAAAGTAGTGATACTGTGAATTACAGTTTTGCGCTGAGTCTAGTTATAGCCTGAGCTACCTAGGGCCAGTCATAACTTCAATTTTGTCCGTCAGAATTCAATTCTGACAGTTGTCAGTCAATCGCAATCCAAAAATAGGCAATACTGGAGAAGCGCTTGATTTGATTTGCAATAATTCACTGGAAACAGTGAATACTGTAGTTCGCCATACCCTAGGGTATGGCCGCCAGAGTCATCAGGGCCAAAATTGGAGTCTGAGTTAGGATTTGGGGTTTCTGACTGAATCGCCCTGCTTGTTTGATCCTTCTTGTCTGTACTTGCCATGTTTTGTGATTCTCACTGACTACTCTTGTTTTCTAATGGGCTTTGAAAATCTAGTGTTTCTCGTCTACTAACTCCAGTGTGGTGCAGGGTCAGTAAAAGGAAATCGTGTGAATGATTTTACTGGACTATCTATCTGTCTGACACCTGACCCCAGGGAAAACATTCTAACCCAAACCGTTTGTTGCCTATTCACCCACCTACCTCTGTGTCTGAGGCAGCAGCGATTTCTGAGTGTCTGCAAGAAACTGAAAATCGCTGCATACTCCTCTGCTTGTCCCTTATTTATTGTTGATTTGAAAGTGGAAAATGGCGAAACAGGGTGCTCAGCAGCAGCCACAGGTAGAAGTAGTGATGAAGGTAGAAGAACCACAACCTTCTACCTCCACCCCTACTACTCCTCTGACCGCTACTCAGCAGAAGGAGTTGCAAGAAAGACCGCAGTAGGAGCAGGCCCTGCTAACAGAACTTGAGCGGCAGGAAGCAGCTGAGCTAGAGGCTGCAACAGATACTTCCAGAAGGGAGTACCTGTTGGAGCAGCTAGGCAAGGTCTTGACGGATGACCGCTGCTCCCAGGTGAACAAGAATCTGGCGGAGTGGGCTCTTCTGGAGCACAAGGCCACCAATTCTTATTTCACTAACTGGGATGATCGCATTGGTCGCCTGGAACGCAGGGTGGACGACCTGGCAGCTCAGCAGTCCAAGATACTGGGTGCAATTCAAAATCTGACTGCTCAGCTGACAGCCGCCAAACTGGTTGTTCCTCAATCTCCTCCTCTCTCAGTGAAACCTTCCTCCTCTCCTCCTTCAACTCCCCCTGGTTCACGTCCATCTTCCCCTTCACCACCTCCTTCCCAAAAGCCGCAGCCAAACCCACCTTTTTTGCTGTTGTTGCAGGGGATCAGAGAGGTCCCAAGATCCCTGCCCCCAACAAATTCAGGGGGGATGAACCCAAGACTGATGTTGGGGACTGGGCTGCAGGGACCAGGGCCTACTTGAGGGGATTCATATGCCCAGAACAGACAAAGGTGGCTACAATTCTGGGACTGTTGGAGGGGCCTGCACAAAAGTGGGCTACCTCTACCTCCAGCAGTCTGCAGAAAACCATGGAGGATTGGGCTTTGGGATTGGGGGTGGACAGTCTTCTGCAGCCTCAAGAAGACCGCTTTGCAGGGAAGGAGCGGGCCCGCAAAGCTGCTGACAAGATTGCTCGCTTGGGGCAGCAGCGCTACAGCGGTACCCTGCAATCTTTGTTTGCAGAGTTCGAGCAGTTAACTTTCACACCTGGTTTGGTCATGTCTGCAAATGACCTACTGACAAACTTCTGCAGGGCAGCCCCTGAGAAGTTTTCTGTTGCTTTGTACAGCGTTGGGCACAAGGCCCTAGACATGGAGGCAAAACTTCATGTCCAGGCCCCCTCCTCTGACAGGAGGAAAGGTGCCTTCCCTCGTGGTGGTAGAAAGGGAAAGGCAGCCTTTGCACATGTAGGATCTGCATCAACTTCTGATTCAGACTCTCGGGCTGATACACCGTCAGGTGGGACTGGATCAACTGCTGAAGCAGATGTTGCAACGGCCCTGACTCAGGCTGTTCTTGGAGTTCTACAGCAGCAGAAGAGATTTTTTCCCACCACAGCCTCAGCCAGTCCCAAGGGGAAGGACAAAGGACGTCGGCCTTCCTCCTCCCAGCGCCCTAATCTGCCCAAAGACGTCCGTATGCCAGCTGACCCACTCAATCCCTCCACTCTCCCCTGGCATGACCTCAAGATCCAGGAGGGAGTGTGGAGAAGAAGAAAGGAAAGAGGGGTCTGCCTGAGATGTGAGGGACAACATTTTTTAAAGGACTGCCCTTACATGCCAGGCCCGGGTCAGTCAAAAAACTGAAACAGACCCTGGGGACTGCAGTTCCCCGTAGTGCTGCACCTTCATCTGCTCAGGTAGGTGAATCTGCAGCTGTTTCAGTTAAGACTGTATGTGAGAGTTTGGGGACTGCACGGGCAGCATCCTTCTGCTATGAGGATCCTGACCCGGATCAGGACCTGGGGCAGAATGAGCTTCAGTCACTTGCTGCTTTCTTCCTTCACCTGAAGGAACAAAAGAAACAAGTCTGATCTCATCCTACTTCGGACCCTTATCAATCACATCAGGATCAAAGGGTTGTTGGATTGTGGAGCCACTAGGAACTTCATATCTCCCAGTGCTGTAAAGAAATTGCATCTGGTATGAAAGTTCAGCAGTTGCAGCAACCTCTGCTGGTCAGAATAGGTGACTCCACAGTGCTCACCATCAGGGAGAAAGTCAGGGGTATCCCTGTGACTTTCGATAGTGCTGGAGAACTCAGACACAGCCTGAACTTCTACATATTCCCTGACTTACCATTTGACCTGGTCTTCTCTATGCAGTGGCTGAAGGCAGTCAACCCAAGGATCGACTGGCAGATCCCAAAGGTTGAACTACCTAACAGACAGGGGGTGTACCAGCCATGTATGATTGTTGTTGAACACCACCCTAAAACCAGTTGCTACTGTTTGAGAGCGAGGGAGTTATATGCTCTCTCGCGCCAGTACCACCATGAGCGCCTGTTCTTGGCTCTGGTCAAGCAGACAGACGCTCCTACTGTTTCCTGTCCTCCTGATATACAGCAGGTGGTAGACCAGTATGCTGATTTGATGCAGGAGCCCTTTGGGTTACCCAACCGGCCAACCAAGCATCGCATCGAGCTGCTACCTGGAGCAGTTCCTCCCAAGGGCCGCATCTACTGGATGTTCCCTGCTGAGCTTGAGGAGCTTAGAAAGCAGCTTGAGACCCTGACCAGCAAAGGCTGGATACGGTCGAGCACTTCTGAATTTGGGGCACCAGTCCTCTTCGTCCCGGAAGGGAATGGAGAATTCAGAATATGCATCGACTACAGGGGTCTCAACAAGATCACTAAGAAGAGTATAGAGCCACTTCCTAGGATCGATGATCAGGTGCAGGGCTACACAGTATTCAGCAAAGTCGACCTAAAATCTGGCTACCACCAGATTGAGATGGCAGAGGAGGATGTCTACGAGACAGCCTTCAAGACCACCAGATTGAGATGGCAGAGGAGGATGTCTACAAGACAGCCTTCAAGACCAGGTATGGTACTTACGAGTTCCTGGTCATGCCATTTGGACTTTGCAATGCCCCAGGTACCTTCCAGACTGAGATGCACCGCATCTTCAGGCCCTACCTGGACAAGTTCATGGTTGTCTACCTGGATGACATCCTGGTATTCAGCAGAACTGCCAGGGAACATGCGGAGCACTTGGCTCTTGTCCTTCAGTCATTAGGTGACAGCCAGTATAAGATTAACAGAGAGAAGTCCTCTTTTGGAGTTCCCTCTGTCATCTATCTGGGTCATGTAATCTCTGGAGATGGCCTGGCTCCTGAAGCAGCCAAGATAGCTGCTTTTCATAAGTGGCCTCCGCCACAGACAGTGAGGGATGTCATGTCCTTCATGGGTTTAGCCTCCTACCAGAGAAAGTTTGTCAGGAACTTTTCTACAGTGGCTGCACCCCTGACCAACCTAAGAAAGAAAGGCACTCCTTTTCTTTGGTCCCTTCCCTGTGAGTTGGCCTTTACACAACTCAAGAAGGCCTTGACTCGTGCACCAGTGCTGAAGTTACCTGACCCCACTTTGCCATTCATCCTGACCACTGACACCAGTCAGTATGGCATTGGGGCAGTTCTTCAGCAAGATGATGGGAATGGTCTACGGCCAGTAGAGTTCATGAGTAAGAAGATCAAGACTCAGAAGCTTCAGGACTCTACCTACGAGAAAGAGTTGTATGCTCTTGTTTGTGCCCTGAAACATTGGAAGCACTTTCTCCTAGGAAGACACTTCAAGATCTTCTCAGATCACTCCACCTTATAGTGGATGAAGTCCCAGGGAGAGTTAAACGATAAGTTGACACGATATATTCAGTTCATAGACATGTTTGACTTTGAACTGAAACATAAGAAGGGTTGCTACAAAAAAGTAGCGGATACCCTCTCTCGTAGGCCTGACTCTTTTGCATTGATCTCCTCTACTCACTCCTTCGGAGAGGAGACCCGTCAGACCATTGTTCGTCTTCTGCCTCAGGACCCGACTTTTGGGCCCAAAGTGAGGAATCTACAAGCGGATCTCAATGCTGAACCCGGCTATGCCCTGAGTTCAGTCTTGCTGTACACCTACAGCAGAGGTGAGGAACGTTTATGCATTCCCCAGGATCAGCGGCTCAGGACACTGCTGATGTCAGAGTGTCATGATGCCCGCGGACACTTTGGGTTCTTAAAGTCGCATGCAGCCCTGTCGCAGCGCTTCTTCTGGAAGGAGATGCGGAGTGATATGCTGCGCTATGTGGAAACCTGTGAGCTTTGTCAGAGGAACAAGGTCCAGTGTAGGCCTCCTGTAGGACTACTCAAACCCTTACCCATACCTGATGGCCCTGCTGAATCTGTGTCGATTCACTTCACAGATTTAGGCAAGACCACCCCTCGTGGCATGCGCCAGGTAATGGTCTGCGTGGACAGGTTCTCCAAATACGCAGAGTTCATCCCTTTGCCAGAGGTAGCTAGAGTCCCAGCTGTGAGAACAACCTTTTCAGAGAGGTGGGTCACACACCATAGACCGCCCACTTCTATAGTCAGCGATCGAGACCCCCGATTTTGCAGCGATGAGTGGCAGTCCTACTGTAAGGACTACCTGCACTCACGATTGGACATGACTTCTGGTCATCATCCTGAAGCCAATGGTCAGGCTGAAGTGGTGAACCAAGTCTTATTCCAATTGCTGCGTCCTGTCATCTCTCCAGATCAGCAGGACTGGGATCTCCACTTGGCTCGGGCACAACTTATTTATAACATATCTGTCCAGTCGAGGTTGCACTGGGGACGTGAACCACAACAGCCTCTCGATGATATCATCGATAAGGCTAAGTCAGACCTGACACCAGGCACCGCAGAGTTCACCAGACGCTATCGCATAGATGTGGAAAGAGCACGGGCGAACTTGTTCAAAGCCCAAAAGGCAATGATTGAACAAGCTAATCGCCACAGGCGGCCTTCCCCCATCCGCACAGGTGATTATGTCTGGGTAGCCAGTTCTGAGTTGTCGAAGGAGGAGGATATCTCCCCCAAGCTGTTGCCTCGTTACTTGGGTCCATGGCAGGTCTTAGATACAGTGGGCGCTGATCCATTCGGTCCATCCTATGTCATTGACGTCCCGCTGCATCTACGAACCTACCCGGTCTTCCATGCATCTAAGCTGCTTCCATTCACCCCAGCTGATGCATTCCTAGACCGGCCTCCTCAATTTTGTCCACCGATCCCTGGCAAGGGGTATGACGTGGAATGGATTAAGGATGAGTGGGGCACAGGCCCCGATCGGCAGTATCTTGTGAGGTTCGCGTTCCAGCCTCCTTCTGAGAACATATGGTTCTACAGAAGGGAACTTCTCAAGACAGCAAAGTCAGTTGTTTTACGATATGAAGCGGCTCAGAAGGGCAACCTTCCTCGCCGTTCACCTCGTCTGCATCCCTAGCTCGAAGGTCCTCGCTCCCCGGGGGGGTAAGCCTGCAATGACTTGCTGATTTAAACTGCCGAGACTGACTGCGAGGCTGTACAGTGTACTGCTGTGTTTGCTGTGTGCTTTGCTGTGTTTTTTTGTTCGCATTGAGGGCCGCCCGCTGTTCTAAAAATAACCTGAATTAACAGCAGTAGGGGTTGAGTGGTTACCGGCCCTAAGTGGCCTTGAGCCCTAAGTGCAGCAGTAGGACCGGTTTCGTAAAGGCCGAGTGGGCCCTAACTGAAACGGTACCGGTAGGCCCTAGGCTAGGGTAGTGTAGAATCTACAAGTAGGTTCGGGTAGGACTGTTTAGGACTTTTGGCTGTTCATTTTCACGACGCAGCGTTTTGGAGAAGCCAAGCAAGTTGGCGGTGGCAATTGTCTACAGGCGGCATCCTGAGACCCTTGCTGTGGACGGCAGCCATAGCCGGCCTTCTGAAGGTTGCCGGAGCTGGGGCATCCTCAGCGCATCTACCCCTGAGGGTATCTGCGTCTGGCCAGGCTATATCGAGGCTCCTCACTGAGTGTTTGTGGGTGGCGGCAGCCATACCTGCCTGTTTCTTCGTCAGAGTTGTCCATCGGCACTGAAGACTTCATCACCGGATCTGTTCTTCATCGGGGTGGTTGGCGCTGGCCTCTGGGAGGCTGTTTAGGTTGTGCACTACTAACTGGGTGTAGGATAGAGAGTGGAGTGTGGGGTTCTGAGTGTGGCGAGATACTGGAACAAACTCTGTAACGATATCTGGTTTAATTGCCTCTTCATCAGTGTGTATTCCAAATTGTTATCCTCGCAGGTTTCTTCTTGTGATTGGTTGTTGGGAGTACTGTCAGAGAATGAGGAACAGTGTGTGTCTTCTCCCCACCTCTGCATAGCTGTATTCCACTGTCTATTTTGATCTGTGTACAGTCCGGACTCTGTCTCCTCTCCCCTTCGTCTTATGCATGTATGGGCGTGTGTGAGAGTGTCTGTGAGTAGGTGGCGTTGAAAATCGTCAGACAACTAAGTTCATAACGGGTCTCTGTTAACCGCTTCGCAGCTCCAATCCCAAATCGCTGAAATTAATGAAATCGCTCACTCCAGGAATCAAACCTGCAACCTGCTGCATACAAAGGAGAACACATACCACTAGCAAAGTGGGCTGGGATCAACATGAAGCCCGCATACGCAAATTTCAGCCCACCCCAGCATGGTCAGTACAACATACCACCATGACTCGCTGTATCCAGACTCAACCCCCCTGCATGGACGGCGAATGGTTCAATAGGGTGGGAACTGATTCATGAAAGGCCGATTGGTTGGGAAGGGGGCATGAGACTCACCCAGTCTCGGGTCGGTGGTTTGGGAGGGGAATTCGATTTGGGTGTTAGTGGTGGTTTCTGTATCTATAGAAAGGTAAATAAGATAAGAATAGGGGTAGAAAAGGGAGTGGGAAAAGGGTAGAGGGGTGGGGATGATGGATGTGTCAAGAAGCGAGGCATGCTGAATCCTCAGACAGACAGGTCACCAGTTTTGCATGGGTGACTTTTTAAAAGTTTTTTTTTTTTTTTTTTTTTTTTTTTTTGGAAATCTGAGCAGCTCCGTCTAGCGGACCCGTCCCTGGATGCTCGAGCCTTACCCAGTTTTCAATGCTTTTTATGTACTTTCTAAGTTTCTACTGATCATGCCAGGTACTGCGGAGCGGCTGTCGTCATCGCAGCGAATGCCGGCGGCGCATGGACCCCAATCGGTGACGTGACAACCACTATGTTATGGATCCACGGTCAGGTCACCACCGTAAAGATCATGCAGGTCGGTACATTCATCTTTTTTTTTTTTTTTTTTTTTTTTTTGAAGGTTGTACCCCTTATGTCAATTGTATGTTTGTGTCTGTTTGTGTCTGTTTGTGTCTGTTTGTGCTGTTCCATCCGGCTTCTCTTTTCCTCTGTTCCATTGTCCTCCACGTCTGTATGCAGCAACTGAACCACCACCACTACCTGAGGCAGATGCTCCCTGTGCTCGGAGTGGCCATGCGGGGAATCCGCTAGGCAGGCCTACCTTCTTCGCCGAATACAACATACAGTCATTATTGCTGTGCCTAGACTGAAAGATACCCCAAATACAGCGATAATGACCAAACGACGTACGTTGTATTCGGGTGAAGAAGGTAGCATCCATTGGCCGTTGTAGTCGTTGGTGGAAGTTCATTCAGAGCCTCCTCTAAACCTGAAGGCCCAGCCGTGGATGCCGCATATGTAGAGACGATGCCTCACCTCCCGTCGTCACCCGAAAACAAATTATGGTCATCATAGCTGTATTTGGTTCACCATGTAGTCCAGATGCAGCAGAAATGACCGTATATTCTATTCGGGTGAAGAAGGTGGGGTACTGGTGGTGTAAACCATTGGTACCCTCTTTACAAAGTTAGTGAACAGATTCAAATTTCAAACACAGACATTTTTTGAAAGATTGGAGTACCGAGTCTGCGGACCCAAAAGTTCTCGGCCTACTGGTCGCAGCATAGAGTTGCCGGCATGATTTGTCTTGCCATCTCTTTTTTTTTTTTATGATTTTTCTTTTGATTTTTCTTTTGATTTTTCTTTTGATTTTTGTTCTTGACCCGGTTTTCACCTGTCAGCAGTAGCGAGTGCAGATCCCAGGGCTCGATCCCTAGTTCTCACCTTACCTGTGTATAGTATCTGTGTTGACCCCGAGTGTTTGAACCATACTTGCGGCGCATGCCGTGCGCGGCATCGCGGCACGTGCGGCGCAGAGCGCAGGGCGCAGCCAGCGCGCGCACGGCATGCGGCGGCATCGCGGCATGTGCGGCGCAGAGCGCAGGGCGCAGCCAGCGCGCGCACGGCATGCGGCGAATCGGCCAAAACAGGGGTCGTGGAAAAAAAAAAAAAAGTTCCGGGGGGCTTGGGAGGCCCGGAGGGGTACCGGGGGAAATTGCTTCCGTGGGCGCAAAAAAAAATTTTCGGGCCGCGCGGAGGCCCAGTAAAAGTTTTGGGGGGAGATCTGAGTTGTTCGTTTTCGAACTACTCAGGCCTCCCTCACGTCGCCGTTGGGCACCCTGGCACTTCACCGACCCGCCAGTTGTGCCTTGTCACTTTGGCGGCCGTCGTGTGGAACGTGTTCGTCGTTGTTTGTCGTCGGTCGTGCCCGCCTGTCACCAGCAGCACCAGCCCAAGCAAGAAACAGGAGGCAGCAGGAGGCAGCAGGAGGCAGCAGTAGGCAGCAGCACGCAGCAGAAGGCAGCTGGAGCAGGCAGCGGGAGCGAGGAGGAATCACCGAGCCGGTTGAGG
>BFEA01000318.1:1697744-1711013 GCA_003427395.1 Chara braunii | reverse complement strand
GAGAGAGAGAGAGAGAGAGAGAGAGAGAGAGAGAGAGAGAGAGAGAGAGAGAGAGAGAGAGATTAGTTTATGGAGGCACACTTCTCTTGAGCAGAACGCACCTTGTTATTTCTGTGTCTGACGAAAATCATCACTTGTTTACATTCGACTACACAAGGAGCCATTGTGGAGGGGCTCACGAACCGTGGAAAGGATGCTGTCAGATCTCTGGAGCATCATGCACCTCATTATTTCTGTATCTGACAAGGATCATCACGTGTATGCATTCACATACACAAGGAGCCTTTGTAGAAGCTCACGAATCTGTGGGAAAGCGTCATGTCAGATCTCTGGACCAGCACGCACCTCATACTTTCTGTATCTGACAAGGATCATCACTTGTATGCATTCACGTACAAAATAAAAAACCGTTGTAGAATGCTCACAGTTCTCGCAAAGGATGGTGTAAGATCTGTGGAACAGCACACATCTCATAATTTCTGTATCTGACAAGGATCGTCACTTGTATAGAGCGCGATACAGGCAATCCCTAACGCGCCTTCGGCCTCAGTAAGGCACGAAGAATACACTACACGTACACGAGCATTCACCACCGCCAAGGGGGTCTCTCTTCTTCCCCCTCTTGGATAACTCCGATCTTCGGCGCCGGCGAATATGCGATCATGGGAGGCCTCCCTCGATAGTGATAATTAGAGGGCCGTGGAATAGTCCCCATGGATCACGCTGACATTCAAGTACACAGGTAGCCATTGTAGAATGAACGGTTTCTCGAGCCCCAAGGGTAAGGCCCTCCCCCTCGTCTCCTGCCCCCCCTCTCGTTCAAATGCTTGCCGGTGATAAGCAAACGGACTGCTGCCCACCAGAATAGATGGGGCCTTTGTTCTTTTGAAAGGAAAAAAAAAAAAAAAAGGTCGCAAACGCGGGAAAGGGTGTTGTCAGATCTCTGGAGCAGCACGCAACTCATAATTTCTGTATCTGACAAGGATCATCACTAGTATACATTCAACTACAGAAGGCAGCCTTCTTAGAAGCTCCTGAATTCCTGAAAGGGGTGTCAGATGTCCAGAGCAGCATGCACCGCACAATTTCCCAGTTTTTTTTCGAAACCGGATATCATGAAAGCTTAAGATTTTTGAATTTGAACCCGTCTTCCTTACCAAATCCCTCTCTGAGAGGGGGTGCTACTACAACATTACTTGCATTCCAGGGGTTATATACATGGGTTGGTCGAAGATTCCCCCTTTGGAGGACTGCATGCTGTCATTGTGGTGACAATCCAAACGCGTTGGGACAAGTGACGTTCTAAAAGAGCGCTGGAATCTTATGGGTTTTTTACAACTTTTTTTTGTATGTGGGTAATGGAATGACTGTCAAACGTTTCTTGTAGCTCCATTCTCATGTCTAAGGGCGTCGCCGCACGGGACACGAAACGAAAAACAAAACGAGTGCATCTTCCTGCAGAAAATGGCCAGGTTCATCGGTTTGCTATAAATAGTAACGAGTGTAGCCCAGCAGTGCTTCTCGTCTCTATCCGATGCTAGTCACACATAACTTGCTTCCCCACCAAAAGACATGTTTTCTTTTGTTTGTTTGTTTGTTTGTTTGTTTGTTTGTTTGTTCGTTCGTTCGTTTGTGCGTTCGTGCGTCCGTGCGTCTGTGTGTGCGTGCGTGCGTGCGTGCATGCGTGTGTGCGTGCGTGCGTGCATGTGCCAATGTAATAGAAAAAGCAGCTTAAGGGCATACTCACGCTAGCACTTTCCTGAACATATCTGACTGCAAATATGGTCAGGACCTGAATGCATCTAACTGCAATCACATCCAGAGCTGAGCCGATAAACTCCATGTGTAAGTATGCCTTAAGTACTTGTATTTAACTATATTGAGACCCTTTCCGTAGCAAGAGACTTAGATATAGGACAACAATATCGACGTAAGAAGACTGCTTCTAAAGAAATCCCAAGTCATCTCCAGCGATCATATACAAAAGGAAAAGAAAACCAACTAGAAGAGGATATGGGACACGGTGGGTGGCTTAGTTGCTATACCCATGAACCGTTGAAACGCAGACGTGAATTCAAATTCCAATCGAAGAAAGAGGACAGCCTGGGTGGGTGGGCAAGAAAAGAGCACAAAAAGGAAAACGTCGCGAGGAGTCGCAGGACCGAAAGGGAAACGAATAGACTGATGAAAGCGCGAGAAAAAAGAGGTAACGCGAGACTGTTCCATTGGAGGCATTGCCCGAGTGTTTGATTGGACACAATCCTAGACTGCTTTGGTGGACTTGCACCAACTCATCAGGAGGGAGGCTGAACCCTCCACCAAGTCCACGGTCTCCAGAATCCCAATATTCATTTTTGAGTCATAATCTACTCGGCCCCGTGTTGCTAGTAAACTTGGTGGCCGATGGCAACACAAGCAGCGAGCAAAAGCAGGCAGCTGTAAGGCAAAGGGCAGGCAGGTGAGCATGAAGGTAAACAGCAAAGCAACAATGTAACTAACCGCCATGCACGCGGTCCAGCAAGTTGGCGAGCGAGCAGCAATGCAGTCAGCAAAGACAACCAGGCAAGCGTCAGCAAGGCAACCAAGCGGGATGTTTTCTTTTCATGCGGGATTGCTTTTGTTTTTAATTAGTTCTATCCAGGGTTGCATACCTGCCGACCGCCAACCCCGACCGCCGACTGTATTGTAGCCGACCAGTAGGGCCGACCGGTCGGCAGTCTGCCGACCAGTCAGAAAATAACCATCAACTGATTGTTTTTCAAATCTGAGTTGCGGGCTGTAATGCGCTTGCTGAGTACAGCCCAAGTCCGCTGAGAAACTTTGGGGATGGGGGGGGGGKRTGRGGGGGGKWKGGGGGGTTKGGGGTTGGAGTATAGGGGGGTTATGGGCGGGTGCAATGACTTGCTGATCTGACTGTTGTGTTCTGTCTGCAAGGCTGTATAGTACAGCTAAGGTTAGATTAGAAAATTTTTGCAGGGGTATCGGAGCCCACTGTATCTAGCACCTGCCACGAACCGAGATAACGTGGCAACAGCTTGGGAGAGATATCCTCCTCCCTCGACAACTCTGAACTGGCTACCCAAACATGGTCACCGGTACGAATGGGGGAAGGATGTCGATGCCGGTTAGCTTGTTCAGTCATCGCCTTTTGGGCTTTGAACAAGTTAGCACGTGCCCTTTCCACATCCATCCTGTACCGCCTAGCGAACTCAGCATTCCCAGGAGTCGGATCAGATCGAGCCTTGTTCATGAGATCGTCAAGAGGCTGTCGTGGTTCACATCCCAGTGTAAACTATAAGCGCTGAACCCAGTTGACAAGTGAACTGAGGTGTTGTACACAAGCTGTGCACGAGACAAGTGGAGATCCCACTCTTGTTGATCTGGTGAGATGACAGGACGCAGCAACTGAAATAGGATCTAGTTTATCACTTCAGCATGTCCATTGGCTTCAGTATGACGACCAGAGGTCATGTCCAAGCAGGAATGCAGATAATCCTTGCAATAGGATTGCCATTCACTGCTGCAAAATCGTGGATCTATGTCACTGATTGTAGAAGTGGGCGGTCCATGGTGAGTTACCCACCACTCCGCAAACGCTGCTCTAACAGCAGGGACCTTAGCCTCCTCTGGTAAGGGGATGAACTTTGCGTACTTAGAAAACCTGTCCAGACATACCATTACCTGACGCATGCCACGAGGGGTGGTTCTACCTAAATCTGTAAAGTCAATAGACACAGACTCAGCAGGACCATCAGGTATGGGTAGGGGTGTGAGCAAGCCAAAAGGAGGTCGATGCTAGACCTTATTCCTCTGACATAGCTCGCAGGTTTCGATATAGCGCAACAGATCACTCCACATCTCCTTCTAGAAAAAGCGTTGCGACAGGGCTGCATAAGACTTTACGAACCCAAAATGGCCACGTGCATCATGACACTCTAACATCAGCAGTGTTCTGAGCGGTTGGTCTTCAGGGATGCACAAGCGTTCCTCCCCATTGTTGTATGTATACAACAAGTCTGAACTCAAGGCATAGCCTGGTTCAGAATTGGGATCTGCTTGCAGATTCCTCAGGATGGGTCCATAAGTCGGATCTTGAGGCAGTAGTCGGGCAATGGTCTGGCTGGTCTCCTCTCCCAAGGAGTGGGTAGAAGAGATGGCCGCAAAAGTATCAGGCCTGCGAGAGAGGGCATCTACTACTTTATTGTATCATCCCTTCTTGTGTTTCAGTTCAAAGTGAAACAGATCAATAAACCGAATATAGTGTACCAGCTTGTCATTCAATTTTGTCTGGGTCTTCATCCACTGCAGGGTGGAATGATCTGAAAAGATCTTGAAGTGGAAATGTTTCCAATGCTTCAGCGCGCAAACAAGAGCGTACAGCTCTTTCTCGTAGGTGGAATCCTGCAGCTTTTGGGTCTTGATCTTCTTGCTCATGTATTCTATGGGCCGCAGACCAGTCCCATCATCCTGCTGAAGTATTGCCCCAATGCCATATTAACTAACATTAGTAGTCAAAATGAAAGGCATAGTGGGTTCAGGAAGTTTCAGAACAGGAGCACGAGTCAAGGCCTTCTTGATTTGCGAAAAAGCCAACTGGCAGGGAAGGGACCAAAGAAAAGGAGTGTCTTTCTTTGTTAGATTAGTCAGGGGTGCAACTACTGCAAAAAAGTTCCTGACAAACTTTTTGTAGTATGATGCCAAACCCATAAAGGACCATGCATCCCTCACTATCTAAGGTTGAGGCCAATCCTGGATGGCAGCAATCTTGGCTGCTCAGGGGCCAGACCATCTCCAGAAATTACATGGCCCAGACATATGACAGAGGGAACTCCAAAAGAGGACTACTCTCTGTTGATCTTGTACTGGTTGTCACGCAAGGCCTGAAGAACCAGAGCTAAATGCTCTGCATGTTCCCTGGCAGTTCTGCTACCAAGATATCATCCAGGTAGACAACCATGAACTTGTCCAGGTAAGGCCTGAATATGTGGTGCATCTCTGTCTGGAACGTGCCCGGTGCATTGCAAAGTCTGAATGGCATTACCTGATATTCATAAGTCCCATACCTGGTTTTGAAGGTTGTCTTGGGGACATCCTCCTCTGCCATCTCAATCTGGTGACACCCAGATTTGAGATCGACCTTACTGAACAAGGTACAACCCTGCACCATATCCAATAGATCATCAATACGAGGAAGAGGCTTTGTACTCTTTCTCGTGATTTTATTGAGACCCCTGTAGTCTACACACATTCTGAATTCGCCATTCCCTTTCGGAACAAAGATAATAGGTGCACCGAATTCATAAGTGTTGGGTCTGATCCAGCCTTTGCTAGTCAGGGTCTCAAGCTGCTTTTTGAGCTCATCAAGCTCAGCAAGGGACATCCTGTAGACCCGTCCCTTAGGTGGGGTCGATCCAGGTAGGAGCTCGATGTGATGCTTGGTAGGCCTATGGGGCAGACCCACAGGTTCCTGCATCAGATCTGCATAACGGTCCACAACCTGCTGAACTTTTGAGGGACAGGAAGCATGGGTTGCATCTGTTTGTTTGACCAAAGCCAAAAATAGACGCTCATGGTGGTATTGGCGTAAGAGAGTATGAAACTAACTTTCAAACAGTAGCAGCTGGTTTTGGGATGGTGCTCAGCAGCCAACATGCATTGCTGATACACCCGCTGCTGATTAGGTAGCTCAACCTTAGGGATCTGGCAATCGATCCTAAGGATGGTTGTCTGTGGCCATTGCATAGAAAAGACAAGATCAAAGGGTAAATCATGGAATATATAGAAGTTCGGACTGTGTCAGACTTCTCCCCGTGTGTTGAAGGTCACCGGTATGCCACTAACCTTCTCCTTGATTATAATTGTGGAGGAATCTCCGATGCGGACCTCCAAAGGCCTCTCTAGCTTCGCTGTCTTCAGGTTCATATGCAGTTTCTGCACAGCCCTGACAGACATGAAGTTCCATGTAACTCCACAGTCCAATAAGCCCTTGATTCAGGTATGGTTGATCAGGGGCTGAAGCAGAATGAGTTCAAATTTGGTTTTCCTCTTTTCCTTCAGCTGAAGGAAGAGGGAAGTAAGCATCTGAGCCTCAGGCTCCTCCAGTTTCTGATCGGGGTCAGGATCCTCATATGCAAAGGATGCTGCCCTCACAGCTCCTGGACAATGTGGCCTGCGTACTAAAGCAGTTGCAAGTTCACCTTCATCTGAAGATGAATTTGCAGAACTGGGGGAAGTTGCTGCCTCTAGAGACTGCTCTAGTTTTTTGGCCGCTGTGAACCCGGGCCTGGCATGTGAGGGCAATTCTTCAGAAAGTGATCGCCCTCACATCTCAGGCAGACCCCCTTATCCTTCCTTCTCCTCCAGACCCCTTCCTGGATCCTAAGATCATGCCAGGGCAGGGTGGAAGGATTAAGTGGGTCAGTTGGCATTTGAACGTCGCGCGGCAAGTTAGGTCTCTGGGAAGGGGTAGAAGGACGACGCCCCTTGTCCTTCCCCTTCTTGCTGCTGGTTGATGCACTAATGACAGGGAATTTTCCCTCGAGCACACCCAGCAGTGCATCAGCCAGGGCCGCAGCAGCATCTGCAGCAGGAGGTGAGGCAGTCCCAGCACGCGGGCTAGAGGGCTGGGAATCTGCATCACTTCCTGATTCAGATCCCGCATGTACAAAAGCAGCCTTTCCCTTCCTATTGCCCTTGGGAAAGGTTGTCCTCCTTCTGTTTGAAGAAGGGGCTTAGACTTGAAGCTTCGCCTCCATATCGAAGGCTGCTTGGCCGAAGGACCTCGAGTCCTTGTACCCAGAGCTGTAGAGAGCAAAGGCAAACTTCTCAGGCGTTGCCCGGCCAAAGTTGGTCAGCAGGTCATCCTCTGACATGACCACACCTAGGGTGGAGGTGAGCTGCTCAAACTCAGCAAACAGATTTTGGAGGGACCCTGAATAGCGCTGCTGGCCCAGACGAGCAATTCTGTCAGCAGCCTTGCGGGCCCTCTCCTTGTCTTCAAATCGGTCCTCATGGCCTGCAGAAGTCCGGCCACACCCAGCCCAAAAGGTCATTCCTCCAACAACTTATTCTAGTTGTGGGATGTGGACATAGCCCATTTCAGAGCCGGCCCATCCAGCAGTCCCAGAATAGTGGAGACCTTTGTCTCCTCAGGACAGGTGAAGCCCGGTGAAGCCCTTCAGGTAGGCTCTAGCACCAGCAGCCCAATCCCCAATATCCACTTTGGGATCATTACCTCTGAACTTATTGGGGGCTGGGATCGTAGGAAAGAACCGCTGGTCACCGACTGAGTCGGCGGGAGTCTTGGCGATTGAGGGTTTGGGGGATGGATGTGGTGATGGAGAGTGTCTCGATCGGGAAGGAGAGGAATGAGGAGAAACAGATCGAGATACAGAAGGAGTAGTTGGGTCAGCTGGTGGAAGCTAAGCAAGGATCTGATCCAGCTTGGTTAGGATCTAAGCTTGCTGAGTTTCCACTTTGCTGAGGCAATCTTCAATCCGCCCAACCCTGTCGTCCCGGTTGGTGAAATAAGTGTTAGTCGCCTTGTGGTCCAAAGGGATCCACTCAACAATGCACTTATTCACCTCTGAGGTGCGACCATCTGTCTCATGTCTGGCCATTTGCTCCAAGAGATATGTCATGCGAGACGCATCCTTGGAAGCCTCCATCTTTACAAGTTCCTGTTTCTCAAGCGCTGAAATCATATCTTGCTGCTGACGCAGTCTCTCTCTCTCTGCCTTCACTTTCCGCTGGATCTCAATCAAGAGAGGAGGAGGTGGATGGGAAGAGTCACCCTCTTCTTGCTTCACTTCCTCGGCCTTTGGCTCAGCTTCAGTTCTTGTATTAGACATTGCTCCAGTTAATACAGTAATTAGTCGAACAAACCAAGAGAGTCAGTAACAATTTTTTGTTTCCCTGCAGTACCGCAGAAATCGCTACCCTCTCTAACACTGTGTTAGTGTGGGTGAATGGGCAACAAGCGGCAGGGGTTAGAAGCCTTCTCTGGTGGCAAGGCGTCAGTTAGACACAGTCCAGCAAAATCAATCACTCGATTTCCATTTCACTTACCCTGGACCGTTCTGGACACTTTCGCTCGTTCTATAGAGGTCACTAGAATTTCAGTGCCCAATATAGTACAACGACAATCAGTAGGAGAGATAGAATAGCTAAATGCAGACAGTTAGAGACCAATAAGATTTCACGGATTACTGAATTGCTCAACACTCAGACTCGGACTCAATTTCAACCAATGATGACTATGGCAGCCACACCCAGGGGTATGGCGATTTACAGTTTTCACTGTACAGACTCAAATACTGGAAATCTGGGCTAGCGATTTCACACAGATGTGAACAACAGAATTGCATTTCACAAACAACTAACAAAATGGAATTCTGACGGACAAATTTATAATTATCACTAACCCTAGCTAACACAGACTGAAGGTAGGCTCAGCGCAGAATTATAATCTTCAGTATCACTACTTTTCCAGTACAAAATTAACGATTTGTACATACATTATCGAGCGCAATAGTGTCAAGCAGTCCCAGACAGAATTTGAAAAGAAAAGAGAAAACAGACTGAAAGTTATGAGCAACTGAGATTTGGGAAAGAAGATGGCTATGGCTGTCATGTAGTCTGACAATCTATTTTTAGATCTGCACTGACAGATAGTCCATCATTTCTGACTCTGAGAATCCTTAATAATTCGCCACATTGAGTTCTGCACGGAACATACTCACTTCAGAGGAAGATTGAAGAAGAAGGTGAAGATCTGGCCATGGCAGAGTATCTGCACGTCTCGCCACTTTCTTTCAGAGACCATTCCTCTGGACTCCACGTACAGAAGCTCTTGAAACTTGTTGATCTTGTAGAGAGAACTAAGGCGCTTCACCCAGAGTGCCAGATTCACTGAATCTAGTCAGATGGCACTCTGTATTGTAGACAAAAGTAGAGCGCCACTTACCCCCTGATTCGCTGACACTGATATTGGGCGAGAGTAGCCCAATTCAGTGTTTGATTGGCTCTGTAGACCAATCTACCACAGCGCAATCCTCTGAAGCTCTCGCCACTCAGTACTTCAACACCCTCTGATGAATTTTGCCATTCTAAACAAAATCGCAATTCTATTACCCCTTCAGGATCTGGCGAAATTCTCTGTACTCGCCACTCCTGAGTCAGGCGCTCTCCTAAAATAGCAACGCCTGATCTGTCCAATCACTGAGCCACAGTAATAACCGCCTGCAAGTCTTCTTCTCGCCCGATTCAACACTGAAGATGAATTGTCATGAGTCTTCTCTCCAGAATCTCGTTAGAAGAAGAAGATGCCCCAATTGTGCTCAACCCTCAGTTAGTCAGTTTCGATCCTGCTCCGATACCAACTGTCATGAATTTGGTTGTCTGTCGATTTCAATCAACACTCACACTCAAACGATCTCATACATGCCCATACACGCATAGGAGAAGGGGAGAGGAGACAGAGTACACACTGGGGACGTGAACCACGACAGCCTCTTGATGATCTCATCAATAAGCCGCGATCTGATCTGACTCCTGGGACTGCTGAGTAGGGCACGTGCTAACTTGTTCAAAGCCCAAAAGGCGATGATTGAACAAGCTAACCGGCATCGGTGTCCTTCCCCCATTCGTACCGGCGACCATGTCTGGGTATCCAGTTCAGAGTTGTCGAGGGAGGAGGATATCTCTCCCAAGTTGTTGCCTCGTTATCTGGGTCCGTGGCAGGTGCTAGATACAGTGGGCTCCGCCCCTTTGCAAAAATTTGCTAATCTAACCCTAGCTGTACGATACAGCCTCGCAGACAGAACACAACAGTCAAATCAGCAAGTCATTGCAGGGGTGTAGGGGTTATTGGGGGGGGTAATGAGGGTGTTGGGGACGGTTTGGGGGTGTTGGGGGGGTGTATGGGGGTATTGGGGGACGCTATGGGGGTGTTGGTGGTGTTATTAGGGGTTCTGGACCCAAAAAAAAAGTAAAAAATAATTTAAATAAATAAAAATAAAAATTGTTGCGGGTTGCCGACGACCCCCGACCGGTAGGTGCCGACCAGCCGACCGCTCGACGGGTCGGCAGCCGACCAGTCAAGGGCCGCTGACCGTCGGGGTGTGCAACACTGGTTCTATCCATCCCCGGGGATGCAAGGACCTTGAAAATTTGAAATCACAAAATTCTCGACTTATTTCAGTAGGCTCAGAAATTACACATTTCTCTGGATCGTCATATCTCACTTCCACGCGTCTGCTATGATTCTGGTTGTCTGTTGTCTGAAGACCAACACTCACTCACATAGACTCCCAGGTATGCCCAGACATACACAGAAGGAAGGGGAGAGGATAGGAGTATCACACCGCACAGGGAGAGATAAGCACAGCGGACGACTTGACCATGCGGTATGACAGGGTACACTGAAAGTGCAATTCACTCCACTCAATCCTCACAACCAGTCATAAAGGAAAGCCTAGGAGATCACATCCAAGAAACCATGAAATGATGATAGTCTGGACACAGTGTCAACACTGTTTATTAAACTCAGAGTCTCAAATTGTCAGAATAACCCCAGTACTATGGTGCGCTGCTCAGAAACGAGCAGCGCTTCACTCCCCAACCCTGATGAACCGCTATCACCACCCTGAAACATCAAGCGCCACCCATGTGCAGCCTCCAGACGGAAGCGCCACCCTGAAACAGGCCTCTGAGGCCAAGCACCACTCAGAGGATGAAGAAGAAGACCAGCGCCACAGTATCTGATGATGACGAAGTGTCGGAAGACTTCCCGGGTG
This sequence comes from Chara braunii, assembly GCA_003427395.1. Classification (NCBI taxonomy): domain Eukaryota; kingdom Viridiplantae; phylum Streptophyta; class Charophyceae; order Charales; family Characeae; genus Chara; species Chara braunii. The sequence goes on along the minus strand of BFEA01000318.1, from coordinate 1,700,217 downwards.
GAAGTCTGCAGCAGCGCCACCGCTCCTGACAAGATGACCTCTGAGGAAGAAGCTGCAGCTATGGCTGCAGCGCCACAACCCTGTAACCCTACTCCGGAGGAGGGTCCAGCAGGGCACCACCTTCTCTCGCCTCCAGCAGACCTCAAGTAGCCCAGACCTCTGTACAGCCCCACGTGCTGACAGAGTACAGTGCAGGTCCCAGCCGTGGCCGGCGCTCCGAAGGTCTGGCTATGTCTGTCTCTCTCCACGCTGAGCCGTCACCACTTCCGGTTCACGCGTAGCACAGCAGCGATGTACTCGGTACCAACTGCCGAAAGCCCTGAACCGATGTGCCTAACCTATCTATAGTCTACTCTAGCCTAGACTCGACCTAGACCGGACTCACTGACCGACCGGTACCGTTTCTGTTTCGGCCTCTAGGGCCTCTCCCAACCCGGCTATAGGCTATAGGACCGTCTATCAGCTTAGGCCCTTAGGGCCTGTCTGTCCTAGGGGTAGCCCGGGTCTGCTATTCGCAGTTAGGGTAGCTGTAGGAAATTCAGTTAGTACGGGCCTGTTTTTTACCGAATCTACAGATATGTCCCTCACATGTTTTCCTTACAGGCAGGTCTCTCGGTTAGCCCTCAGCCAAACAAAATAACGAATCTAACCTATAGATAGTACAGCCTCGACAAGAGAGAGGCTATAGACGACCAGAAACCAGCAAGTCATTGCACATCCACTTAAACCACCAGTACACACGGGCTTGGAGGCGCCTTACTGAGCGCCAAGCTTTTCTTGCCTGGCGCCGACAGCCATTGTGGTCCAGTTGGCAGAGCCATTGCTACAGTCCGGTGGGGACGAGTTGTTTTTTCTGCAAGGCTGGGGCCGTGTACCGGCGGGTTAAGGGAAAGTCGTTTCGTAATGGATGACCCTCCAAACCATCATCATCTATCAAGGACGAGGGAGGAGGGCAGCAAGGCCAAGGGGCAGGGCAGCAGCGACAAAGGCAGTCCATACCTGCAGTGCGGATCAAGGCGGACTATCGCTACCCCGCACCACAACTGGGACTCTACAGATTGTAGGTTGACTCCACCATCAAGAGTTGGGGAGTCAGTTTGGCAAATACGTCACCACGAGGAACACAGACACGTAGGCATCCTGAATGAGAGAGGCCCCCTAATAGTGTTACACCGTTACAGGCACTTCTTTTTTTTTTTTTTTTTTTTTAATGGGGCGCGCTGCTCTTTGCAGCAGTGCAATACAGAGGCAACGCTGGAAGAGTCGGGCAAACAAGCTTACCCATGCGACCCCTCTGAACCCCCGGAAAAAAAAAGTTCATCGTCACGTGCTCCGATGGACCACGGACGAGATATTAAACTGATCAGAACAGATGCTACACTTGATCTTAGGCAAAAAACCGACAAAGGCATTGTTACAGGCACTTCAAAAAAAAACACTAACTGACTATTTGGCACATCCTGAAGGTCCTCAACTCACTCGACAATCAAGGAGAACACGGGCAAAGAAACACAGAAGACACACAGAGGAGCATATAAACAACATAGTTGGGAGGAGCGAAAACGCTGAAAAGTAATGAGCTAACCAAGAGTATGATTTTTTTGTGCGTGGGCTGCATGTGTGTCTGTGTGTGTGTGTGTGTGTACATGTTTATGTCGTTGTTGTCGGTTTTGTTTGTTTCTTTTCCCCACCGTTTCGCTCTATGTCTCTGAGAAGTTTGGAGTCTGCAGGACTTCTGAGGGAGCTTGCAGCCTTCCTCAGCTCAAACATCCCAAGCCTGGACTTGGTTGCGACCCTGATCGGCCTCGCTTCAGCGGTTATCGACAATGTTCCTCTGGTCGCCGCAACCATGGGGATGTACGGGTTATCAGAGTTCCCATCTGATGATCGTCTGTGGCACCTCATCGCCTATTGTGCTGGCACTGGTGGTTCCATTCTCATCATTGGATCAGCAGCAGGTGTTGCCTACATGGGAATGGAGAAGACAGACTTCTTTTGGTACCTAAGGAAGGTACGTTGATCTTACACCAGCCAGTGAAAGCTCGATGATCCTCTATCCACTCATGCACAATCCTACATAGCACAACCATATACATATGCATATATGTTGTCACGTATCTATGAACTAAAAGAGTGCACTTTGCGGAACAAACGGTAAAAATAAAAATTAAATAAAAAACAAGACAAGGGCACACTGAAACCATTCATTCATTTTTCTCATTCTTCTTTTAACTCCCCCTTCACCATGCCTCTCACATACAAGGCTCGCCACGGTGATCAAGTTGAGTGTGAGCTGCCCACTTCCCCGTGTGCCATAACGGCCCACTTGTACGCTGTAAGAAAGAGGCAGAGTAAAGTGGCAGGGGATAAACGCAGGGAAGAGAGATGGAGAGAGAGAGAGAGAGAGAGAGAGAGAGAGAGAGAGAGAGAGAGAGAGAGAGAGAGAGAGAGAGAGAGAGAGAGAGAGAGAGAG
>BFEA01000318.1:1682533-1697639 GCA_003427395.1 Chara braunii | reverse complement strand
GAGAGAGAGAGAGAGAGAGAGAGAGAGAGAGAGAGAGACAGAGAGACAGAGAGACAGAGAGAGACAGAGAGACAGAGAGACCTACATGCTGAGCTCAGCGGCCATAGCCGCTGGTGACGGAGAAGACGACCAAGTTTGTGTGGACTCTTTTGGACTTCGTCTGACATCTGTGAGTGCGGTGTGATGTGGTGATCTGTGTCCGAGTGTTTCATGCATACTGGTCTCATTGTATAATTTACAAGAGCATTCTATTGTTGTGGTTCGAGGAGGTCGAGTCGAAGATTTGCCTGGCGTAAAATTTCACGGTATTCAAGGAAAGGACTTACCAAGGAATTTCTTAATTTACGTGAAGGCGAATCAAAAAATAATAAATATGGTAGTGAAACAGCCAGAAATTGAAACAAAAAATATCGCAAGTCTCACTTTTTTTTTGTTTGTTTGTCTGTGTGTTTGTGTGTGGGTGGATTTTTTTTTTTTTTTTTTTTGGTGGGGGGGGGGGGGGGGGGGGGGGGGGGGGGGGGGGCATGACCTTTTACAGGTATCATTCCCAGCATTGGCAGGATATGCTGCCGGGATTGCAGTGTACATTCTAAGTAATCAGGGTCCTGTGTATCTTGAAAATGTGTTGGGCACATTACCCCAACTCCCGCAATTTCCATTTTCGTAGCACGTCAAGGATCATTGAAGGATGTGTTTTCGGCAATTTTGCTATTTGTCCAATGTGAAGAAATATTGGAAGTCAAGACTTGGAAGAAAATCTCAAAAGATTGGTGGAGGTAAGGGGGGGGAAAAGGAGGTGGTGGAGGTAAGGGGGGAAAAAAGGAGGTGGTGGAGGTAAGGAGGAAAAAAAGGAGGTGGTGGAGGTAAGGGGGAAGAAAAAGGAGGGGGTGGAGGTAAGGGGGGGGGAAAGGAGGTGGTGGAGGTAAGGGGCTGAAAAAGGAGGTGGTGGAGTTCAGAGGAGGCATAACGCGACTAATAAGAGGAGTGAATTTCCTCTTCCACGGTCGATGAGGCCACTGCTGTGAAGTAATACAGAGGGGATGAAAAAGATCAGCAAGCTCAGGTAAGAGTGGAAAGCGCAGAAAAAAAAAAAAAAAAAAAAAAGTGAGAGACTGCAGGGAACAACCTGCCTAGCTCAGTTGTTACACCCATGAACTGTTGAAATACAGAGTCAAGTTCAAATCCAGATACTATCGGATGAAACGAACGAAATCATTCTGAATTGGCTGGGGTCGGTCACTTCAATGATGGTATCTCAAGGATGTCGGCCTTATGAAAAAGAGGATGGAAAAGGAACGAGAGCGATGGTGGGGGATTTATTGTTCTATGTTTGACTTGCGGGTCAACGGGAGACTGATGTGTGTGGCGTCATCCACGAGTAGAAAGCGTCTCCTTATAATTCAAGAGGAGAAAAAGTTGCATGGACCCACCACTGGGCCCAGTTTGAACCCACTGGTGGGTAACTTGTTGGGACAAGCTGCCCCACTCCACTTAACACCCCAGGTGGAGAAGGGGTTGGGGGGGGGCGGGGGGCGCAGAAACCAGGAATCGACAAAAATGCCAGAGGGGCGGTGTGAAGGGATAGGGGATTTTCTCAGAGAGGGATTGCCTCGAAAACAGGGGTGGACCTGTCTGCCATAACTTGTCGGAGGTGGTAGAGGACAGTCACATCTGGGGATTCGGATCGTCAAAAGGAGAGGACTGTCATCGGTAAGCATACTAAGCATCAGCAGGAGAGGAGAGGACGAAAAAATAACAGAGCTGGAGAGGCGAACACGGTGTACTCAGGCCACCTGAACCCACAAGTTGAGCTTAATCTAACCCTACTTCAATTATCGCTGTGAAAGGATCGTTATTCTCCCTACAACGGAACCAGCACTCAGCAGACAAGGACGTAGCGGCTGCTTGGTTTTGGTGGCAGGGTGGAGGGGCGGGCTGAAAATGAGGAGAATCTCCAGCAAGGATGGGGGGAGGGGAGTGTGTGTGTGTGTGTGTGTGTGTGCGTGTGTGTGTGTGTGCTGTCTCTTATACACATCTAGATGTGTATAAGAGACAGGCTTAGGCCCTTAGGGCCTGTCTGTCCTAGGGGTAGCCCGGGTCTGCTATTCGCAGTTAGGGTAGCTGTAGGAAATTCAGTTAGTACGGGCCTGTTTTTTACCGAATCTACAGATATGTCCCTCACATGTTTTCCTTACAGGCAGGTCTCTCGGTTAGCCCTCAGCCAAACAAAATAACGAATCTAACCTATAGATAGTACAGCCTCGACAAGAGAGAGGCTATAGACGACCAGAAACCAGCAAGTCATTGCACATCCACTTAAACCACCAGTACACACGGGCTTGGAGGCGCCTTACTGAGCGCCAAGCTTTTCTTGCCTGGCGCCGACAGCCATTGTGGTCCAGTTGGCAGAGCCATTGCTACAGTCCGGTGGGGACGAGTTGTTTTTTCTGCAAGGCTGGGGCCGTGTACCGGCGGGTTAAGGGAAAGTCGTTTCGTAATGGATGACCCTCCAAACCATCATCATCTATCAAGGACGAGGGAGGAGGGCAGCAAGGCCAAGGGGCAGGGCAGCAGCGACAAAGGCAGTCCATACCTGCAGTGCGGATCAAGGCGGACTATCGCTACCCCGCACCACAACTGGGACTCTACAGATTGTAGGTTGACTCCACCATCAAGAGTTGGGGAGTCAGTTTGGCAAATACGTCACCACGAGGAACACAGACACGTAGGCATCCTGAATGAGAGAGGCCCCCTAATAGTGTTACACCGTTACAGGCACTTCTTTTTTTTTTTTTTTTTTTTTAATGGGGCGCGCTGCTCTTTGCAGCAGTGCAATACAGAGGCAACGCTGGAAGAGTCGGGCAAACAAGCTTACCCATGCGACCCCTCTGAACCCCCGGAAAAAAAAAGTTCATCGTCACGTGCTCCGATGGACCACGGACGAGATATTAAACTGATCAGAACAGATGCTACACTTGATCTTAGGCAAAAAACCGACAAAGGCATTGTTACAGGCACTTCAAAAAAAAACACTAACTGACTATTTGGCACATCCTGAAGGTCCTCAACTCACTCGACAATCAAGGAGAACACGGGCAAAGAAACACAGAAGACACACAGAGGAGCATATAAACAACATAGTTGGGAGGAGCGAAAACGCTGAAAAGTAATGAGCTAACCAAGAGTATGATTTTTTTGTGCGTGGGCTGCATGTGTGTCTGTGTGTGTGTGTGTGTGTACATGTTTATGTCGTTGTTGTCGGTTTTGTTTGTTTCTTTTCCCCACCGTTTCGCTCTATGTCTCTGAGAAGTTTGGAGTCTGCAGGACTTCTGAGGGAGCTTGCAGCCTTCCTCAGCTCAAACATCCCAAGCCTGGACTTGGTTGCGACCCTGATCGGCCTCGCTTCAGCGGTTATCGACAATGTTCCTCTGGTCGCCGCAACCATGGGGATGTACGGGTTATCAGAGTTCCCATCTGATGATCGTCTGTGGCACCTCATCGCCTATTGTGCTGGCACTGGTGGTTCCATTCTCATCATTGGATCAGCAGCAGGTGTTGCCTACATGGGAATGGAGAAGACAGACTTCTTTTGGTACCTAAGGAAGGTACGTTGATCTTACACCAGCCAGTGAAAGCTCGATGATCCTCTATCCACTCATGCACAATCCTACATAGCACAACCATATACATATGCATATATGTTGTCACGTATCTATGAACTAAAAGAGTGCACTTTGCGGAACAAACGGTAAAAATAAAAATTAAATAAAAAACAAGACAAGGGCACACTGAAACCATTCATTCATTTTTCTCATTCTTCTTTTAACTCCCCCTTCACCATGCCTCTCACATACAAGGCTCGCCACGGTGATCAAGTTGAGTGTGAGCTGCCCACTTCCCCGTGTGCCATAACGGCCCACTTGTACGCTGTAAGAAAGAGGCAGAGTAAAGTGGCAGGGGATAAACGCAGGGAAGAGAGATGGAGAGAGAGAGAGAGAGAGAGAGAGAGAGAGAGAGAGAGAGAGAGAGAGAGAGAGAGAGAGAGAGAGAGAGAGAGAGAGAGAGAGNGAGAGAGAGAGAGAGAGAGAGAGAGAGAGAGAGAGAGAGAGAGAGAGAGAGAGAGAGAGAGAGAATGTTTACGCAGAAATAGAGGCCTAAGGCAAGGTTGTCTAGGAGAACAAATTGTAAAAGCGACGTGCGCGCGCGCGCGCACGCGAGAGAGAGAGAGAGAGAGAGAGAGAGATTGTTTAGGCAGAAATAGAGGCCTAAGAAATTGTAAAAGCGATGCGCGCACGCGCGTGAGAGAGAGAGAGAGAGGTTGTTTCAGTGGAAAGAGAGATCTAAGGCATGGTCATTTAGGAATAGACAGCTGAAGCAGTAAAAGAGACAAGGTGTACTCTAGAGCACATGGATATGGCAGGACCGCAATGCAATCACGGTGTATGACGGAATGGTTAATGATTGTCTGTTGTTGAAAGACTCAGACCACAGTAACATAAAGTGACACTTTGTAAATTAGGGATTTTGAAGAGAAGCCGCTTGAAGACTCGTTTGCCAATTCTCCAACACACTGGACCGCCGTCTTGAGCACCAGGCTTCATTTTTTTTTGGGGGGGGGGCATGCAAGAGTTCCCATCCTCATGCTAATGTCCTCTTCTCTCTTTTTCCTCTGGAAGACTGGAATTTTGTTTGCGAGATTACAACCGACAAGATAGCAGAACGATAACTCAAGGATTGAAACTTCATAATGTTTAAAATAAACTCTAATCAAGTTTAATCAACTTTAATGTTACTAATAGTCTAATACTTATTAACAGTGATTATATTATTAGTTCATCCAAAAAACGAATTGGAAGAGGGAGAGAGAGAGAGAAGTTAAGAGAAAACAGAGCATTGGGTGCAAAAGGGCGAGAGCTGGCAGTCAGCTTCAGTTATGATGCCCATCGTCACGACCATCGATATCATCACCACCATTCCCATTGTTGTTGCCATCAACGTCGTCGTTCTCGTCCTCTGCAGATATTTTGATGCAAGGGAACACAAATAGGGCATACTTGCAAAACTGGCATATAGTACATACTGAGCCAGACATAGTACATACTCAACAAGACATAGTACCTGCTCACATAGTACGTAGTAGTACATAATACTTAAGTACAGAGTACATTATACATATGGCACTTCGGTGGCAGTGGGTTTGCAAGTCTGTTTGGGAAGGCACTCTTTTTTATTTTTTTTCATTTGGAAAGGCACTCCAGTTTGTAGTTATCGAGTTGCTACCGTCTTCTCGCCCAAACAGAGGGCCCCGGCCTTATAGCTGTATTGGGGGCAACTTTCAGTCTAGCTACAGCAATACTGACCAGGCATTCTCTCTGGGTGAAGACAGTAGTCTCGCAGGAACACCCGAAGACAAGGGCCATGAGCAGCACGAACAGAAAAAGAAACAGACTCTCCTCGTTGCAATTTTCTGAAAAGGCTTTCTACTGGTAGCCATAATAACACTCTGATAACCAATTGGCCTAGCTCAGTCGGTACACCCCTGAGCGGTTAAAATACAGACCTGGGTTCAAACTCCACTCCACTGGAAGCAGACGAGTAAAATACTACAATTGTGAATTACCTACCGTCTTCACCCCAATAGAACGCCCGGTTATTACAGCTGTATGTGGACCGAAAAGTTTACCAAATACGGCTATAATGACCGGGCGTTCTATTCAGGTGAAGACGGTAGGGCCGGTCAGATCGATGTTGATATCTCAAGGCCATCGCCATTTTTCCTTTTTGTCAATAATTTTGACTAAGGAGGGGGGGCGGGGGGCGGCGGGGGAGGGAATCATTTTGACTTAGTATGACCATTGGTGACGATATGGGAAGCAGAGTCTGACACAAACTGACACCACAAAGAGTGAGAAATGAGACTGTCTTCTGTTTTTTTTTTTTTTCCCCTTCTGACTGGGCCCTTTCGAGTATTGCCTCTGACGTCCCAAATGTGGGGTAGGGGCTCAGGAATACCAACAGTGGGGCCCACCAGAAACAGTGGTACAAAAAAAAAAAAAAAAAAAAGAAACAGTGGTACACCGCAATCATTATTTTTTTTTTTTTTTTTTTTTTTTTTTTTTTTTTTTTTTTTTTTTTTTTTTTTTTTTTTTTTTTTTTTTTTTTTTTTACTATTTTTTAATATTTTTTTTTTTTAAAAAAATAAAAAAAAAAAAAAAAAAAAAAAAAAAAAAAAAAAAAAAAAAACTATCTGATCATATGATTCTGATGGCAATTCCCGAAAGGAGGAGTGCCGGCATGATGAACAGAGGCGTCAGGGGATGCTTTTTTTTTGTGGGGTAACTTCAGTTGAGTCACAAAAAGGAGTTATAATTGCACTATGGGGAAAGATACAGTTTGCAATTGCACTTCGGGCACCCCACCTGGCCAGAAAGCTGGGTTGTATACATACCCCGAACTGCAATTCGAAACTGTATCTTGGCCCGTAGTGCAATTTTTTTTTTTATTATTATTTTTTTTAACTCCCTTCCAGTGCTAGCGGTGCTGGTAAGAGCAGACACCACTAGCATCTGAGGAGAGGCTCCATCTATTGGTGGGGAGCATCACCTGCTGGAAAACGGGTCCAGCGTCCCAAATACAGAAAAGATTTGGAGTATGTCAGGATCTCCTGCCAGCATTGATTACTCTGGAATCCAGAGGATTAACTGAGCAGGAGTTTGTAGAAAAGGAGAAGAGCCTCTTCGCCTTGAACCAGGCACCAGATATCTGCTGCTAAAGAACCTAGCTCTTCCCCTTCTGCCGATCTCCAACTGCAACCTCAAGCATCCGAGGGACCAGCGTCCCCTGCTGGAAAACGGGTCCAGCGTCCCCTATCCACAGTGAATCAAGAGGGAGTTTAAGAAGATGTCAAGACCGTAGATACCACCGCCTCTTCAGTCTGCGTCAGACCGCCACCACCTCTTCAGTCTGCATCAGACCGCCAGATCCCACATGTTTCCCTAGCGGCTACTTTCGCCATGGGGCCTTGCTCACTCTGCACCGTACCATTGCATGTCGACCATTGCCAGCTGGTGGGGCGGGAATGGATCAGGAAAATCAGTGGATGGTCGCAGCGGGATCTCCTGTCCCACCGTGGTCCAGTCTCTGAAGCTGATAAAGTAATCTCTCCTGAACTCATCCTGGTGGCAATCCTGAGCGGGTGCACCGTCCCATCGGACGAAAGCAAACCAGCCCCCATTCTCACTGCCCAACCAATCCCCCGAGAATTGCTGAATTGCTTGTTTTATGTCTTTGGATGTCTGAAACAGATCCATTTGGTTTTTGATTTTTTGCCACTGTACCCTGAGTTCTTGTTGGATGAACTGTTTTATCATGTCTGTGACTTCCTCCCCAGCTATGCGGACTCCCTCTATTGCAAGGATACAGTGTTTTCTCCAGAGGGCCCACATGACAGCTCTCCTCCCTAACTTGAACATATTGTTTTCAAAGGTGTTGTTAGTGGGGGAGGACCATGTTTCGCACAATATGGCTCTCCAGTCCCATGGCCAGTTGGAACCTGTGGCTAACCGTGTCCAGATTCTATCCCACCAGCGCCATGCAAGCACGGCTCCCGACACTGCATGAATATATGCTCTATGGTTTTCGGGATTCTGCGGGAGGGGAAGGCAGTGTGGCACGACTTACACCATGGTAGCGCCCGTCCCTTCTGCTCTAGATATGAACGGTCGATCAGCCAGTCGTTGGAGGGTAGGCAGCGATGTTCTATCTGCCATTGTAGCGAGGCCATCTTCGTTGGCCTGGACTTTGTGGTGGAGAACCATCGGATGGGGCGGATTACTTCTGTTCCTATATTCAGGTGAGACCTCCATCGATCCTTTACCTTTTCTTTTATATTCACTTTTGGTCGCAGCAGCCGATAGGTGGCCTTCACCGTTAAGGTATACAACTTCATGTTCTCCCCGTTCCTGCGTTTCCGCGGGGGGGACCACTGCCACTCCTCGGGATCAATTGGGAGCTCAGCCACGGGGGTATCCGGCTGGTATGCGATCCACACATCTTCGTCCTGTAGCACACGGATCATGTGCAGGTCACAGTTTCTCCACCATCTCACCACATCTGGGGTGTATCAGGCGAGCACGTTGTTCTTACCAATGTGGAAGAGAACGGTCAGGGTTTCTTCCGCACGCACCTCTACCACGTTGACTACACTCTCCGGATCTCCCGGGGCTGCTACCAAGTCCCCTTCTACCAGCCGCGGTCCTTTGCGCAAGATACGGACCTAGTCCAGGGGGATGGCGAAAATCAAGGTTTCAATGTGTTCTTCCACTTTGTGACAATACTTTAGTGTGTTCCTTAGTTGCTGCGCATGCTTCCAGTCTCCCACTTGTGTGTCCCATATATCTTTTATTCTAGTTATACCTTTATTAACCCAGTTGTTCCATGGGGTGCTTGAACTACAGTGCACTCTGTTGTTCCGGTCTGTTATCCGTCTGTTCCCAAAAAGGGGTTGGCGTGCCACCTCTTCCCATCTGCTTGGTGGGGGTTTGTCAGGTAGCGGAAGTTGTCGCCAGGCGTGCAAAACTCGGGTTCAGAAGTCGTCCCTGACCAGATTCGAGCGGGTTGTGTCTTGGCCCGGAGCTTGCTCGTTTCGACGGGACCATGGTATTGTCCAGTAAAGGTCTTCCAGCCAGGTTAGTGGGTTGACTCCCTGCGGTGCCTGCGGGCCAAACCTAGTTATTTGTTCCAAAGCAAGGGCATGCCATGGGAGGCGTTGAGTGAATAGCAGTCTCCGGATCCAGTGAATTGTTAATGCCTTAAACTGGGTATCCGGGTCTAAGATCCCCAGGCCCCCTTTGTCTTTAGGTTGAATCACCGAGCTCCAGGCTACCCTGCTAATAACATTTGGAAGTTCTCTGTTTCCTCTCCATAGCAGGGCTGTTACCTGTCGCTTTAGTGAACGAACGGCCTCCTTGCTGAGGGTCCAGATTGCAGATTTATACCAGAGGGCTGCCTGTATCACGCTGTTGATCGCCAATGCCTTGCCGATAAGAGAGGTATGACAGTCTTTCCAGTGGGCTAGCTTCTCTAGAGCGGGCTTTAAAATTCATTCGTCATTCGATGCAGGCTTGCCTAGTGCTGTTAGCATGATTCCCAGCACCCTGACCGGGGCCGTTTATAAATTTATAACTTGTTTTTGTGACTCCCGCGTAGTTTCCCTTTTTTTTTTTTTTTTGACACTTCACGTCCGGGAGGTCCACTTCATGTGGTGATAAGAGCAGCCGCTTTAAGTGTGTCGTGGATGTGAAGGCCCCATCTATTGATGGGGAGCCGCACATGCTGGAAAGGGGTTCCAGTGTCCCATATACAAGTCTTTAACTGAGAAAACTCTGAGAGCAGTGAGGCTTGGCAGCAGGGCATAATAAAAGTCAATGTCAGGAGGTTTGGGCTGACCTGAATTAGCCCACAATGTCGTGCCCAGTCAGAGGCGGGAACACAATGCCACATCATGATTGTGAACGGATACAAACCCTGTACAGGTCCAAGTACACTCATGATGCTGGGACATTGTGTTCAGCACAAGAAGAATGTGTGAGTATGCCCTCGTTCGTCCCGGGCCAAGGAGGGTGAATATTAGCGTGGTCACAATTTTTTTTATTTTTTTATTTTTTTTTATAATAAAATCGGGCCATGTGCCCAAGGCTGATATTTCCAATATAATGATTGAGGCCGGGGTCCTCACAGTCTACCTGGAGTAACCGAACAGAATTTGCTGAGGACCAAAACAGAACCTGCTGAGAACCGGGCTCAGCGTCCCATCTCCTATAAAAATTGTGAAAACTGTGAGAAACAGAACATGCTGAGAACCTAGCTCAGCATCCCAATCCCTATGAAACCTGTGAAAATTGTGAGATACCACGTCTCATTACTACTGTCTTTTATTCTAAAAACCAAGTTGTTGATTCTCTACCCACTTACCAAAGGAACCATCCCTTTCTCTTAAACAACTGTTGCAAATGCTAAAGAACCTCCTCCTATGGGCAGGAGTACCTCTTCAGTCTAAATTTCGACCGCCTGATAAGAGTGATAAAACTAGTCTCCCCCTTTTGATMTTTTCTATCACTTGTCTAAACTTGTATCCTATCCTTCCTCCCCCCCCCCCAAACCACTCAAAATTCACCATCGCTAGTGGAGAGGGAGGGAATGGGTCAGCAAAGTGCTCAGGTGCTCTTAAGGACGCCCCTGGTTGTATATCCAGCCAATTATTAAAAGTGATCGGATAATCCCGCTTGAGCATCCCCTGTTCCTCTGCCTCTCCCGACCATACTACCTCCCCCAATTTCTCTCCTGCTGCATCCCCTAGCCATTCCAGTTGAAACTTTCGAATCCACTGTTTGATATTTGTTTTTTGTTTAAATTCTTTGAGTTTAGTTCTCGCCTTCTCTCATTGGCTTTTAATTTCTGTTTGAACAAAATTTTATATTATTTCCATTAATTCTTGACTTTCAATCTTCACCTTTTCCATCTCATTAATACATCGTTTATTCCATATTGCCCACAATACCGCTTTCCTCCCAAGATTAAAGAAATTTTGTTGAGCTCTATCAGTTGAGGGATCCAATGACCTAACAATATTGCCTTCCATTCCCGTAACCACTCCATACCTGTGATCCTTTGCCACACATAATCCCATCGTCGCCACAGCAGGACTGAGCCCGGACATTGTAGGAATATATGTTCAATAACTTCAATTGTTTCTCTAATTTTTCTTTTAGGAAAGGCTTGTGCACAGGAGTTACACCACGGCAATGCCACTCCCTTCTGTTCTAATGAGGAGTGGTTTATTAACCAATCATTCGTTGGTAGACACCTATGCACTATTTGCCACTGTAAGGATGCAAACTTAGCCGGCCTATCTCTAAGTCCTTGGCACCACCTAACTGGTTTGAGTTCCTCTTCATAAATATTCAGATGTCTTTGCCATTTATCTCGTATAATTTCTGGGACATTGATTTTATGGCGCATTAATCTATAGGTTGCCTTGACTGTTAGGGCTCGCAGTCTCAGGGGCTTGCTTCTCCTGCTTGAGCGCCATAACCAGTCCGCAGGATCCAGGGGGAGGTCCGGGATAGGACAATGAGGCGAGTACACTATCCATTCTTTAGTTGTTGAGACATATAATGCCCTTACCCTGTATATTTCCTCAAAAGATATGAAGGTCACCCTTTCCTGGTCCCTTTTAGCAATCCTATTGTCCTTGTGAATTTTGAAGATGTTGACCAGGGCACCCTCCTCCTGCAAATCCAATATTTGCCCTATTGTCTTAGAGTTGTTTTGTTGATTCATGCATACCCAGTCAGCCACCCGGAAGACCGGACCCTTTTTCAAGGTAACAATCCAAGATAGGGGTATGGATGTGAGGATTTCATCCAACTTGTGTGGAAGTTTGTGTGCATACTTGATTTCTTTTCTAAGCTTTTCCACATCCTTCCAATTCTTATTCTCATGATTCCATAGATCTTTGATTCTTACTACTCCGTTCTTAACCCATGTGGACCATGGAGGGTCTGAACTAATAAATCTTCTCCCATTTTGGTCTGTGATTCATTGATTGCCGAACAAGGGTTGACATAAAACTTCCTCATACCTTGTCGGTATTGACTTATTAGATAGGGGTAGTTCCCGCCAATATTTCAATTGATTATACCAGAACCCATCCAGAGTTAAGTCTTTCCTAATCTCTCTTTTTGTCCCCACCACTGAAGACTGTATCTGTGCTCGAGGGATGGTCCAATACCTATCTTCTGCCCACGTCAGCGGGTGCACTTCCTTGATCGTCTGGGGTGCCAATCTGCGAATTTGCTCAAACGCCAACTCTTGCCATGACAGGTTTGTACCTAAGATTAATCGTTTCAATACTTGTAGTGCCAAAGCCTTGCATTGAATTTTTGGGTCTATGAGACTCAGACCTCCTTTACCTTTAGGCTGAATTAATGTTTGCCATGCTACCCTTGGGATCACATTTGGTGATTCATGATCACCTCGCCACAAAAAAAATGTTAGGTTCCTCTGTAATCCCTTAGTAGCGTTTTTACTAAGTGACCATAACATTTCTTTATACCATATTGAGGCTAGAATCACATTGTTAATTATTAGTGCTCTCCCAAATATTGATGTGTGTTTATTATGCCACAACTTCATTTTTTCTAATGCATTAGACGAGATCCATAGATAATTCGAGTTAGGTTTTTCTTGTGCTGTCAGTAATACCCCTAACACCCTGATAGGAGCCTCTTGAGGCATCCATTTAATCCTAGGGAGGTCTGGTGGTATATCCCCTTGAGAATGTATCCACCATCCTTGCGTCTTGTTACCCCAATTAACTAACATGTCAAAAAGAGAGAAACTTTGTCCATTAATACCTAAATTTCTTTCATGTTTATTGAAGAAGCCTCCATCATGATAGGTAAATCATCAGCGAACATAGAGCACATTGGAATTGCTTTTTCTGGTATATTGGAGATCTGAAGGCGTTGAAGATTACGGTTTGCCCTGAGGTTGGCGCCTCATGCCTCCATAATTATTACAAAGAGAAAAGGGGCTAGAGGATCACATTGTCTTACTGATCTTTAAAGTGGAATCTCAGGGGATAGTAGGCCATTAACCTGTATTTTTGTCGTGGCATTTGAATGGATTATTTGTATCCACCTTCTTATCTCCGACCCAAATTCTAGCTTGGCTAAGCATGCATCCAAGAATCGTCAATCTACATGATCATACGCTTTTTCAAAATCAATGAATATGAATGTCATATTTTGTTTATTTTGCCTGGATAGTTTGATCGTTTCATTGACTAACAAGACATTATCTTGTATATTTCTTCCATTAATGAATCTTGTTTGGAAGGGGTGAATAATATCTATCATTATTGGATTAATCTATTTGCAATGGCCTTGGCTAACATTTTATAAACCACTGTCAGCAGAGTGATTGGCCTTTAATTTCTTACGTTGGATTTCTCTCCCTTTTTGTATAATAATGTTAGGATACCTTGACCCACAATTTCCCCCATCGTTCCTACGCTCTGAATCTGATTATAATATTCCATAAGATCTTCTGTCATAGAATCCCACATAACTTCCCAGAATTCCTTCGGGAGACTATCAATCCCAGAAGTTTTGTCCTCCTTCATTTGCAGAAGAGTCGTCCAATCTTCGTCCTTAGTAATTGACTCTTTTATTCTCTCTTTCTGTTCATGTGTCAATTTTTATGTTAGAGGTTCAAGAAAATTATCAATTTCTTGTGCAGCAGTCGTGGAATCCACTGTGGATGTGTAAAGTTTTTTAAAGAAGTCATAGGCTACTTTTAAACTACTTGTCGATGAAACCGTCTCCAGGTGAGGGGACATAGAAGGATCTATTAAGGCTTCTATATTAGTCCTTGTTGCTCTTACTTTTGCTAGGGAAAAGAATGAGGAGTCCATCTGTTCTTCTGACTGATGTTTTGATAATTTGCTCCTGACAAGGTAACATTTCCAGCGATCTTGGGCGATGGTTAGCAATTGGTTTCTGAGTTTCTAAATATCTTTCATTTGCGGAAGTGATATGTTATTTTGTTGTTGTTTGTAATACAGTATTTTTTTTTGAATTTTCATTTCTTGATCGTGTTTTTGCTTAGCTATTAATTTTGAGAATTCATTAGATTTTTTGGCTAAGAAAACAAGTCCATTGTTGAACCATGATATATACGACTCATGTTTATCCTTAGTAGTTTGCCAATACTTCCATACCTCTTTTATGTAAGTTATGAACTCTGATTTTTTTAGGAGGGACGAGTTTAGCTTATAGAATCCTCTTCCTCGATCTGGTTTCTTTATGAAAGTCAGTAAAATGACGCACATTTTATGATCAGCTCCTGGCCAAGGGCTCTGTGGAAAAACATTGGCCCCTACTAACGCATGATCCAGGCCGTCTGACATAAGTATCAAGTCTATTTTGGATCTAGACTGATGATGAGTGCCTGTATTTCTGATGCATGTAAACATTCGTTCTTGTGGAAAAATTCTTCGATATGTGTCACAGAGACTTTCATCTTCACATAATTGTTGAATGATCCTTTCATCCTCCTCTATGTAAGTTGGGCATGGAGAGGGGATTTTCCATCTGTCTAACCATCTATCCCGAGCAGCGTTAAAATCGCCTGCAATTATAATTGGAATGCCATTTGGGATATGATTGCGAATTTCTTGGAAGAATTGTTTTTTTTCATTGACCTCATTAGGTCCATATACATTAAGGACACATACTACTTCAACTTCCAACATTACCAGTGCAAATATTCATCTCCCTTCTTCCTGGTCAGCCACCCAATGAATGATGTCTGCCATAGAATCTTGTGGTATCCATATGGCAACTCCTGCTGACCCGTTGCGTGTTGCATATGCTTGGTATTTTTGATGTGGCCCGACCAAATTATGTGCCCTCTTATGAGCCGGGGAATTCATTAGATGAGTCTCCTGGATACAAATTTATATCCGACCACGATCTCCCCCCAACTCCTTTTAGTTTCTCTATGATTGCTCTCCGTTTAATTACGTCTGATGTAGCTAGACCATTAACATTTAGTGATCTTAGATCTACATTTGTTGTCTGGGTTGCTCGTTGCCAGGACGGATTCTTCCCATAAAAAGCATGTATTGCATCCATCCTTTATTAAACCAGGAAATAGTGAATAGAGTCTATAATCTCACCCATCCTCCTCTATCTAATTATGTCGAGGTGGTGAGGAACCCATATTGTATAACCGAACAAAGGAAGGAAGAGACTTCCGCTACAGACCATACAACATTTGCTTTTATCTTGAGTTGTTGTAATTCAAGCAACGCTGTATGGGAATATCATTTGAGTCCCGAGTCTTTGTTCTGTGGACAGGGGAGGAGTGGTAATTGAGCCGAGTATAGGTGAAGAGGGGTGGTTTTCATGCGTTGGGTAAACCGCAGAAGAAAAACAAAACTATCGAACAATTAGAAGACATTTTCCATTGGTCTAGTATCCCACCTCTATAACAACCTGGGTTTTTTCTTAAAAAAAAAAAAAAAAAAAAAAAAAAAAAA
>BFEA01000318.1:1617682-1682407 GCA_003427395.1 Chara braunii | reverse complement strand
CCTCTAGAACAACCTGGGTTTTTTGTTAAAAAAAAAAAAAAGAAAAAAAAAAGGTCTCATAGTGGCCGAGGTGCAAGGTGGTCAGGCTAACCCCCCCAAACCTATGATGTGCAAACCCGAGTCTCTACCGTCTTCACCCCGAATACAACGTGTGGTCATTGGAGCTCTATGGAGACTGAAAAATGCGTCAAATACAGCTATAACGACCGTACGTTGTATTCGGGGGAAGAAGGTAGGTGCACAGCAGCCCAGCTCTAAGGATCATGAAGAGCTAGATAATAGAGAATGAGACCCACCTAGATGGAGAGATTGTCTGTGGAAAAGGACGAGAGAACCCTTGGAAAGGCTAAGGAGGAGGCTGACAAGGCGAGGGATCATGATTATCTGAAGAAAAAGGTAATGGATCTGGAGCAACAGGGGGTGAATCCTACACCCGTGAGGGCCGCTAGCAACTCGGATGCAACCCTAACCCAGATTCGAGAAAGTCAACGGTGGCAGCAGGGTATAACAACTTTTTTTTTTTTTTTTTTTTTGGGCAGCAGAATATAACAGCTCATACAGACAAGTTGGTAAATCAGATTGCCTATGTGTTCACAAAGAACGTCCAAGAGTTGGCGGGAAAGACGGAAGACAAACACCAGGATAAGGAAGAGGCTTTGACGTTTAGGGTCAAAGACGAAGGACGCCTCTGCAGGTGTAGATGGAGATGGGGATGGCAATGGGCATGGAAATGGGAGAACGGATGGAGGATACCTAAGACTCTGGAGGATACCTAAGAGGGGAAGATGGTTACAGACCACCGTACTGGCCGAGCTGCAGAGACAGAATTAGGATGAGGTTGCCAGACCCCTATTCGGGTACAAACGAGAAGGGAGAAGGACATCATGACATAGGTAGCCAAGATTCGAACTTACGTGAATGGTGAATGAAGAGTGTGTGCCACTTCAAAATCAAGTAGCGATTGCGATGATTACTACCTTGAAGGAAGTTGCGGAAACATGGGTCATGAGTCAAGTGAAAGCTGCTGGGTATGAGTCCTAGATTGACGAATATTTCGAGGCATTTAACTCTGAACGAGTTTCTTGAGAACCTGCTTGATTGGTTCCGGGACAAGAACAAGGACGTTAGGGTTGGCAAAGAGATTGTGTGCATCCACCGCATACCCTGGCGTTGTGTAGACGCCCTCATCTGGAAGATGGACTCTCCTTCTGCAGCAGATAGTCATGGAATTAGTGGAGTAACAGATGATCAATCTCTCCAACAATTGCCGAAGACCGTGTCGGATTCAGAAACAAACATCTTAGCCTCAAAATTCACTCTATCGAAAGGGAAAGCGGATGCAAGTACCTGCCGCAACAAGAGGTGGATGGCAGGGACCAACTTGGCAGGGTGGTGGGGACTACTTACCACCTCATGAGCTTAGGATGCATCCCCCACACCCAATGGTAGAGATGGGAGAGTATTGGAAGTGGATGAACCTGTCGGAGTCTAAATGGCAGCAGTGGAGAGACAACTGGCAGTGCTCAAGGACAGTAAGAAGGCCCTCATCCTGCCCTTTTTTTTTTTTTTTTTTTAATAAACAAAGATCCGTTGTGCAAGGCTTTTAACTCCCATCTATTGGTGGGGGAGCAGCACCTGCTGGAAAACGGTTCCAGCGTCCCATGTACATATAAACTTGATACATGAGAATGTTTGAATGATGCATAAGGGGGATGGATGCCTCTTTCGTCCCCTAGGAACCGCCAGACGTAACAAACAAAACCAGCAACCCTACCTAACCCCTCTGCTAAAAAACACTCATTGGCAATCCCCCACCAAGCCAAACCACTGTAAATCTACAAGAGATAGCTCAGAAGGGGGAAAAGGGTCTGAGAAAAAGTCTAGAGATCTTAGAGCGGCTCCTGGAGGAAGCTTAAACCATTCCCAGAAGCTGAGTTGGTAGTCCCTCTTGAGAGGATCCTCCATCCCTTCCACCCCTGGCCATATTACCTCCCCTAGGCTCCCCCCTGTAGACCCCCCCAGCCAGTCCATCATAAATATCTGAATTGTTTGTTGAATATCTTTCTTCTGCTTGTAATTAGTTAACTTGGTTTTGATAGCAGACCATTGCGCTCTGATTTCTATTTGTACAAATTGTAAAATATGATTGAATACCTCTGCGCCTTCCAGACACACCCCTTCCCTAACCAGGATGCACCGTTTGTATCATAGAACCCATAGTACAGCCTTGCGGCCAATTCAAAAAAAGTTGTGTTGAAAATTAGCAAGTGTGATGTTTTGGGGAATCCAGTGTCCTAGCAAAATGGCTTTCCAGTCCCAAGGTCATTCTATCCCTGTTAGGCCCCTCCATATACAGTCCTATCTTCTCCATAGTGGAACTGAACCTGGACATTGCATAAAAATATGCTCCATGGTTTCTCTAATTTTTCTACTTGGGAACACTGCTAAACAGGAATTGCATCAAAGTGCGGTTAAACCTCTCTGCTCAAGTGAGGAATGATCTATGAGCCAATCATTTGTCACCGTTGTCCGCCATTGAAGAGATGAAAACTTGGTTGGTCTTTGTCTTTATGTTCCTCATCGAGTTTATATCAATAGTTAGATGCCTTGCCCACCTTTCTTGAAGGATTGTTGATATGTCTACCCTGAATCAAAGCAACCTATAGGTTGATTTAACAGATAGAGACTGTAAGACACGTGGTTTCCCTCTCTTTGAAGTGTGCCATACCCATTTTGTTGGGTCAAAGGGAATTTGGGGGATGAGAATATGAGGATGGTAGGCTTTCCGGCCTTTAATTGATGAGATAAAAAAAACGCTAATTCTGTAAAGTCTTGTGACGGGAAAGACTACGGCTTTATCAGAGGGAGACTGAACTAGGAGATGATCCTTCGTCGATTTGAAGATATTCACTAGGGCTTCATGAGGAAAATATGAACAACCTAGCCAATCACCCGTTGGTCATCCGGCAGAAAACCTACCACCTAATCTGCCTCCTTGATCTTAGGTCCATGTCTCAACGTTTTGACCCAATCCAAAGGTATAGAAAAGATAATCTGTTCCAAATTAGCAACCAGCTGGTGCACATATCTCAAGGTTAGTCTCAGTTGTTTCGCCGATTTTCAGTCTTTTGTCCCTTCTTTGATCCTCAACATCCCTCTTTTAACCCACAATGCCCACGGTGAGACTGAGCTATTGAAAATTCAACCATTAATATATGTCATCCATCGATTGTCAAAAATAGGTTGTCGCAACACTTCCTCATATCGAGAGGGGAAAGGTCTATTGGGTAGGGGTAGTTGGTGCCAAGTTTTTAGCAGCAAGACCCACAGGTATTCCAATATAAGATCTCTTCTAACTGTTCCTCCAACCTCTTCTCCTTTGAACTGTGCTTGTGCCTTAGGAATGCTCCAAAACAATAGACGGTTAACGAAGACCTCAATTTTTCGACCACTTGTCAGACCATTTATAACAAAACCCAAGGGTCATTTTAACCAAACTTGCCACCAATTCATAGAGCGGAGATCATACTAACTACTCACAAAACAAAAATGAAAAAAAAACTTTAAAAACCTATAAAACAGCAAGGCAAAAATGTGTTTTCATGCAAAATTCACTTATTTCAGTTTTTATGATTCTTCAGGGCTAGCCAAAACAGTCAATTCCAAGACCCCAACAAACACCAAACTTGGCACACATAGACTTTGACCCAAAATAAAACAGGCCAAAAGAATAAAAAAAAACAAAAAAACTAAAAAAAATTATCTTCAATGCACTTTTCAAGGTTGAGGGGGTTAACCAAGGCTGAAAAGTGGGGGTCCCTGTTAACCGCTTATGTCCAAAACCGGTCTTCTAACCAGGTGAGTGGGTGTATATCCCCCATTGAAAAATACGCCAGCCTACGGATTTGTCTCAGTGTCAACTCTTGCTAAGGCTTGTTTGTGGACAGTGTTAGTTTTTTAATCCATTGTAAAGAGGTCAGTGGGTGTATATCCCCCATTGAAAAATACGCAAGCCTACGGATTTGTCCCAGTGCCAACTCTTGCTAAGGCTTGTTTGTGGACAATATTAGTTTTTTAATCCATTGTAAAAACAAAACTTTATGTTGCAGGGATGGGTCAAGAACCCCCAGTCCTCCTTTAGTTTTTGGTTGCATCAAGGACAAGCAGATAACTTTTGTTATCACCTTGTCCAACTTGTGGTTTCCTCTCCATAAGAATGTTGCCACATGCCTTTGAAGTGTCTTTATACGTCCTTTACTGATAGACCAAAGTGATGATTTGTACCAAATAGAGGTAAGGATGACATTCTTAATGATGAGGGTCCTGCCAAAAAGTGAGATATGTTTATTTTTCCATTGGTTCATTTTTTCCACGGCCGGTCTCGAAATCCATTTATCGTTGGTTGTGGGTTTACCTTGAGTTGTCATAAAAACTCCAAGAATTTGCACTGGGGTATCAAATAGGACCCAATTAACCCTTGGTTGTTCTGCTGGATGATCCTTATTTGAGTGAATTCACCATCCCTGTGTTTTGTTTCCCCAATTAACAAACATGTCTGAAACTTGCGCATATTTTTCATCAAGGCTTTGATTTCCGTCATATTTGACGTTGATGCCTCCATTAGAATGATGAGGTCATCAGCAAACATTGAGCTAATAGGGATTGTTTCTTTGGGAATACCAAATATATGAAGGTGTTAAATATTACGGTTCTTTCTAAGGTTAGCCCCTGAAGCCTCCATAATGATTACAAAAAGAAAAGGGGTCAGAGGGTCGTTTTGCCTCACACACCTTTAAAGCCTCGTTGCTAGCGAAAGGATATCATTTACCTGGACTCTTCTCGTTACACTGTGATGCAAAATTTGAACCAATGTACGCATACTATGACTAAAGTTTATTTTTCTAAGACATGCCTTTAGAAAACGTCAATTTGCATGATCATAAGCCTTTTCAAAGTCAATGAACAGAAAGGCTGCATTTTGTTGTTATTAACGATAAAGCTTAATCATTTCATTGGTTAGGAGGATGTTATCTTGGATATGTTTTCCCTTGATGAATCCTATTTGAGAGGGATGAATTATATATCTCTCATAATAGAAATCAAACAATATGCCAGAGTTTTGACCAATCTTTTATAAACCACAGTAAGCAGGGTAATGGGTATATAGTTCCTAATGTTTTATCACCTTTTTTATACAAGAGAGTTAAAATCGATTGCCTCACTATCTCCCTCATTTGTTCTTACACTTGTACTTCCTTAAGGAACTTCACCAAGTCTGAAGAAAAAGTTGGTCACATGGTTTCCCAATTTTTTTAGGAAACTCATCTATGTCTGACGTTTTATCTTCATCCATCTGGAGTAAGGCAGACCACATTTTCTTCATTGCTAGTGGTTTTTCTATGTGCTCATGTTTCTCCTGAGAGAGCGATTGTGTTAGTGGAGTAAGAAAACACTCAATTACCCTGTCACTTTCCTGTTGTTATTTGGAAACTTTGGTCGAGGTGATAAGATTTTTGAAGAAGTCGTAGGTTATTTTGAGGCTATCTGCTGAAGTAAATAATTGAGAGGTGAATCCTAGAGACCCTTAAAATATGTGCATCTAGATCTTGTACGTGCTAAAGCAAAAAATGAAGCGTTCATTTGACTTTTTATCAAAAATTTAGATAACTTGTCTCTGATCAGTTGTCACTACCAACGATGTTAAGCAAATGGAAAGTAGTTGGTTCTTAAGCTCCTCGATATTGATTGGATGTGAATGATTATCTAGTTTGTCTTGCAGTTCGTACTTAAAAATTTGTTCGTGAATGCTCATTTCATGAAGATGTCTGTTATTAGTCTGCAGTCTCAAATATTCATGACACTTCTTGGCTACAAAAGCCAAACAATTATTAAACCATTATATTAGTATTAATAGCAACGATAGTGTCAGGTCCAGCAGTAGGTTCGGCAACTGTCATTAAAGGAGAATGACCAATAGATGCCTTCATGCTTCTTCTCTCCCTCCATTTGAATCTTTGTCCTTGTCCGCACTGCTCTTTGCCCCTCCTTTAATTTCCTACCTTCGTCTCCGTACAAGAAGTCCCTACTAAACCCCTCTCAGAGCCTCCGACTCACATGACCACAACATGTAAGAAGGATCAATCCCCTCACATTGTGATCTGATTGGCTACGAAGAACTCTCATGGATCAGTATGGTTTTTCCAAGGCGATTAATCCTTCTCCCCTCCTCCACCTTTTTTACCCCTTCTCCTTCCCTCTCTCCCGTCTTCTACTTCCTCCTTTGCAACTCTAAAATTCGCAAGCGCATCGAAAAACTCTCTTTGAACCCGTTTGCCGACTCCAGGGAAGTAGTGGCTAGATGATGTGACGATCGGTGAGTCGAAAAGTTCCGACGAGTTGAAAGATACTTTTTGGATAAGGTAGATGTTTGAAAATTGTGCACGCCTGTTTCCTTTTCTGCGTAGCGATGGTCTCTTCTCACTAAAATTGAGACCATACGGGAGATTTCAATTTTGTCTGTGTCTCCACACTCAATTTTCCAAGAATCATTGGCACACCTCATCTTTTCGTTCTTGCAGGGTCTTTTTCGCATTGTAATCACTCCGACCAGAAGACAACACAGGGTGTGACGTTGGTATGGAGCCGACACGTGTTGGTTCTGGTAAGAGCGAGACGAGCTGGCGAGAGGACGAGCTTCGTCTCGTTCGAACCAAAGGAGCCCCCTCGTCACTCAAAATAGATACGCAGAGCCAAGAGCGGAGGTAGTCATGGCCAACGCTAATGTTCCTGCTCCCCAGGTAATGGCAGCGCAACTGGGAGCGTCGCGCCGCTCCACTATCGACATGGGCCGGTTCGTGAGTTGGTGGCGCCTTGTCGGCACGACTCCCTGCGAGGAATATCGAGGAGTTGATGTGGACAATTGGGATTATGGCGACAAGTGATGAAGCGAGGTTCCATTGGTTTTGTCTAGCGCAACCATAGACGTGATGCTTCGGTTGAGGGTTCTTCCAACCTTGATAACCTAGGCTGAAGAGGTCTCTTGCTTCGTGCTTCATTTATGTGGTGTTGCGGGTGGACACGCCAGAAGAAGAGGAGGCTGTCGGGGTGATTTGGATAGTCTTCATGAGATCTTGGGCATGGTTGTGGCCCTGCTCCTGTGTTCCAACGAGAATCTAGTGAAGGTTGGTTGGGGAGCGCGGACAGAAAGTGAGGAGCATCTTCTCATAAGGAGTGGGAGGAGGGAGGCTTGTTCCAAGATGGAGCGTCAAAAAGAGCTGGCGGTTTCAAGTGTTCGTTTGAGCTGGTTCACCGGTTAAAGACACAGAAGCAGGTAGCGGAGCAATAATGATAGCGGCGATGGAGCAAGAGAATTTTGTGCCAACATATGTGACGCTCTTCGTGTCGACTGCCTTTTCATATTGATTTTGTTGATTTTAATTTTGTATCTTCTAATTTTCAATATTCTTGCTCTAATCTAGTGCTTACACACTTATAAATTCAGCTTCTCAAATTTGGAAATATAAACTCACAATCTTATCCTCAATTTTCTGATCAGCCAAATTATTATCTACATGTACACACATATACACATATCCTTGAATTTCAACTATAATTTCTAAAAGTCCCAAGCAAGTATTATCATCTACATGTATACACATACACATAAACATATATTATCCATTCTCATCGCCAGTATAATTTGTAGGGATCTGTTCTATAATTACGTATCCTTGAATTTCAAGTATAATTTTTAAAAGTTCCAAGTAAAGTTTCTATCATCATTTTCTAATATTGGAACCTGAAAACTTCAGAATCTCTCCGATAATTAATTTTTTTCTTCTAATAAATTGGTGATATGTGCATATGGTGGGAGCTGCCAAACGTTGGTTGGTGCAAGGGTCAGGCGAATAATTGTAATAGTCTTACTGCCGCCATGCACTTTTTTTAGTGGGTTGTTCTTAAAGACGTAGGGTGTTTTCGGGGGTTATTGCAGAGTTTTGAAGAGGCCCTGCTTTTCCAAACTGTGATCGACATTTTGGTAAGTGTGTCATCAATATTTGTCGTCAGCTGGATCAGATCGTTCCCGGAGGGTTGAACGGTAAGAATGGGGTTGGGGGAGCTCTATCTTGTTGGGGCATCACAAGGTGGGGGGTGAATGTCTCAAAGAGGGTAGGGGCGGAGTAGGGGGTTGCCCTATTCTGGGACAGGGGCTGGTATGTGGGTCAACATCAGTCCCAGCGGAGGCAGAAATGGGCAAAGGAGACACATAACAGGCGAGTAGAGGAATGAGTTTTGTTCTACTCATTCCTTGTTGGAGAAGGGGGGGCATGCTTTAGGTGGGAATTGCGTGCTCCAGGGAAAGAGGGGTAGAGGGTTGGTCCTATATTGGGGTCGAGGGAGAGTGGGTGACTCGCCTCGACGGAGGCAGTGTAGGGCTGAGGGGGGAGGGGTACAGAGAGGGGTAGGGGGAGGGAGAGGCGATCTCTCTTGAAGAATTCTAACATCCATTTTATTATTTCTTTCCATTTGGTTTGCCTCTCGAGGAGGTTGTAGGAATAGGTGCTATCTAGCAAGTCATCTGTGATCCTGAGAAGGGTGGTTGAAAATTCGGTGGCCCTCGAAGACCGATGCTAGAGCAACGCTGGTCGGAACTTAGTGGCGCAACTCTGTGACCTAGCTTAGTGGGGGCGTGAGGCCTGGTAGAGACGTGGGGGGCTGTTTGCAGGGGCCGTCTCAGTGGTCGCTGGTCGGTGCTGGAGCAAGGTGGTGCGACTCTATAACCTAACCTGATGGGAGCATGAGGCCTGCAAGAGCTTCAATTCGTGCTGAAAACAACCTTGTTGGTGGTGGTCGTAGGTGGATTGAATAGGTTTCACCTATCTGATTCGTGGTTGGGAGACTTTTTGACACACATATTCTAGTGACTTGGTAGAGTTTGAATAATAGACCACGAATGTTTCTGAGTTTCTCCTTTTCTTCAATTGTTCTTAACTGAAGTCGGGTAATGGCCTGGATAACTCATTTTTGTTTTCTGATAAGGGACGTTGGGCCCAGTTCCCAGCCGTGTTGCTCCTCATGAATAGATTGGAGCTCATTAAAAAAAAATAAAAAATAAAAAAAATGGTAAGCATTCCAACCGCCTTTCCATTTTATCCTCATCACACACATCCCGAGGCATGGCTCAAAGCTGTAGAGGCTCAGGGTTATGACGTGGATGATATCCCTCGGGTGATCACACTGCTTGTAATAATTCCACTCATGATTGGTTTAAACCATCGCTCCCCCCGATGGCCAAAAGTCAGTGGGGCCGGTAGGACGATTTTCAGAAAAGGCATCTGTACTACTGGTAGCAGTAACTACCATGACCTCTGAAGGGGTCTGAAGCCTGCCCCGACTTGTGAAGGGCTTTGTACCTCTTTACCCGAGAGACACGCGAAAAAAAAAAAAAATACACGAAAAAAAATAAATTAAATTATGGACCCCGATGGCGTTGAGGTATCACAAAGAGAAACGAGCCTTGGGTGAAACGCGCCGTTTTCGGAAAGCACAACAAATATAGTTATGCACGTTCCTTTTTTTAGGGGAATATTCATTTTCATTTTGCACATATGGTGAGCAGTGCAGCAAGAGCCGTATGTTCACAATTGCCTCATCCGACACCCTCCCTCTCTCCACTACTCACCAGCAGTGCGAATTAAGAACGAATCTTGCGCACAAGAATTGAAAGATATACATCCATATTTTGTGCTTTTTGTGCCCGTCTTTTTTTTTTTTTTTAATTATATTTTTCATTTTTTTTGTGTCCGTTTTGCAAACTACCCTCCACTTGTGGAAAAAAACAAAAAAAAGGGGAATATTTTGTGCCCTCTACTTCCTTTCCAAGATGAAACCCTCGCCTCCGTGGATATGCCTTGTCCTACGGTGAGATAAAGTTCAGCCCGCTCTGCCCTCCAGGGCAGGAAGAGGAGAATTTCCCTACAACTCCAGGTGAGTGCATCTTCGCATAAATACAAGGAGATTCATTTTCTTGAGTTGCCTACTGTTTTTCCTTCATGCCCGCAAGCAAGTGACGGGGAGGCACGTTTTTTATGGATGCCAATACGGTGAGTTTCTAGGGGAGAGTCAGCAATGACGGCGCCAACAAATGTAGAAGTTCTTTCTCTCGCCTTTTTGGGGGGGGGGGGGACTACGGGTCGCGACCTCCCCCTAAACCCGGCCCGAAAAGCAGACTTTTGGCCATCAAGGGGAGTGGTGGTTTAAGTGTCATCGCTGGGTAGATTGGGCAACGTTCAAAACTGCCTTTCTGACAAGATTCGATGAGGTGAGTGAAGATGTCGCATGGTTGTATTGAAAAGGCGCCCTTAAGAGCCTGGGGAATTGTTGTTGGACTTTGTAGATAGATTTTCGATTGTGTTGGATAAGTCTGGAAGGGAGGAAAATGTTGTCTGAGATTGGTTCATAGATCATCTCCGGAATCTGATCCTGAAGGCGAAGTTGAAAAAGAAGGTCCCTCCCAAAACGGCCGGATTGTCTGAGATTATCGCAAAGGCACACGAGTTGGACTTCCAACATACACGAAAAATACATAGATCGGAGCGAAAAGGACGTACTAGTTGATACGATAGAAGATGTAGGCGATCTTGGTTATGATCGATTGGTCGGTCTTACCACTGTTACGATCCCGAAAACCCAGGCGAACCACCGCAAGATTATGTACCTCAAATTCCCTCCTCTGTCGCTTCTCCTCCTTCCTCCTCTCCCCTGTCCAAGTCCGTTAATGTAGTAACAGTTGCCATGCCTCAATCGTTAGCACAAGTCCCAACCACCAATCTTCATCTGGCTCACATGATTCACATTGCCACCTCCTGACAATCAAAGTGGATGAATCACCTGATACAGACGCAGACTTCTCAGATTGATCGACTGGAGAAAGTCTTGCGGAAACTTATCATCACGAAGACCGGAGTGAATGCATCCTGAGCACCGCAAGCTAATCCCTCCCCTTCTTACCCCTTGCTTCCTACACCGCCCATGCAAGTCGCTCTCCCTGCTCCATATGTGCCCCATCGGGCCGCCGCTTCCCTAGGCGGAGTATAATGCTACAATTGTACGCAGCCCGAACATTTTGCCTGGGATTGTCCCCTTCCAAAATGAAACCAATCGCCCCCTACAGTTCCGCCTGTAGTCACTGATCAGGGAAGGGCAGCTACACTACTGGAAGGAGTCAGAGAAGTAGGACAATCGCCCGCTGCAGTTCCGCCTGTAGTCACTGATCAGGGGAGGGCCGCTACACTACTGGAAGGAGTCAAAGAAGTAGGACGAAGTCCCTCTTCCTCGAACCCGCTCATGCCCACCGATCAGATCGCATCAACATATGGTACTTTCTATAAAGCAACAGACGTCGTCAATCCGTCTAAGTACCTTCAGCTGGATGGCTTGATCAGAGTTTCCCGACCCGCAAAATATGAGTTTGAATGGGTAGAGCGGAAGTCCGAACCCGACCCTCAGTTCCGGACGGGAGAATTCAATGTCCTACAAACGTTAAAAAGTTTGGATATTCGAGTCTTTGTCCCTATAGGCCATCTCCTAACGATATTGAAAGCTGCAAACGATAAGTTCTTACAGCAATGCCAGAAGAACCAGAAACCGTTCATGTATAAACACATTCAGAGGATGCTAAGGAAAAAGAAAGAAACGATGAAATCATCGCCCTCTTCCCCTCATCCTCCAGATGTCGTTGATCCTCGGGAAAAGCAAGAGGCGCCCGAAGCTACTCGCATGACCGCAATCTCCTATGCTAGAAAAATCATTTCATTCGTTCTCGACCTTTATTGTGAAGACGTGTTCAACGCGATTGCGGAGTTTGGGGGAAGTCATTCATTGCTTTGATTGACAGAGGTGCATCTATCGTTACACTCTTGCTCGATATTGCGAAAGACTGGACGACTAAACTGCATTCTTCCCCTCTCTGGAAAAGACAACTATGTCTCAGCCAACGAGGAAACCATGAATATCGTAGCGTTGATCGAAAATGTGGCTATCAGGGTTGGACGGGTGCACGTGTTGGTGAATGCATTTGTGATCGATGTAGAATCATATTCTCTGTTGTTGGGATTACCTTGGGCAATGGTTGTGTGTGTGGGTCTTCAATTCCATTCCCATCAAGTGATTCTCATACACACTAGAGGTAAGCCACAAATTGTTCCCCTTCGTATCTCCATGCACCCCCTCAAACCGATGATGGTGATGGAAAAGCTAGTACGAATTGGGATGATCGGAACTCAGGCTAGTCAGGAAACGAAGTTAGATGAAATGGAGGTTAGCTCGTCAGAAGGAAGTGACAATAAGAATTTTCCCTCTGAGGAGAATAAATACGATGAGAGAGGTTACACACAACTCTTAAATCATATGCCGACTGAAAAAGGGTGGAATGAGCTCGTTCGGGTCTTCGTTCAAGAAACAAAAAAATATTTCTGAATGATCCCACAAACGACACACTTTTTTTGTCCAAGTACTGAGAGTATTGAGCCCAACTCAAATCCGCCACCTCCTCTTTTGTTTCTCACTCTCACAAGAACATGAGTTTATGTATGTTGCCTCCTTCCTTGGGGAACCAATGCTACAAATTGCAGATATGGCAGATTATTTGGAACCCCCTCGGTACTCTTTATCCCTGACAGAGATATCAACATATGATGGAATAGTTGAATATTTATGCCTTTTTGCCTCGACTGTTGCTCACGGATGCTGCAAGGATAAGATTGGTCAAGGAGAATATTGAATCACCTATCATTAATGTTCTAGATCTAGTGAGTGAAATGACAGAGCTCACGGGATTGAAAAATGCGCCTAGCGTTACTGACCCTGAAATCGACAAAGAGGGGGGGGAAAATGGAGATAGTCAGCTTTACAAGTTCTCAGTCCGAATAAGCAGTCCTGTGTTTTCAAGCATGGAAGGAATGTGTCCGCTTTTTTCTAATACGTATGAGATATGACTCGATATTTTCAGCATTACTACAATGGTCATTGTCCCTTCCCATATTTCTAAAGAGATACAAAAACTTCTTAAGGATGTATTGCATGGATACACTGTAGTATGGAGTGTGCATGAGCACGACATTGGTATGACGAATGTGCTTGAGCATAAAATAATTACGATGAACCATCTACCGATTAGTTGCACTCCATATCAGTATTCTCCAGCACAGAGGCTTGCCACTTTTCAGAGAATTAAAGAGTTTGAATCTAATGGATGGATCGAACCTGCAATCGGACCTCAGTTATTCTCATAGGTGATTAAACCAAAGAAAACGGGAGGAATCCGTATTTGCATTGATTATCAGAAGTTGAATGATATGACGATTAAATATGTTTATCCCCTCCCCCAGATTGATGAACTGTTGGATGTTATTGGGTGTGCTCATTTTTTTCAGCAAGTTTGATGTCTGTCATAGCTCACATAACCGTCTCGTAAAAAAAGAGGACCGTCAAAAAACCAGATTCGTCATTTATTAAGGAACTTGGCATAGGATCAGATGCCCAACTGACATCTGAAATGCACCAACTACTTTTCAGCACGCAAGGAATATAGCTTTCCGAAACTTCATGCAAAAAACTTAGCAGAAGCATAGCATCATTAACTATTATATGATCTTATATATAATCGATATTTTGGTGTACCCAAGCACCTATAAAAAGACACATGCAACACATCAAGTGGACACTTCATGCGCGGAAAGATACGGGTTTCAAGGTTGCTCTTGAGAAGTGTCAGTTGGCAAAGATTTCATTCTTGGGTCGCGTGGTTATAGCTAACGGGGTAGTGTCGAAACCTCATAAAGTATTAGTTGTAAGGGATGTGTTAGTGCAAACGTCGCTTTCCCAAGTTTGCACGTTCTCGGGACTAGCATCGTACTATCGGAGTTTATTAAGGGGCTTGCGGAGATTGCGAGACCCCTCACAAATTTGTTGAAGAAAGACCAGTCGTTGATCTGGACTCCACAGTGCGATGTCGGCCCCTATTCTTAAAATGTCGGACCCAGAAAAACCTTTTATTCTTATCACCGACTCGCATCCCGCCGTGATCTCCACGATCTTGGCCCAGGTGGGACCAAATGGTCTGGAACACATGGTGAAATACACTTCAAAGATTGTACCTGCCTGCAAAAGAAACTACTTGGCTCAATCAGGGGAGTGTAACAGTTTCATCACTCTATGAGATATTAGTCATTTTCGAGCATACTTATACAGTCGTATGTTCACTCTCGTTACGGATCACAAGCCTCTCCTGGCCTTGAAGAAGTCCAAAGATTACTCGGGTATGATGGGACGATAAGCCACCACGTTGAAGAGCATTAAATTTGACATCCTTCATCGAAAGCATGAGCGGCACACGAACGTTGACGAATTGATATGTTTGCATCGGTCTGACAAAACTCCTGCAAGTGAAGAAGTGATCCCGTGGAACAATCCAGAACCGAAGAAAGAGCCTAATTATGGTGAGGTTGAGCGAGACAAAGGAGCAAGTGTCGCAAACGAAATCTTCGTATTTCTGGCACAGATCGTCGACGATTTGCCCGTCGATATCATCCATTTCAATCTGAGCAATCCAAACCAGACAGAGTCGGTGATCTTTGAGCGAACACTAACGCCCACGGTTATCTCGGCGGGTTGTACGAAAGAAGTTGGGCAGTTCATGAACGTGAATGATCCAGACACCTGGAACTTCCTAGACCTAGATGAGCTATCTCCTAATCGCTCGAAGCTGGTGGATTTTGGGGCAACTCGTCGTGATAATGCAGAGATGTCATCAGGCGACGATCCCGAGACGATAGTGTTTCTCGACCAGGATGAAGAGGACAAAGAAGAAGAAGCAAAAGTTGAGTTCACATCTAAAGTCGAAGAAGAGGAAGATGAGTCATCGACATAGTAGCACAGAGAGTCATTCCAGCTCCAACATCACGAAGCGTCCCCAACGAGTTCACAGTTAGCCAGACCAGCTGATTCTGCATGGAATCTTGAGCTTCCTGAGGAAGCCACTAGCCACCACGATGGCACAAAATCCTCCCGCCACCACCGCCGATCTCGATCACCATCTCCCTCCGCTATTGCCCCCTCCGCAATTCGGCCTTATCCTCCTCCCTGCTCTTGCGCTCCGCCCAAGTCCCGTCTTCCGCCACCCTTTTGATTACCTTTCCTTCTCTCCCCTCCCCCATGTCGACTCTCCCCCTGACTACCGCATTTTCGCCACCCAGCTCTTCTATCGTCATTGTTCAGTTCGCCTGATGTGTGAATTTCATCCCCTCTCCCCCCCCCCCTCTTTCCTCCTCCATATGTTTTTTTTTAGCGTCGCATGGAGACAGTACAGCTACATGGAGGTCTATTGCATCATCTTCGGGACCTTCCCCGCTGTGGAAGATTATGAGTCCCTCCTCGACCACACCTTTCGTACCATCCCCACCCTTTGAGCCGAGTACCTTGTTGCCCTCCCCCAACCCAATCACCGATTCCCCCACGCTCACCAGATCGTCCACTTCGTCGATCTTGGTGATCAACGGTCATGAAACAACCCATCACTTTCCCCCAGTCCCTTTCCTTTGGCCTGATCAGCCGCCTCCCCACTTTCTCGTTGATTCTGACCAGGCAGAGCACCAGTAAGTCGGTGAAATCGATCGATCGAGACCTTGATGATGTCACATGGAAGACAACCAAACACTCAATGTACTCAATCCATCTCTATCGGTGTGGAAGAAAGTGGAGCGCCTCGTAAGGATATGATAATTTAAAGTTTGTGTCAACACATCGAGCGGAACTCCAACTTGGTTGCACGTGTCTTCCTGTGCTTGTTGATACGTTGGGCTACACTTATTTTCTTCTTCCTTCTCCGCCTCTCATCTCTCCTCCTCCATTTCTCTCATCCTCTTCTTTTGAGACAAAATATTTTTCACAAACACGTATGCATACGATCAGGAGATCGCATATTTTTGAAACTCCTTGAAAGTCACATATGTGACGTACCAACTTTTGTGCTTGAACGAACTTTTGAAGCCCTGTGTTCTAATACTCTTTTCTTTTCGGACATAAATAGGTTTTTGGGGTGCCTTCATTTTCTTTTTTGTCTGACGAATAATGCATGTGATCAATAGTCGTCGGGGCCTCTACACTTTGAAGTGCTTTTCATATTTTTTAAATTTTGTTTTCCTTGAGCTTTATGTAGGAATCACGCAGGCCTTAACGAACTCGCTGCTAGGAATTTGGTTCGATGGTTGGGAACTTCTAGAACTTGTGGGCGTACTTCCCAGTGATGGGTCCTTTTTGTGCATGAGCGTCCCCAAAATCGTATTGGAAAACCCTAGGAATTTTCTGTAAAAATAGGAATGGGTGTGGGAATTCGTGCGCCCAAGTTCCCGCGCAGATAGTTCACTAGACCAGGGTTTTATAGCACCACACCACGGTGGTTGTCGTGTTCAACACGACGATCGTGTTGGATACAATAACCACGATGGTCTGGCATGGCGCTATCCAGTCGGCTGTATTCGACGAGACGACCACCTCGGCTACGTGCTATTCAGTCATGGGCTTGAGAAGTGGAGGGACTGATCATGTCGAACATGATGGTGCCGCCTCTAGTAGGAATTATCGTGTTCGACACGACAACCACTACGGTAGGACCGGAGAGCTCCTCTAATTTAGATGCCCAAGGTTGTACAGGGGTTAGGGGTTAGGGTTGGGAATAGGGATAAAAGATACAGTTGGCGAAGATTATGGTAATGAATTGGCAGCAACGACTGACCTCTTCCATCTCCACTCTGACCCTCTTTCCTCCTCCTGTTTCCTCCTCCATATCCTCCTCTTTAGCGTCACATGGAGATAGTACAACCACATGGAGTTGTATTGCATCATCTCTGGGACCTTACCCGTTGTGGAAGATTATGAGCCCCTTCGTGACCACATCCTTAGCATCATCCCCACCCTTTACGTCGAGTACCTTGCCTCCCTCCCCCGACACAATCACCGATTCCCCCATGCTCACCGGACCGTCCACTTCATCGATCTTGGTGATGAACCGACTGATCACTTTCCCCTACTCCCTTTCCAAAGGCATCAACCACCGCCTCCTCCATTTCTCGTTGATTACGGTCGGGCAGAGCACCAATAACTCGGCGAAATCGATCGATCGAGACCTTGATGATGTCACCTGGAAGACAACCACACACTCAACGTACTCAATCCCTCTCTACTGGTGTGAAAGAAAGCACAGCGCCTCGTGAGGATATGATAATTGGGGGTTGGCATTAACATAGCGAGCGAAACCCGAACTTGGTGGAACATGTCTTCCTCTGCTTGTTGATATGTTGGGCTACACATATTATCTTCTTCCTCCTCCTCTTCCTCTCTTCTCTCCTCCTTCATTTCTCTCATCCTCTTCTTTTGAGACAACATATATTTCACATACCCACCTACATACGATCAGCGGATCACATAATTTTTGAACCCCATGAACATTATATATGTTTTGTACCAACTTATGGGCTTGAATAAACTTATGAAGCCCTCGGTTCTACTACTCTTTTCTTTTCAACCATTCAAAGTTTTTTGGAGTACCGTCATTTTCTTATCTGACCGATGGATAGTGCATGGGAGGAATGGGCACCTACTTTGAAGTGCTTTTCATATTTTTTAAATTTTATTTTTCTTCAATTTTACGTAGGAATTACGCGTGCCTTAGCGAACGCGCTAAGAATTTGGTTCAACAATAAAAAACTTTTGAAACTCGCGGGTGTACTTCCCGATGACGGGTCCTTTTGTGGATGAGCATCCCCAAAATGGTCTTGGAAAACCCCATGAATTTTATGTAGGACTAGGAATGGGTGTGCGAATGTGCACGCCAGAATTCCCGAGCAGATATTGCTTTTGGATTTTTTTGTAGTCTTAAATTAGTCCTAAGAGATGGTTTCGTTCCTAATTGGCCTCATGCATAACTGTTTCAGTGCCTTTTCGTTTCTATGGAACCATGTATAAGAGTTCCTTCCGCCTCCCAGTACATCTCAGACTATCTTTACCTTTTTCCTTCGCGCCTCCTTTTTTAACTCATAACTGTTTTTCATTTCGTTTTTCTTTGTCGTCGCGTTTCTTTCTCCCTTCCTCCATCTGAATTTTGGTCCTGCTCCGCACTGCTTTTCGCCCCTCCTCTTCTTTCCTGCCCTCGTCTCCGTACAAGAAGTTCCTACTGATCCCCTCTCAGAGCCTCCAAGTCATCACACGACAGCGTGTAAGAAGGATTAACTAAGCCTATGTCATGTGGACTAATCAGACCGATCCAACCGGGCGCCGCTTTTCTGTGCTCACACACCGTTCGTTCCCGTACAGTGAGGAAAGGCCGCGTGTATGGGAGTGGGACGTACGAGAAATCGTCGTAAAGACTGGAGGATGCTATTATTTTCTCCTTATTCCTTATTATTGCCCTTCAACGAGTTGATTGTTTCCTGTGGGCAGCGATGGCACCTCCGATGTCGTACCAAATACCCTTATAAGGGTATTTGGCGTGTTTTCTATAAGTTACACCAGTGCAACCTTGCCCGTCTGACGGCGCGCGCGGGGTATTGACGGTGAGGCGCAACCATGCATGACGTTCATTCTCGTTTTTTTTTTTTTTTTTTTTTTTTTTTTTTTTTTTTTTTTTTTTTTTTTTTTTTTTTTTTTTTTTTCTACCTCGGTAATCGGTTCTTAGGCTGTCGTCATACACAGGTGGCCGTCGCGGCACCTCGGGTGCGCGCCTTGCTTGACAGGCCCGCGGGTTCAGGATGCTGGCGAAAGTCTTTTACCACGCCGTTGCCAAAAACACGGCGTGGTCAGGGCATGAGTGTGTAATTGCACTTGAGGCAAAAGGAGCCGGTAATGCTGAATGTATATGACCTACGCTTCGGGTCCAGTGAGGTCGCGTGGGGGTGTGTTGTACTCACGGGATTGCCTGAAATGTGATTACAGGCTGTTTCCGTGACTTCGTCGGAGATCACCCCTCATTAGTATTACGGGGAACCCCGTAGTCATGACATCAGTGTCTAAGCCTCTCACGAGAGGGACATGTGGGAGTTGCACCCACCAGCAAGTGCGCTACCTGCTGCAGCAGGTGGGCGACACTGGCCAGGTGCCAGCCGGTGGTATCAGGGTCGGGCTTCTCCCATGGGCCAGTCGCTGTGCCTCCCCTCCGATCCCCTCCCCCTATGAGCATCGAGGCAGTCTCTGCTCAATACCACTCGGGGGGGACCAAAGGCATATCTCTGGGTAGCGGGCGTGGGTCCGGTCGGACAGCACCAAGCAGCAGCGGGCAGGGCAAATAACGCAGCGGGCGACGAGTACTAGCAAGGAACGACGGGCGGCTGCAGAGGCGAAGCGAGGTACAGCGGGGATTGAACGATGAGGCGGTGAAGAGAGACTGCAAACCACAAGATACTGCAACAGCATAGAGAGGAGAGAGTTGTCAGAAGAGCGACGGGCGCTAGCGCAGTAGAGCGACAGGGACTAAGGCAGAGCAACTGAGACAAGCGAATGAACCTGAACGCGGATTAGGGACGGGTGCATTCAGAAGGAGCAGAGATGGTGGAGGAAGGGGATGGGCAGACGAATGAGCATAACTCGCTCGTATCCGATAAAGGAAAGAGGCGATCCCGGGGTTTTGGCCCCAGGCGAGTGGCATAGTTAGTTTTAGAGTTAGGTTAGTAGATTTGGGGGTAGGAAGGAAACCAGATGCGCGGAGTGCCAACAATGGTGGATATGGAAGAATTGAAAACTGTATGGCTCGCCCCATTCTTAATGGAATCGGGCGAATCAAGATTTGATCCGGGGGGGTTTCGGTGATGCCAGTTCGATGGTGTTGTTAGATTCGCGGTTAGTTGCGTAGGATTAGTAGTTAGTAAAAAAAATGGTGCGCCTAGTTATGGGAGAAAGGAGAAAAAATATTTCTCGCTCGATTCTTGACGGAATCGAGCGGGCCAAAGTGATAAATGAAGGTTATGAGGCGCTGCGAACCGAATGAGAGCATTGGAATGAGGGAAAGAGTAGTGGTTTGGCCGATGAAGGCGTCATGGGCTGCGCCACGGGGAGGGCGGTAAAGGCGCCTACAAGCATTTGCCCACTTTTCAACAAAGGTTCATTCTGTTTCTAAAGTGTTTCATCGGTGGAAAGAGCATCGAGCGGGCTCTTTCGAGAAACAAAAGAGGGGCGACCACTTACCTAGGATCAAGGCGGAGCAAGCCGAGTAAGGGTTGAAGGGTCGCTCACTCGACTCGTGGTTGCGTCAGCGCTGTCGTGCCACGGTATTGCTTCTGTAAGGGAAGGCTCATTCCCGATTTTGCACCTTGGTGGGCCAGCGGAGTGGGTTGTGCCCGACGGTTATAGCTACAGAGATTGGCATACCAAAAAGGAGGAGCTCGGACATCAAGAGGAGGGCAGTCCATGCAAGGTGAGTCGGGCTTCGGATTGTGATGCCAGATTATGAGCGAACTGCTCAGATTCCTGCCTAAGCATTCTGAAGGACGGCGGGTTGAAGGCGTAAGGTTGGATCCGGCGACCAGACTCAGTTAACTAGGCACTAAAGCAGTACTTAGGAGGTTTTGGCTCAATCCCCACTAACCTCTCATGTATGGGGTAGGCTGAGGAGTTGCAGACTGCCAAACCGCGGTTCTACTAGCCTATTGCTCACAGGGCTGCTGTTGGTGTGACCTTGTGAGCTGAACATGTAGACTGCTGCTCACTGTTTGCTGCGATGCTTTGCTGTCGAGATCGCTGTGTGCACTGCGATTATTGAGTATAGTTGACCCGATTGAGCTTCTCGGTGCTTCGTGTCCTGCTTTTTGCCTATCAATCCTTCTGAGTGGGTTGTCTCTGACTGAGTCACTGATGGTGGCTTGTATTTTTGAATAGAACACGGGCACGTGCTCTATTTGAAGGTAGTCTTTAAAAACTGCGCAGGTGCAGCTTTGTTTGTATGGTCGGCGTGCAGCAGATTGGATAATGATTAGTGCGGGGGGGAGACTATTGCGGTCCTCCGAGTCTTTAGCGAGACGTCTCCACCTCATTCAAGCCACAGTACTGATTACTATTGCTGCGACTATTGGAAGTCGCCTGGTAGTCAACGGTAGGTAGTTGGACCTTGGTTTGACCGGACCGCAAAGCATTCTTGGCCATCATTGCGGGGCCCTCAAGCGAGTGAAGGTATCAAGGCCCTCTCCGGTGAGTTGAGTCTTTCCCCCTCCTGTATCTCGAGAGTCTGGAACCTCTCCTTCTACCCATCTTGCTCTAAGTCTGATCTTTGGTTACGAGAGGAAAGCGGCAGGCGGGATTGCAACTCGTAGGACCGCAACAAGACTCTGTGAGGAGTCAGCCCACCAATTGCGGGAGCTCTGCCGGAACTCAGGAAGAGTTCTGGAGGCAGGGAACTGAGAGGTAATGACTTCATTTTCCTTCTATAAACCCAATTATGACCCATTACTGGTATTCCTGATTGTACTTTGACTGGATATACTGAGTGCACCCCTACTTTGACTTTCAGTTTGACTTCAGGACATAAACCAGACTTAATAAAGGAATGGTTGTATAAATTCAGTTTCAGTTTTTGTTGTATTGACTGAAAGCAAATTGTAGGATTGCATCTGGGGGAAGGTTGGGAGGAAGACAGTTTTGTCTGTGTCTGACTGGGTCAACTAAAGGTTGGGCAATTCTTCATACTATTGGAGGGTTTAGTGTTATGTTTATTATCGATTGCCTGAAGCACCAGACAGGTTTCCGTTAGTTTGGGTGGTCTGGTTGCTCTGACTTGTGAGGGTTGATTGTGTTTGACTTTCAGGGAGCAGGCATTGTACCATAAGTTTGAGTGGCTTGGTCGCCTTGTTTACTTTGGGTTTCGTTCAATTTCTTTTGGTTTTGAACGAGGAGGTATGAGCATGTTCTATAAGTTTGGGTGGCTCAGCCTCTTCCTGCTTTGGTTTTAAGAGAATGAACCAGGCTGAGGACCAGACATGTTTCATAAGTTCGGGTGATCTTGGTCCAATGTCATGCACATGCTGGAACCAAAAGGTTATACCTTGGTTATACCCTACTATTATTTTATCTATGAGCAGGCTAGTCAGACAAGGTTTCATAAGGTTGGGTGGTCTGACTATAGTCTATCACAAACTGAAGAGAATATTAATTAAGAGTAAAT
The DNA here is from genome assembly GCA_003427395.1 of Chara braunii. Lineage (NCBI taxonomy): Eukaryota > Viridiplantae > Streptophyta > Charophyceae > Charales > Characeae > Chara > Chara braunii. The sequence goes on along the minus strand of BFEA01000318.1, from coordinate 1,660,206 downwards.
TTGTGGTACGAAGGACCAGACTGAATCTTAAGCTAAAGATGATCGGTTTAGTTACATGTTACCTCAAAAGACTAAGTGAGGATAATTATATAAAACTTGGATACTTAAACAGTTCAGGGCGACTAGGGTGACCTAGTGATATGCCCAAGGAAAAGAAAAGTTGTTGTGCCCTGTGTTTGTGTATACTCAATGGTTGAGCTAGACATGTTCCACAAGTTTGGGTGGTCTAGTTTTATGCTCTATGTAAGCTGGGTATAAAGGGATAAATCATTGAAAGACTATGAACTATTGTTTGATAAGGTTAACTTTGGGTTGGTGAGAGTACTCACCTTTGTGGTTTGGCCTGCATGTGGCTGAGTGAGACTACTACTTAGTTGTTCGCCACGTGTTAGAGCTATAGGAGTTAGTTTCAATTTCTGCATTTTCAGGGCTAAGGTTTTTTACTTAGATCAATTCTCGCATTTTATGGGATTATTTGTTATACTTGGCTTTGTATAAATTTTGGTAAGTCACTTTCTCTACGGGAAGCGCTGCCGAAATTTCTACAAAACCAAAGAGTTAGTTAAATTCTGTTTTTTTTTCAGGGTCCAGTTTTTCTAACTTTTTGGATTAGTAAAAATTTGGAAAGCCTCCTTTTCTAAAGGGAGTGCTGCCCAATCTTTTGTTAATTCAGGGAGCTGGACAAAATTGGACCTTGAAAAGTCAATGTCACTTTAGATTTTAAACTTAGCTTCGTATAAATCTTGGAATAGCACTTTCTCTACGGGAAGCGCTGCCAAAATTTCTACAAATCTAAGAGGTCAGTTGAATTTTGTCTTGAAGTCGAACTCAAGTCTATCTTCTAAGTTCGTATCTGACTTAGTACAAATCTGGAAAGTCTACCTTTCCAAAGGAGATGTTGCTCAATTTTTTACTAATTCGGAAAGTTAGACAAAAATTGACTTTCCATAATTAAATATTATTTTTGTTTTCATATCTGAGTTAGTATAAATTCTGAGAATACAATTTTCCTACGGGAAGCGCTGCCGAAATTTTCTTAGTTTAAAGGAGTTAGATTATATTTTGACAGGTGGCGATCCTGACAATCCACTCTGTATGGGGGAAATTTTGTCATAGGTCTACCTTTCTTTGGGTACTGACTTAGAGATAGATTTGGGCTTGGTTATCAAGAGAGTCTTGAATGAGAATGTGTCATGGGGATTTGTTCTCCATACACTGATGATTTAGCTTGGGCATTGACCTGTCTTATGATATAGACCTTCCTTGGACATTCGATTCAAGATTTTGACTAGTTTCAGCTTGATCCTACGAGGATCATCTTCTGTTATCATTGGTAACAGGTCGGTTGGTAGATCGCCGACACGTCGGCTCACGACATAACTTTGCTTACACCTGTACCTCAGCTTGATGCCTTAGCCCTGAGATTTGATATGTTTCTTTGCGGGTATTAACCGGACTTCTTTTAATGATCATTATAAAGAACTTATGAGATTTTATGAAAATTGAGACTATGGTTGGGGTCTGAGTGTGTGAGGAGTGGTGTGAGTTACAGGGAACGGTAAAGTTGACCACATTGGTGTATGGCAATGTGGCTATTGTGTGTACCTGTTTTTTACGCAGGTTAGTATTTTGGAGCTTGGTATATTAGTCGTACCTTGGAGACAGTGAGAATGACAGTCCTATGACGCACGATCTCAATACCTGATGGATTTATGTTTCCCCTTCTTTTATTTTGTCTCGAGTTCAAATTTGATATATGAGTGTTGGGATGTTTATTTATTGATTGATTGATTTTGCATGTTAATTTTTATAGTTGGACATTGTAGTCTGTGACAGTTGTCAAAGTCAAACCCCTTGATTTCTCTTCAGACCCTGGATGATGAAGTTGGTCTCCAGGGCGATAAAAGACTATTGTCACCACAGGTATGAACCAGTGTACCACCCACTCTCTACAGGGTGCAAAAGAGGGTGTGGTTTTCAACCGCACTTGGCGGTTGTCCAGCGTCAAGAGATTAACCTTTCAAGGCGCGTGTCAACCGACACTTGAGTGTCCAATGCGACCCTCGAGATTAACGAGGACCACACGAGTGTGGGTACTACATAGTACGCCATCATTTGCGACTGCTTGCGTATGCTTGTAGTGCAAGTCGATGTGAGGTTAGCCCTACATCCGTGCGGTTTTATACTAAGTCTCGTGCGCAACACCTATCCGATTTCCGCATCGGAGAATAATGGGATGACTGCTTAGGGACTACGAGAGATATCGCGTTGTTTGTTCGGTATCATTCTATATATGTATGTGTATGTGTGTGTGTTTTCATTTTTATGCTCTTTAGAGTGGTATATGTGTGGTGTGTGGGATGCACCTTAGTCGACCGACGACGAACCGCGCTTGGGACTTCAGCCCCGCAGGGCATCGGTTCACGTACGGGTCCGATAGAGGCGTAAAGCCTCTCGTACGCCCTATGCTACTGCGAACGAGAAACGCCCTCGGCTGGTCCACCTCTGTGATTACAGCTGATTAGGTTTCGTACTGTGGACTGGTAGCTCGGCGGGGATACGCCCACCGAAGGGAGGTGACAGCTCCCATAAGATAAAGGTAAGTTGTGCCTCACGTAGGCCCTATCCTGTCGTAGGGCTCACGAGAGGTATGGTTGGCGCACTCGGTCGGAGCGGCTTGCGGAAGCTCCATGTGTATTCGCGACGAGGATAAGACCGACTCCTGTGTGACGCGGCCGGGAGGGTCCCACCCCGTTTTGTGTGGTGCCGGACCGATGCGTTCGACAACGGTCATTGGCCCAATACTCTCTGTAGTGATTGTCACCTCACTGAGCGTTATCGGGAAAGGGGTTTCCACTAACGGAAACATGGTGAGGATGAGTTCAAGGAAAGTGTGACCAGGTTGCGGCCTTCCACGTTGGATTCTGAACTTTATAGTGAACGCCGACGATACTTAATTCGAAAACGAGATATCCTTAGTGTGTGCCCCCACCCTTCCATTTGAAAAGATGTTGAGTAGCCCATATGAAAATACAAAGATACTTTTTGGATTCGGTACACGTTTGAAAATTGCACACACCTGTTTCTTTCTCACGTTGCGATGACCTCCTCCCGCTAAACTGGGATGACACATGAGATTTCAGTTCTATCTGTGTCTCAACACTCAATTTTCCAAAAATTCTTGGTACACCCCATCTTGTTGTTTTTGTAGGACTTTTTTCACATATCAATCACTCTAACTAGAAGATAGCACAGGGCGTGAGGTTGAATATCACAGGCAAATCTAGAATTGGAAGAGCAAGAACACTCGTTACTAAGCCAAAAAGATGGTAGAAAGAAAGTTCATCTATACCACGAGTTTGGTCAAACATCCTCTCTATTTGTATGTTGCATGAGCACCCCAACATTCAATCGGATGGCAAACAAATTTTATGTTACTACTTACTTAACCCCCAAGAGAAGACTCAAGAAAAAAGAATGTAGCTAAGAAAAAGTTGATGAAGCTCCATCCCAAATTGTAGGACTATTAAAAGAGTTTTCAAACCTTGAGGAAGAGCCTAAAGGAGTAATGGAGAGAAAGATTCAACATGATATAAAAAGAGTTTTCAAACCTTGAGGAAAACTCCAAATGATTCATGAAGAGAGAAATCCAACATAACATAGAGATTGAACCAGATATCATGAGTCCAAAAGGGTCTTTCTATATGGCGTCGTCAAAAGAGCTGCAAGAGTTTCCCAAACAGTTGAATTAATGGGTAAGGCGTGGGTATAGCCGTATTCATCAACATGTACGACACTTGTTTTGCCTTTGCATAAGAAGAAGAGTTGTGTCTATTAACATGGAGGTTAAATATCACCACTCAAAAAAATATGGAGCCCTTACCATGTATTGATGATATCTTACACAGATTTCACGGATGCAAATGTTTCTTAAGCCTTCAGTACATTTCTCATACATCGGCAGCGTGCAGAAAAAAGCCCGAGACATATAACGGGTCACCGATGTAATTTAGCAACAGCAGTCCAATCCCACTTGGCTTTCGAATATACAGACGCGTATTTGATATTTAAGCGGGAAAATGAATAGGTGGTTAAAAGATAAATATGAAAGTGGGATGTCATCAATTCGAAATGGTTGAGGAGGACTATCATAAAGTAGTGTTTCGAACTAGGTATGAACATTATAAATTTATTGTGATACCCTTTCAATATATTAATGTCTTTGCAACTTTTCAAACCTCCATGAAGAATACACTTAAAGACTGGCTCGATCGGGTCGTTGTAGTGTACTTATATGACAACGTAAACCACCATTCCATCTGAAGCGAAATTGACGGACCAAAAAATGCATTTCATCAAGCTTATAATCTACAATGAAAGCGCTTTGAGCCCGCCTATATCGAGCCTAAAGTGTTGGACTTGCACCATCAGATGAAACAAAAATAAGGTCGTAAATTCACTCATCCCAGCCAAACTGTCCACTAAGCCAGCCCCTGTATGTAGCATACTTCATGCTCAAGATACAAGGGCAACCTGGGTAGGTAACAAAACAAAGTTAAGTAGTTTCGTTTTGTTTCTTTTTTTCCCTGTAGGGCAGAGCATAAAATTTGTCATCCATAAAGGTCCAATATCTACCACGGCACAACTCACCAAATACAAAAAGGAAAAGAATGATTAAGAAAAAGAGCAAACAAACGATAAATGGTGAGAAAGCGGTGCGTTGCATAGCAATTTAGCACAAGCTCTCGAAATCAACGGGTTGTGGCATTAACATCGAGCTCGCCACACCCGATGGTCTTGACCTATCGCGATGACCATAGCTAATCGTGCGGCTAAGGAGTTTGACTGACACGTGTTGTGCATGAAACTGGGGGGGATACTTGACACTCAATTTTTTACCTGTACGGAGTTTGGATCAGTGGGCGGTGGCGCCGCTGGTCTATAATTATGAAGAACATACTTTTAATCTTGGAGTTTTGAATCAAGATCTCCTTCCCCGTTTTAAACGAGGCCTTACACAGATGTTGAGAAGTCTAACCTATTTGTGAAGTTGTTGACAACGGATATCGTGGCGAAGATCGGGGCTGAAAAAAGTCGAATCATCGAGGTTGGTTCTACTTTAACGTTGAGAGTGTGTTGTTGTTCAGTTTTCTTATAGTATACTTGCTATGATGCTGCAGTGGAGATTGGGTTGTACTATAATTTTTTCGAGCAAATAGAAGTTAAATTTCAATTTTATTATCCGCACATTCATATTGAATCATTTTAGTCTGTTGGTGAGATAAATTTGTTTCAACCTAAACAATATTGTCTAGTTGCTTCATCATAGTTCTCTCTTCTTTTTAAGGTTCGTTCTTTCGTTGGTTGGAATTTCTTCTTGCGGTCTTGTCCATCTCTTGGTAATGGCGGCTTTTACTGTTTACTTTTTTTTTTAATCTTCATAAATACCCAGTTCATTGGGGTCGAATTTCTCCTTGTGGTCGTGTCCGTTTTTTTGTAATGACATTTTTTATTTATTTTGGGGTTTTTATCTTCACATACACTCAGTCAGTTGAGGATTTTTATTTCATGAATGTATGAGTTTTGCTTCGTATAGGCTTCATCATGGAGGGCGGTGTCATCTAGGAGGGAGCAGAAGCGGAGTGGTCGGGTAGGTTATCAGAAAATGCGAGGAGATGGATGACTTTTGCAGGTCTGAGACCCCCATTATACGGGTGGTAGGATGATCCTACTGGGTTTGGCATCACCTGGTGAGATGGTGAGAAATTAGAAGTTGCTTTGTGGAAACATTTTCATGGGGGGCAGTGATGTTTTTGGAAAGAGCAAATGCGGATTAAAGATGTATTTCATCCTGAATCGTGGGGAGGTGGGTGTAGTTTGAGGATCTACGTCTTCATTTGGGGGCTTGTCGACACAGGTCGTGCAGGTGGCAGGGCGGACGTGCAAGGTTTGGTCGTCCATCACATAATTACATGAAGAGTAGTATTTCTCGGTTTAGTATTTGTTGAACACTTTTTTGGTTCTCTTGGTTCTTTTTTTTTTTACAAGTCGTTTTTAGTTTCCACGATCATACATTTTTTGTGAGATGGAGGGGCGAGCACGACTCTGTTAGGACTTTATCATGGAGGGTTGTGAAACTCACTTTAGGAGGGGATGCTAATTAGTAGAATTTTGTTACCCTAAATCGCGAGAAGGTGGGTGGGTTTGCGGGATCTTTGACCTCTGTCGTGCAGGTGGTAGGGTAGTCCCGTGGGTTGCGAAAAGATCATCATGGTGGGCGCTGGTGTCTTCGGTAATGGTCGATATACGGACTAGATGTGCAATCTGCAAACAGTTGTGAAGAGGTGAATGGACTTCACAAAATTTATATTTGTATTTGGGGCTTGTGGGTACAGACCCTTGTCGTGGGGGTAACTGGATTGATTTGCCGGGTTCGACGATAGATAAGATAAATGATTGTGTGAAACATGATAATGGTTACTAAATAGCAAATTACATAGATAAATTACGGTGTGTTTTCTCTTGTGGTATTTAAAATTTTTCAAGATGGTTTCTCTTCACGAGAAACTTGGATTTTCAATTAAGTTCTGGTTGAATTTCTCATTTGCGGCTTGCCAGAAGGTCGTGTTGTTACGTTTTATGGTTTGTTTTAATGAGAAATAAAGTTTTATATGTTAGGCTTTAGCTCAATTTTTTTTAAAAAGTAGATTATTTGGTTATGTTTTGTGTTCTTTCTTTACGAGGAATTAAGATTTCCCGTTGACTTCTAGTTATATTTATCATTTACGGTTTTGCAGTAGATCGTGTTGTTATGTTTTGTGGCTTCTTCATACGAGGAACATGTTTTTATCCGTTAGGCTTTGGCTCAATTTTTTTTTATAGTAGATGGTTTGATTAAGTTTTGCGGTTTTGTTTTCATAACAAATTATGCACGAAATGTATTGAAATTTGTGTATCGAAACAATTATGGGGTGAATTGAAATTTTTTTTTTAGATTAGCTTTTGTTTGTTTTTTTTGTTGGTTGCTACAAGGCTATGGCTTAGCCTGAAGGTTAAGGGTTGAGGTCAGATGTTCCTATTATTCTGGATCAAATGTATTATTTCACTTATGTATTGCCTTAGGCATTGAGCCCAATCGTAATAAAATTTCAAACCTACAAAAAACTCGAAAAAAGTAGAAAAACAAAACTACAAAAAATGTTTTTCACCAACGGACCAAGCTCAAGTGGTACACTCATGAAATCTTGAAATACAGACTTATGTTCGTTAAAAACCAATGAAAGACGAGCACCACGTCTAATTAAGTCGATGTTCAAATGAGAAATGTCAGTTGTGTATCTTCTCATGTTCAAAGGAATGATTCATTCTCATTTTTCACATCTACAATATGATAATCATGGATCTTCTCACACAACATAAAACATACGTTGCCATCATTTTTTGTTTTTCATTTAATTTAATATTCATTGGATCGTCACATCAACTGGAATGTATCTGGTCGCAAATAAGATCGGGCTTATTTAAAAAAACCTAGGTAGCAAATCCGGATATCCGACAAACCAATTTTATCCGGAATTTTCAATCCGGATGAATTTTCCGGATTAATTCCGGATATGGAAAATCCGGTCCTGCGCAAAATCACTTGCCCGCTGATTATGGTTATGTACAAACATACCAACAAACCTTCCACAACTATGAAAACAGCAGAGACGGTCATGATTTCACTCGAAAATCAGAAATAGAAACATAATATCGTCATTTGTGTTGCACAGATTTCTATGAAACAAATAAGTTTTCCTAAAAAAAAAAAAAAATCGATAAATTCTTTTTTTGAAAACTTTCCGACACTATTTTACGAAACCAAACAACGAAAAATAAAAATAAAGATTTTTGTTGGTATACTCGCTCTATAATATTTTACTTATTTATGAAAGTAATCACGATCAGATGCATCCAGGTTCGTTCATACATGAAGTCATGTACATTTTAGATAGAGTTCGTGTGAGTAGGCCCACAATGTTTCCTTCAAGTTTCTCACGACAAGAGTCAAAGGGTTTAAAATTAATAATATATTTTTTATTTTTATTTTATTTTTCGTTGTTTTACCTAATGGTTATAATGATATTCAGGAGAGTATAATTTTTCTTTTTATCGGGACATTTCGGGCAAGCAGTGTGTTTTTACATGCATTGTCTGCCCATAATTTGAATCGGGTAGGTGTACTATTTGTTTTTCATATGTCAGTGACCCTTTGGCATTAAACTTTCCCCAAGCCTAATCAATAATTATTGACAAATACATTATATAATGAAAAATAAGTCTGAGTGGTGGTTTTATTTCAAACAAATTGCTCTAGGAGCATGAGGAGCATATGAGCAAAGTCCTAGCCAAGAGGAGAGGAAATAAGTTTAAGTTAAATTTTAATAAATGCGAGTTAGCTGAACAAAGAGTGTTGTATCTCGACCATGTCAGGGAGATTAAAAAAAATATGGTCATCAGGGATTAACAAACCCCTAAGAACCTTACTTTATTTTATTTCTTTTTATGATTAACTAACTACAGGAGAAAGTTTATTAAGAATTTTACTACAATCATAACCCTATTGCATGGACTGTTGAAGAAATAGGTTATCTAAGTATGAGATAAGGATTATAATATTGATAGAATATTGAACGGATGTGAATCAAGATGGAATCGGAGTTGTGCGGCAATATGATAATTATAAATGATATTGTTAGATATAATTCATATAAAAATTATTGTCACAAAAAAAATTAGTTGACTCTACCTATAAAAAAAATAAACTTGATGTTCTATCAAGCCTTAAGAACATAACAACGTCACTTATTTTGATAATATTTCAAAGTTTACTCAAACCATGAGACATTAAGATGGTAGCAGACTCATGATAAGATGTTCACTAAGTTAGCACAAGAGACAAATATAATATATGCACTAACAATTAACAGGGACCCCTTCTTTTCATATCTTATCCAACGAGGCTAAAACTAAATTTAGGGTTTGGGGGTTAATCTTTTGTGTTATTGATTTTTTTTCTGGTTTTATTTAAGGTGAAGGTTTATGTGTGTTGAATTTAGTGTTTGTTGGACAATTCATATTTCCTCAGTTGACATTTATGAAATTTTTTAAAATTTTGATTTTTTTTGTCGGATCAGGGTTGTCAGGCTGAACGTACGGAGGCCCCTAAGCTGACCGCCAAGCGTTCGGGCGTTCGAGTCCCCGTACAGGGCCCGAACCTAAAGGTGTTCGGACCCCGCAAAAACTTATTTTGACACCTAAATATTATTATTTGTTTTTGAATTTTGTTTTGTGAGTTCTTTATGATGTGAGATATGTCCCCCTTAATTTTGAAGATATTCTGTTCAGCCAAAAAAAAATGAAAAATCGGCAAACATGGTGGTGTCAAAACTTGCTTTCCCACTCACTAATTTTTTTTTATTTTTTTTCCCCCTTTATTTCGGGGCATGAAAAAAAATTATTATTTTTAAAAATTTTATTTGTAGATTCTTTATTATGTAAGATACACATACATAAATTTTCATGGCATTTGTCACAGCCAAAACAAAATAAAAAATCGCCAAAAATGGCGATGTCAAAAATGTGTTCGCCCACTCAATAATTTCATTCTCGTTTTATTTTTTCTGATTTTGATTATTATTATTTATTTTTAGTATTTGATTTTTATTTCAAATTCGGTAAAGAATTTGGATATAACGTTGAGGCAAATATTGTTTGGTTCATTCTTCTGCATAACATATATGTTTTTTACATTTTTTGAAGTTTTTTTTTTTCCATTTTCGACCGAACGGCCGAACGTGTCGAGAGGGGGTGCCGAACGTTCAGGCATTCGGGTTCAGGCGTTCGGCCCGTCCCGAACACCGACAACCCTTATTTGGACAAATTTTAACGGATTTTGCATGAAAGCGTTGTCGGCACGAATACCCTTACAAGAGTATCCGCCCTAGTTTTTGCAAATGACAGAAAATAAGTGGTCTAGGGTCTGAGAACATCGCTCGAGTCACGGTTGCGTCCGTGATTTACGTTGACTGGATGGCAGACTAGTTTAAAGAGTGTGTGGGCACACGGATTTAAGGCGCACGTGATCTTTTTAATTATTGATGATTGAAGAGCTAGTGTGATCGCCGACCCAATTTTTAATTCTGATTAAACTAAGATTAAAAGGATCAAGCCTCTGAATTGGTGTGCTTGTCTGTGACTTGCGCGTACATGCGGAGGACAACATCGACAACAATGTGATTTTGAAAACGTTTCAGTAGGTCTGCGAGTCGCGCATTATCGGTTTATTTAGGTGTCAGTCAAAGTTAGAACATGCTTTGAGCCTAGCTCTATTGGTTACAGCATCGGATTTTCATCAAAGAGCTTCAGGGATTGAGATCGAGCGGCGACGGCGTGAGGATATCAGAGTAGCACAAAGGGACCGAAGGATTGAGGGCCCAACGGGGCTATCCCCCTTGGTTTTGCCGTCAGCAAGGTCGGAGCGATGCTAGCTGTTCCTTTTCCTCGTTCGCCATTTCTCCGATGATTAAAAATTTCAAAATATTTTATTATTTATTAGTTATTATCGTATTATTTTTATACTCCGGCGTTCTTTGACTTAGACGAGGTGTCAGATGTAGGGGTTGTCACGACGGTTGAGGACTTTGAGCGCGCATCCTTGGGTTGACCTACGAGTTCCTACGTGTTTGGGATGTTGGCGAGGTCGCCATCACCGCAATTGACGAATTCAACGTGCATGCGAGTCAGTGGGTGATTTGACCTACAACGCAGGTAGAACCTTAGCGGCGGGGGCCTTCGGCGGGTGCGCCATCCGCCAACCGCCGACTGCCGCAAAGAGGCTTGAGAGGGCAGGCCCGTCCGGGCCAGGGGAGACAAACAGTGATCCAGGGCACAGTAAGGAGGCGCGCAATCGTGTCGGGTACCCAACTGGCTGGTGGAACCTTCTCCACCTAGGTCTTCAAAGTTCTCATTTGAATGTTTACTACTACCACCAAGATTTGTACCGGAAAGCACATAGTGAGGCTCACGCTGCAGGCTTGGAACAGATTTGCGCCCTCCTACTAATCTCGGAGCTGGAGCAACCACGACTGTCGAGCCTGGGTCGTGCGCTGTAGCGGTCGCCCCCACTGGCTGTATCGATCCACAGTCGTCAAGGTGATTGCGTTGGAGTGAAGTCTGGCATAGGGCGAACGGATGCAACAAGGGCAGGGTGAACTTAGGCGCGAAGTGGTGTCGGATACATGCAGGCGAAGTCAGAGATGTCGAGAGGCAGATATGGCAGAGAAGGGAAAGCCATATCCCGCTCGTTTCTTGATCAAGACGAGTGGGGAAACATGTTAGATCGGGGTTTTCGGGGCAGGCGACCCCGAATATGTTGTTCGACTAAGAGGAAAGTTAGTAGAATTAGAGTTTGGAAGAAAGAGTAGTGCGCCAAGCTATGGTGGAAGGGAGATAGTGGAGAGCATGCCGAGCATGATTTGGAAGTAGATAACTCGTTCATTCCTTAGTCAAATCGGGCGAGTGAAAGGATGGATCTATTTTTTTTTTCCCGAGCGACTTGAATGGTGATAACAATTTTAGAAGAAACTTAGTGAAATGAAAGTTAGTAAGAAAGATTGTGCGCGGAAGCGTCGTAAAAAGTAGAGATGGTAGGAGCGGGAAGTTGATATCTCTCTCGATCCTCAATGGAATCGAGCAAAATAGGGTAGTAGGTAGGGGGTTTATGTGGGGTGAATCTGATTTTCAGGTTAGTGTTGTGGGAGTTAGTACGAAAGCAACGTGTGCCGAGATGGGAGATGGCAGGGGACGAGGAAGGAGCGAGAAGGAGATTGTTAATCTCGCTTTTTTCTTGATGAAAACGGGCGAAAGAAAACTTGAATCGGGGGTTTTTGGCCCTGGCGACCCCGATTCCGTAGTTAGAAGTAATAGAAAGTCAGTAAAAAGGAAGTTAGTAAAAGAAGATGGTTGCGCATAGGTAGCATGAAGGGGAGCTGCGTGCAGGAGGACGGCTTCATAGCAACAGACAACTTTCATATTCAGGAGGAAAAATTATTATCGGCCATATTACTGTTTGTCATCATGATTCGTTGACTCCAAGTGTTGATCTTCATCGAAGCTCTAATGGGTATGCTGCAGGCGCCCGTGCATAGGTAGATAGGAGGGGGAACGAGCGATGTACCTGGCCCGCCTTTCAAATGAAGATTCATCCTGGTTTTCACTCAGCCTTTGTGGTCGAAGAGCATGAGGCCAGGCTGCGGGGTTTGTGACTTACCTTTTGGCCTATGTATCGCTCATCTTATTGATGAATGTAGTTTTTCTTGTTTCTTTGTATGAATGACAGGGCAGCGCAGTGTTATTTTTCGTGTTCAAACAGGAGATTCAATGCGACTTTGCATTCGGAGTGACCTTTTCTCTTACTCAAAGGGGCAACGCATACTCCCGCATTCTAGCGAGGGGTTCATTCAGATTTGCACGATTCACTATAGTGGGAAACTGCGCGCTGGCTGCAAGAGAAAATTTGTTGGTGCATCCGGCCAGATTCTTGCAGAAAGCTCATTCGTCTTACCGAGTATGGTGAGAGGAAGTAGTCTACTGTAAGTAGTGGCGTGATACTTGCAGTCAAATCAAGTCCGACAGTGCCTATACAGCGACGTAGAACTGTCTTTTTACTCTATCGATCATTGGTTATCCTCACAAGTGAAGCCTTTCCCCACTGTCAAACTGTGAGCGTCTCATCTCAGCTGTGGAATCCCTGAGAGCCGGCAATGATGCAATAAGGGGCGTGTGAAGAAGACTTTCATAAACAGGGAAAGTGAATGGACAATAGAGAAGAGTAGTGGGTAGGCGGTTAAGTACTTAATAAGAGGGAAGAGTACAGCGGCCAGCTTTGTCACTGTAACAACTTTCAATGTCGCAGTAGTCTGCCTCTCATCGTACTGATCACTACTGCCCTAATCGGTCCTATCAAAGTGGTATGTTCGTCCTTGTGATTCCTGTGTTGATTCATCATCTGGATCCTGACTGCAGTGGTGGAGGTTGGCAACTTTATTCTTAGCAGGTTGTATGTGTTCCCGGTGCTCGAGCCTGTGATGGTCGGCGGTTCTGTGGTCATTATTTTTACAGTTGCAAGCCTACTCAGGAGTGTTGCGCTAACTTCGTATGTTTGCTGCCAATTATTTGGCCAGGTCTATTTGAGCTTAGGTTGGGATAGGGATTGGAAACCGGTATAGGCCGGTGAAGTTGTTGGTATCGTGCTCTGCAGTTGAAGTGGTTGTTGAACACTGTTGGTTTCGCTGTTTGTCTGACTGGGACTGATGATATTCTGGGGAACTATCGAGATTACTAAAGTTATATTTTCCTTGTTGTGCTTTGGTTGCGGTTACCTTCGATGTTATGCCTGTTTCCAATGAAGTTGTTGCTCTCCTATTGCCGATACTATTGTGCTTTAGAGATTTACAGTTGTAGGCCGCCACTGCATTGGGTTGTTACAGTGCATGACTCAAGTAGAAAAAACGGGGGTGAACAAACTTTTCAAAAAGGGGGTTACTACTGCAATTTGGAAGGTCGTCAGAGAGTCAACAACTGATAGGTATGACTTCAATTTGATGAAGCTGCGGTATATTTTGGCTGTCATTGCGAGGCCCTCAGGCGCATCCAGGCAACAAGGCCCTCTCCTGAGAGTTAAGTTGTCCCCCTCTTGTATCTCGAGAGTTTGAACCCCCTTATTATTCTGCCCTTCTTACTCTAAGTCCAATCTTATTCTAAGAGGAAGGCGGCAGGCGGGATTGCAACCCGTAGGACCGCAACAAGACTCTGTGGGGAGTCTGCCCACCGATTGCGGCAGCTCTGCTGGAACTCAGGAGGAGTTAAGGAGGCAGAGAATTGAGCGGTAACCATTTGCTTTCCCTCTATAAACCCAATCATAACCCTTATCTATATTTCTTGTTATGGTTGACTGAGTATATTGTTTGTATCCCTACATGGACTTTCAGTCTGACTTTCGGGACAAACCAAATGTAACTAAACAAAGGATTGTGTAAGTTCAGTTTCAGTTTTGTTGTCTGATTGAAAGTAGATTGTAAAAAAGGATTGTAGTTGGGGAAAGGTGGGATGAATGTTGTATTGCGTGCATTTGATTGGGTGAACCAAACGCTGGGAGAGTCTCCATAAGATTGGAAGGCCCAGTGCTATATTTATTTTCGATTGCCTGAAGGACCAGACAAGTTCCCATAAGATTGGGTGGTCTGGTTGCTTTGACTTATGAGGACTGCTTATGTTTGACTTTCAGGGACCATACATTTTTCCATAAGATTGGATGGCTTGATCGCCTTGTTTCATTTTTGATTTCTGATATTTATTAGTTTCTTCTTGTTTATTTTGAGGGAAGATCCGCCGAAGGACTGCATAGGTTCCAATAAGATTGGGAGATTTGGTCTGGAGCCACGCACATGCTAGAACGAAAGGTATAAACTTGTTTATACGTTTATACTATTTTATTTATGAACAGGCTAGTCAGACATTTTTTCATAAGATTGGATGGTCTGACTATAGCACTGGCGATTGAAGAGAGTATGAATTAAGAATAAACTTGTGGTAAGAAAGGGGCAGGTTGAACCTTGATCGAATATGATTGGTTCAGTCGTATGTTACCTGAAAAAACTAAGTGCATATAATTATATATAACTTGGATACTTAAACAGTTTAGGGCGACTAGGTTTGACAACCTAGTTATATGCCCCAGGAAGATAAAAGTTGTAGTGCCATGTGTTTGTGTATATTCAATGACTGCGCTAGACAGGTTTCCATAAGATTGGATAGTCCAGCTTTACGTCTTATGTAATTAAGGTATAAGGGATAAATCATTGAAAGACCACGAACTATTGGTTGACGATAATGACTTGAGGTTGGTGAGAGTACTTACCTTTGTGGTTTAGTCTTGCATGTGGCTGAGTGAGAATACTACTTAGTCTGAGTTTCAGCTTGATAGGCAGTTGTTTTAACTGCTCGCCACGGGCTAGAGCGATCGGAGTTAGTTCAATTTCTGCATTTTCTGAGTTAACTTCCTTTTACTTAGGTCAATTCTCACATTTTATGGGATCATTTTTTTATATACTTAGCTTTGTATAAATCTTGGTAAACTACTTTCTTTACGGGGGGCGCTACCGAAATTTCTGCAAATCCAAGGAGTTAATCGAATTTTGACTTTTCAAAGTTCAATTTGTTTGAATTTTATATATGACTTAGTAAAAATTTGTAAAGTTTTTTTTCTAAATGGAGTGCTGCCCAAATTTTTGCTAATCCAGGGAGTTAGATAAAATTGGACCTTGAAAAGCTAAAATTATTTTTAGATTCTGAACTTTGTTTTTTATAAATCTTGGGATAGCACTTTCCTAAAGGGAATGCTGCCGAAATTTTTACAAATCTAAGGAGTTGGTTAAATTTTGTCTTAGTTGAACTCAATTTTTTGTTTTGAGTTCGTATCTTACTTAGTATAAATCTGAAAAGTCTTATTTTCTAAAGGCAGTGCTGCTGAAATTTTTACTAATTCATGGAGTTTGACAAAATTTGACTTTTCAAAATTAGAGAATATTTCAGTTTTAATATTTGGGCTAATATAAATTCTGAAAATACATTTTTCCTACAGGAAGCGCTACTGAAATTTTCTTAGTTTGGAGGAGTTATATTATATTTTGACAGGTGACGATTTGACAATCCACCCTGAATGGGGGAGATTCTACCAAAAATTTACCTTTTCTTTGGATACTGACTTAGAGGTAGATTTATACTTAATTGGCAGATAGTTTTGGTAACAATGTGCTATGGAGATTTATTCTCAATACACTGATGGTTTAACTTGGGTATTGACCTGTCTTATGATACATGCCTTCTTTGGACGTTTGACTCAGGATTTAGACTAGTTTCAGCTTGATCCCACGAGGATCATCTTCTGTTATCAATGATATCAAGTCGGTTGCCGATTCATCGGTTTACGATTCAACTCCAATCCACTATTGTCACTCAACCTAAAGGTTTTAGCCAAATGGTTTGAATTATTTCGTTGTGTTTTTACCCGTACTTTATTGAAAGGTCATTTAACGGAGATAATGAGTACTTTATTGTTAAAATGGTACGCTAAGGTTGAAGTTTGTGTGGTTAAAGCAAGGGGTATGAACGAAGAGAATGGTTGAAGTTGACCATGTGTAGTGTGTGGACTTTTAATTGAATCTTTGATGTGATTGTAGGTATGTTTGGTGGTTCAACTTTGAATTTGACTGTTTGCGATCACATACATATATATGGCTTAGAGTGGTCTTACTGTGACTGTGAGAAGTGATCGTCACATATTTACAACCTCTTATATAAATATATCGTGAGCGTTCGTGCAGTCTATTGTGACCGTGCGCAAGGGTTAAACAAAGTATGTGTTTGAGAGAACGGGAAGATTCTCTGTTTTTATATAGTTGAACGTTGTAGTATGTGGCAGCCGTCAAAGTCAAACCCCGTGAGTTTCTCTCAAGACCCTAGATGATGGAGTTGGTCCCCAGCGCAATCAAAGACGATTGTCACCACAGGTATGAACCTGTGTACCAACAGGGTGCAGAAGAGGGTGCGGTTCTCAACCTGACTTAAAGGTTGTCCAGCGTCGAAAGATTAAACCCTCAAGGCACGTGTCAGCCGACACTTGAGTGTCGAATGCGATCCTCGAAATTAATGAGGACCACGTGATTATGGGTACTATATAGTACATCATTGTTGCGACCGCTTGCGTAAGCATGCATTGCTAGTCGATATGAGAAAGTTCTGCGTTCGCTCGATTTTTATACTAAGTCTCGCGCGCGACGCCTATCCGATTTTTTCGCGTCGGAAGGTTATGAGATGACTCCAAAAGGGACTAGGAGTGTTGTTGTATTGTTTGTTTTGTGTCGTTCTGTGTGTGTGAGTGTTGTGGTGTAACTCGTGGTATGTGGGATGCGTTCTAGTCGACCGACGTCGAGTCGTGCTTAGGACTTCAACCCGCCAGTGCGTCAGTTCGCGTGCGAGTTCGATAGAGGTGTAAGACCGCACGTACCCCCTATGCTATAACAAACGAGAAACCCCATCGACTTGTCCGCCTTTGTGATTGCAACTGATTAACTTTCGTACTGTGGACTGGTAGCTCGGCGGGGATACACCCACCGAAGGGAGGTGACAACTCCCGCAGGTGGAGGTAAGTTGTACCTCGCGTTGGCCCGTAGGGGCTCGCTTATGGCTGGCGCACTCGGCCGGAGCGGCTTGCGGAAGCTCCATGTGTGTCGTGAGGAGGTAGACCAACTCTGCGTGACTCGGTAGGGAGGGTCCCGCACTGTGTGGGACAGATGCGCGCGACAAGTGGCACCTTTGTCGGGGATAATGGTTGTCTACCGTTGTCCCTGGTGGAACGACCTCCGGGTATGAGAATGTGAGAACTAGGCAAAATAAGAAGTTTTTTTGGACTCTATAGTTAGTTGTTTGATGGTATTGGATAGAGAGCGAATGAGAGTTGATTGTGTGAGTTGGTTTTAACTAGTGTCGTAAGGGTGGCGTTAGAGGGAAACGTTTTGACTATGCGCTCACGTACTCTGACTAGTATAATTGTAGTTGGAGTTGGTACCTCTGTTGAACCTGATAGTTCGTGGGTTTGGACGATGCTTTGCATGGTTGATATGGCTAAGGGAGGATGCGGAGGTATAAACAGGGCTAAGGATTATTATTGTGGAAGTTGGCCTATAAGGTACCTATTATGGTTGAGAGAGTTATATGAGTGGTCATGAGAGCAACTTGGTACTTTCGTATTAGAGTGGGGTCGATGATGAGTAAGGGAGCCTATTATGTCAGAAGCCCTCGAAGGACTTCGAGGAAAGTTAGGTTAACGACGTTGAAACCCTTTCGTGAGAATAAATTGGGATCCTTGAGTCCGGGTTCTAAGTAGTTGTGCGAATTATACGGTCGTCGGGGTGTGACGTATGCCCTTCCTGATGTAGGCATATAAGGCAGTCAGTAGATGCACTGAACGTCGTGTTATGACCTCAATAGACGGGACTACGGGAAGTAGTAGATATATAAGACACCTTTTCAGCAAAAAGGGGTATCTGATCCTAGAGGCGGTCGAAATATCTGTGAATGGGCTAACAATTAGACCATCCCGCTTACTTTCGTTGGTGCGATGGGGTGTAGGTGATGTTAGACCTTCGCTTGAATCTTTCCATGTTTGAATCATCCACTTGAATCTATGGAATTGGAACTAAGGACTTGAGACTATTCTTTTGAGGGCATGTTTTTTATTGAGTTGTATATTGAACTCATTCGTATATGCCATATTTTAAATTGAGTAAGCCTGTTTTAGTGCTTATTTATGTCCGATTGTGTGTTTAATATTATTTTAAGGTTAATCCTTTCATGAATATTTCATATGGGCTATTTATCTAAGATACGTATTTGAACTTATCAGTCTGGAAGGATTTATATGAGCGTCTCAAATCCATTTATTGACTTATGTCTGTTTATTGAGTCTGTGCGTTCGGATTACTCTTCAAAGAGGGGTATAGGCATTGTGCAGAATCCAGGTCTGATGTGGATTCAGAGGTGAATGAAGTGATCACTTCCTTGAGATAAGTTTTTTCTCATAGAGTGGTCAATGTGTAAGGTCCACCCGAAGGAAGTGTGCAATCCTATGTTATTATTCCCCCAAGAGATGGCTTTGAAGAAGTTATAACTCTGTCTAGTAAGTAATAGTGAGACCAACGCTGGAACTACGTTCCTAGTCCATAGTGAGATGTTGTTGTTGTATCCTTTGTGGTAAGATGACTACACTACTACTGAATAAGAAGAAAGTGTTTGAGCCTTGTCAGACCATGACCTATGAGGGAAGCAGCTACTACATGCCACAGAGAGGTAGGGGGTGAATCCCCAACTATTTTTGTGTCAAGTGCGCTCACCAGCACAAGACGGGACAGTACACCCCGAAGCGTGTATGGTGAGGTTGTTTGCTTTGTCGGCAAGGGTCTGCAAGAGGCAAGTGTTGGAATCGGAGGGATAAGCAATGAGACTTGATCCTTGAGCGGAGCTCGGGAGTTTGAGATGCTATCTTGTCTAAAATGGATTACACTGTCCCTCGTCATAGCAAACATTTGTCAAAGTTGAGGAGTAAAGTGTAGTACTCTCGCTGGTATTGCGTCTGAGAGTGCTAATTGTTAGCGACGTCATCTTTGATGATGAAATGTCTATCATATGATATGTCGGTTAGTATAAGTTTATCATTATGAGGTATTTGTATATGTTTTGGGTAACTGGCTAGCTTGAGTATAATGCATTTAATTTTTTTGAATATTGTTGATGTCAGTTACTAAAGTAATATATCGTTTTCCATGAGTTATTATTATTATGAATTTTGATATCTGTGAACATATTATTACCATGATATATTACCATTATTATTCTCTCTAAGTTGGATAGTCGTAAACACGGAAAAATATGAATTTTATTGAAAGATTATTTGAAGCTAAGACTTTAGGATTAGAGATCGTAGAACGCGATTGTCAGCATAGTAACGGAAGGTGTATGCTGAACGTTTTTTTGTGATGGGCAGAACCCAGACCAGAGTGAATGAAGCTTAGGATGCCTTATGCTAAAGAAGATCCCAATATGACCCCGCCAGTAAAAAAAGAAGATGGACTTAAGATATCTTTACCGAGGCTGGTCTTCATGGTGGGGCAGATTGATGGATAAAGGTATCTTCATCTGGATCGAGTATGGATTTGACGATGATCGGGACTGTGTGGTCGTGAAAATAACGCTCTACGCCCCACCGTCATTTTGGGTTTTACACGGGATTGAGTGGGCACTTGGGCATGGAAGTCTGTTTGCGAGACCATTAAGGAAAGCTAAGGAAGTTGTTGCAAAGTGGGCGAGAAGCATGGTCCATGAAGGAGAGGAACAAGTGGTGACCCATGTAGAGGTCAAGCGTGCCAAAGAGTTTGTACTTCCTTAAGCCCCATTACGAGTCATCCTGCGTGAGGAACTTGTGTATATACGTGGACATGAGAGTTAGGATAACAAGTTAACCAATTGTGTGAACCTAGTCAGTAGGATCCTAACCGTATACCAAATGGGTTGAAAGGCATTTATATATGTGTTTGGTACATTGGGTGTATATATTGGATCCTGAGAGGCCTAAACTTAACTTGGATAAGTTTTTCTCAGACCTGGGATTGCTCAAAGGTAGAATGGTTAGAGTATGATCAAAGTATAAGAGTGAGCCTCGTGCGTGTATGGGTTGCTGAGGGTAAGAGACATATGACGGTATGGCTTGAAATATAGATTTAAGTGCATTGAGAGATCACGTGAGTGTGTGATCTTATTAGATGCACTAATTCGGTTTTAATGGTGATACCTGTCTCCTTAGACACGTACTTTCCTCTGGGAATATCACCCTAAGATTCGAGATGAGGTGATTGTTTTTTAGGGTTAGGTTTTTCTTTTAGCCATGTCACCCAGAGAGAAGGGGTGTATCCGCCCATACGTTCGTGTATATAAGATACGCTGATTATAGTAGGTTTTGAGTTTACGTTTTTTGAATTTTATAACCTCGAAGGTTAGTATGCTAAAACTCTTCTTGTGTGAGTTGTGTTGAGATTTGATAAGAGAATATACACAACGTTCTGACTCAAGGCCGCTGGAAACTTTTGAACGATCAAGGCATTGTGGACCTTGTGTTACTTTTGGATACATGGATATGTTTTGGATTACTTGGATTCCTCTTATTTGAAGGACGCGATTACTCCATGATTAAGAATTGTTTCGGTTTAGCTCTGGTCATGGATACCATGATTTTTGTATGATACTAGTGCTATTTTGAGTTGAGATTGTTCAACTCTAAGTGTATATATGTAATTCAAGATCATGATTGTTCGCTTTTGAGTTGGGATATTACATCCCTGAGTATATATTGAGTTCAGATTTTATTTGAGGCTATTTCTTGTATATGACGATCACAATCACTCTCATATGTGTGGTTTTATCATGATGTATAATATCTTTGTGTGAGAGATGTATGAGAAAAATCTCTTGTGTTTTATATTTTGTGAAAGTGAATGGATGTGAATTGTCGACTCTTTGACATACATGTGCGATCTGCCCACAGGCGGATGATAAGGTCGGGTATAAGGGGAGGAAGTGCAGTTTGTTTTCTGTGAAAAATGTGAGAATCCACAAAGGATTTATGAAACTTTGAGACCCGAATGCTTACCATGTCAAACGTTTATTGTTGAGTTGTGATGAGGACTCATAAGTTGGTCTCTCAGTTTAAGTTATTTTGTGGTTGAGACACCTTCAAGTGGTAAGGTGGTATTTTGTTTTAGAGACCCATCTTCAGTGGAAGATGTTATAAAAGGTCGTGTGAAAGTTCATCCTAGAGAGAGAGGGATGACTGAAGACCCAATGAGTGCGACCTCCTTCAAATGGAAGGCGGTTAAAAGATTTAATAGCATGAAAAATTGATTTGAAAAATAAAGTATGACGAGAAGGACCACATTTTTGTTTGGCCATTGGTGGAGATTGAGAGGTCGCAAGGATGGTTCATTTATGAGATGTCATTGAGATGTGTGATTTTCTTGCTCTTATCAAGTTAGGAGATCACGGCCTTGTGAATTTGGCAATGATTCTGTTTTCTGAAAGTGGAGAGGATGTCGTGCTCTCTGTGTTGTCCCACAGAGGGATAGTAAATGTCTTTTATGTGTGACAGACCTTTGCGTAGTCCCGCAATAGGCCTGTATTGTTGCGACACATCGTCCACAACATAAGATTCGTGACCCCCCCCCAAAAAAAAATGTTCGGTTTGAACGGAATTTATTTAGGATTCTGATAATACATTTTTTAGGCGTCCTTCAAGAGCAAGATTCTTTGCAAAGTAAAAAAAAAAACAAAAATAATAATAGTAAAATATTTTTAAGAACCACTGGAAACAGCGAGGAAAAAAGCAAAATTTTCTACAGTAAATCATTACTGGGTGGAGCATCATATATTTATAAATTGAAATATCTATGTTTTTTTTTATCTTAAAAAATCATGTATATAGTTATATAAGTTGTGTATGACGACGTACATGTTCGAGGGTTTGGCGAACGTGCAAACATGTTATCTTGTTTGTTAATAATACTTAATACGTTCGCCATAACATATTCTCCCATCTGTGGACAAACTTTTTTTTTTTTACATGTTTTTTTTTTTTTTTTTAATGCGTTTGACTAAGAATTTGAAGATGTCTCAAAGACAAAAGTTGTTTGTGTTATTATTTTACATAGCATATATTTTTTGGCAAAGATTTTACAGATAACTTCGAAATTGCTTTATAGAGTCTATAAATCTTAAAAACGGCATATAGTCTTATATGCCATAATTCACCAAAATTATTTTTTTACTACTTTCGAGTTTGTTTTATTGGAGCTCTCTTTATATGCAAGTCCATTGAGAATGACTTATAGTCCTATAACAGGATCTTTGCAAGAAAAAGTTTTCCTCCACATCTTGAGGATCGCTCAACTGTTTGTTTGATTTTTTGCGTTGTCTCTCGGAAAGTGGTCGAAAATATTTGTTTTTTTTTTATCAGAAATAGAAGTTTGACTTCTCCTTTTTCACTCTATACAAAATGTTGAGTTTTGTGGTTTTGTTGGGTTTTCACGAACCCTGTTTCACCCACTTGTACTAATCTTAGGGCATTTGCAAGAAAGACAAAGCTAATGGTAAAGTTTAGCATCACTAGGGCGCAACCCCTAGTGTTGGTTGTTGATCGACGTAACCTGAACAGCGGGTCCACGTCTCACCAAAGGAGTAAAGACCTAAAAGGGTGTGGCCACCTATGAGGGTTTTACTTCCTGCGGGATATCGTTGGAACAGGAGTCGAGTCAATTGAGTTTTTTCTAGTCCTGATTGAATGCTTATCAGGAGAAAGTTTATCGTGGCGTAACCTCGAGGGCATTACCGCAAAAATAACAATGCGGTGGGTCGTAAATCTGGCTCGATCACCCAAACTATGGTGGGCCAAGATGGAGATATGACCTTCTTGTACTAGACCGCAGGAAAAGTCTAAGATGATATATATATATATATATATATATGTATATATACACACAGGGTAACCGACGTTCGAGACGGGCCGAACGCCCGAACCCGAACGCCCGAACGTATGGGACCCCTTGAGGATGCGTTCGGTCGTAGGGGCCGAACGCGGACCCAAAAAACAAAAAAACAAAAAATCTGGAAAAAAAAAAATGTTATGAAGAAAAATAAATTAAGCAAGATTTGCATGAGCATTACATCCAAATTCCTTACCAAATTTGAAATAAAAATAAAATACGAAAAACAAATACTAATAATCAGGGTCACCAACCCGTACGTACGGAGGTCCCCAGGCCGACCTCTGTACGTACGGCCGTTCGGGGTCCCGTACGGGGTCCGAACCAGACGGCGTTCGGCCCCCGCCAAAATTTATTTCGAGGCTTAAAAATAATTTGTTTTTCCTGAATTTATTTTTGTGAGTTCTCTATGACGTGAGGTACATGTCTATAAATTTTCAAGTCATTTTAAAAATCTCCAAAGATGGCGGTGTCAAAACGTGCTCGCCCACTTTTTTTTTCACTTTTTACTTTTTGTTTTCACTTTAGTTCGAGGTCTAAACAATTGTATTATTTTTTGAAACTTTTTCAGTGGATTTTGCATTATGTGAAGTACACATCTGTTAATTTTCAGGGCATTAAGCTATGCCGAAAAAAAAGAAAAAATCGCCAAAGATGGTGGTGTCAAAAACGTGCTCGCGCAATCACTAAATTTTTTTATTTGTTTTTTTCTGTCATTTTATTATTAGTATTTGTTCTCCGTATTTTATTTTTAATTCAAATTTGGTAAGGAATTTGGATGTAATGCTCAGGCAAATCTTGTTTAATTTTTTTTTTTCATAAGATATCTTTTTTTCAATTTTTTATTATTATTTTTTTTTTGGGTCCGCGTTCGGCCCGAACGGCCGAACGCATCCCCAAGGGGTCCCATAAGTTCGGGCGTTCGGGTTCGGGCATTCGGCCTGTTCCAAACGCTGGTTACCCTGCTAATAATAAAAAAAAAAAAAAAATTTAGCGAGTGCACGAGCACGTTTTCGATACCGCCATCTTTGAAGATTTTTCTTTTTTTTTTGGCATAGTTAAATGCCCTGAAACTTTACAGATGTGTACTTCAAATAATGCAAAACTCACTAAAAAAGTTTCAAAAAATAATAAAATTGTTTAGATCGTGAACTTAATTGAAAACAAAGAGTAAAAAGTGAAAAGAAATGTGGGCGAGCACGTTTTGAGACCGCCATCTTTGACGATTTTTTATTCTTATTTGGCTGAGCCAACGGACTTGAAAATTTATAGGCATGTACCTCATGTCATAGAGAACTCACTAAAAAACGTTCAGAAAAAAAAAAGTTAGTTCTAGGCCCCGAAATAATTTTTAGCGGGGGCGAACGCCGTCAAGTTCGGACCCCGTACGGGACTTCGAACGCCCGTATGTACGGAGGTCTKCCCGRGGACCTCCGTACGTACGGGCTGGTGACCCTGTATATATATATATATATATATACATATATATATATATACATATATATATATATACATATATATATACATATATATATATATATATATTGATTATAAGAATTGTTGGGAAGAAGGCAAGAATGCCTTCAAAGGTCTCGGTTAGGGTCCGCGTCCCTAAGTTATGGCTCTGCTTGCAGGGTAGAGATATTGGGATACTTAACGAGAAGCCGAAGTTTGTCTAGGACAATAAGCAGAGGACGGTTGAGACGGCCGATGAAACTTATGTTGTAGTATGTATGTCTAGTACACCGGCGTCCTACTGTCAAGACAATGGAGACCCAACTTAGAATCTTAGCAGCATATAGTTGTGTTTGGCATGGATTGATAAAGGCCTCGAACCAGAGTCTGTCGGCTAATCGGATTGCTACCTTTCTCGTCAGCAATTTGGATTAGTATGAACGAACTAATAGTTTTTTTATCCTGCGAAGCGACGGGGACGTCGCTTAATATAGTCTGGTAAGTTGTCGGCACGAATACTCTTACAAGGGTATCCGCCCTGGTTTTTGCAAATGATCGAAAATATGTGGTCTATGGTATGAGAACATCGCTCGACTCATGGTTTTGCAAACGAATACTCTTACAAGGGTATCCGCCCTGGATGGCAGACTAGTTTAAAGAGTGTGTGGGCAGGCGGATTTGAGGCGCCGCGCGTGATTTTTTTAAATGTTGATGATTGAGGAGTCAGCGTGATCGCCAACCCAATTTTTAATTCTGATTAGGATTAAAAAGATTATGCATCTGGATTGGTGTGCTTGCCTGTGACTTACGCGTACATGCGGAGGATGACATGGACAACAATATGTTTTTAAAAATGTTTCGGTAGGTCTGCGCGTCGCGCAATATCGGTTTATTTAGGTGTCCGTCAAAGCTCGACCCTGCTTTGGGCCTAGCTCTATTGGTTACAACGTCGGATTTTCATCGGAGGGATTCAAGGATTGAGATCGAGCGGCGACGGCGCGAGGATATCAGAGTAGCGCAAACGGACCTAAGGAGTGAGGGTCCAACAGGGTTATCCCCCTTGGTTTTGTTGTCAGCTGGGTCGGAGCGATGCTAGCTGTTCCTTTTCCTCGTCCGCCATTTCTCGAACGATTAAAATTTTCAAAATATTTTAATATTTATTATTTATTATCCTAGGCTACCAGAGTGGCCCGGGGTCACTTGCCCGGCCGGGCCAAAAAATAAAAATAAAAAAATATATTTTTAATTGTTAATTTTTATTTTAATGTTGGTGAAGAATTTCAATGTGACCCTGAGGCAAACGTTGTTCAATTTATTTTTCTGCATAACATAGGTTTTTTTCGGATTTTTTTGATTTTGTTTTTTTCTTCTTTTTGCTGGGACCTCCTTGCACGGGATGGCCACCCGGGACCCGGGCGGCCCGGCTGGTAGCCTAGTTATTATCGTATTATTTTTATACTCCGACGTTCTTTGACTTAGACGAGGTGCCAGATTTAGAGGTCTTCACGACGGTCGAATACTTTGAGCGCGCATCCTTGGGTTGACCTACGAGTTCCTACGTGTTCGGGATGCTGGCGAGGTCGTCGTCCCCGCAATCGACGAATTCAACGTGCATGTGAGCCAATGTGTGATTTGACCTACGACGGAGGTAGAACCTTAGCGGTGGGGGTCTTCGGCGGGTGCATCGTCTGCCAACCGTTGACTGCCACAAAGAGGCTTGAGAGGGTAGGCCCGTCGGGGCCAGGGGAGACATACAGTGACCCAGGGCACAGTAAAGAGGCGAGCAACCGTGCCGGGTGCCCAGCTGGTCGGTGGAACCTCCTCTACCTCAGTCTTCAAAGTTCTCATTTGAATGTTTACCACTACCACCAAGATTTGCACCGGAAACCACTTAGTGAAGCTCATGCTGCAGGCTTGGAGCAGATTTGCGCCCTCCTACTAATCTCGGCGCTGGAGCAGCCACAACGGTCGAGCCTGGGTCGTGCGCTGCAGCGGCCGCCCCCGATGGTTGTATCGATCCGCAACTATCGAGGGGTGTCGGATATATGCAGGCGAAGTCGAAGATGTCAAGAGGCAGATGTGGCAGAGAAGGGAAAGTCATATCCTGCTCGTTTCTTGATCAAAACAAGCGGGGAAAAGTGTTAGATCGGGGTTTTCGGGGCAGGCGACCCCAAATATGTTGTTAGACTAAGAGGAAAGTTAGTAGGGTTAGAGTTAGGACAAAAGAGTAGTGCATCAAGCTATGGCGGAAGGGAGATGGTGGAGAGCATGCCGAGCATGATTGGAAGTAGATAACTTGCCCGTTCCTTAGTCAAATCGGGCGAGTGAAAGGATGGATCTGGGAATTTTGCCCCGGGCGACTTGAATGGTGATGATAGTTTTAGAAGAAACTTAGTGAAGTGAAAGTTAGTAAGAAAGACTGTGCGCGGAGGTGGAGATAGTAGGAGCAGGAAGTTGATATCTCTCTCGATCCGCAATGGAATCGAGCAAAATAGGGTAGTAGGTAGCGGTTTTTATGTGGGGCGAATCCGAATTTCATGTTAGTTTTCGTAGACAGTTAGTGATGTGGGAGTTAATACGAAAGCAACGTGGGCGGAGATTGGCGATGGCAAGGGACGAGGAAAGCGCGAGAAATAGATTGTTAATCTCGCCAGTGTCTTGATGAAAACGGGCGAGAGAAGACTTGAATCGGGTGTTTTCAGCTCTTGCGACCCCGATTCCGTAGTTAGAAGTGGTAAAAAGTCAGTAGAAAGGAAGTTAGTAAAAGAAGATGGGCGCACCGAAGATGAGATGCGTGCTGGAGGACGGTTTCAGAGCAACAGAGTACTTTCGTATTTAGGACGAAGATTTATTGTCGTCCATGTAACTGTTCGCCATCATGATTCGTTGATTTTAAGTGTTGATCTTCATAGAAGCTCTGATGGGTATGCCGCAGACACCCGTGCATAGGCAGATAGGAGGGGGAACGAGCGGTGTACCTGACCCTCCTTTTAGATGAAGATTCATCTCGTTTTTCGCTCAACCTTGGTGGTCGACGAGCGTGAGGCCAGGTTGCGGGGTTTGTAACTTACCTGTTGGCCAATGCGTCACTCATCTTATCAATGAATGTAGCGTCTCTTTGTTTCTTTGTATGAATGACAGGGTAGCGGGGTATATTTTTCGTGTTCAAACAAGAGATTCAATACGACTTTGTGTTCGAAGTGGCCGTTTCTCTTACTCAGAGGGGCAACGCATATTCCCGCATTCTGGCGGAGGTTCATTCGGATTTGCACGATTCACTGTGGTGGGGAACTGCGCGCTGGCTGCCAGAGAAAATTTGGCGGTGCATCTGGCCAAATTTTTTCAGAAAGCTCATTTTTCTTACCAAGTATGGTGAGAGGAAGTAGTCTACTGTAAGTACTGCATAATACTTGCAGTCAAATCAAGTCTGGCAATGCCTATACAACTACGTAGAACTGTCTTTTTACTCTATCGATCATTGGTTATCCTCGCAAGTTAAGCCTTTCCCCACGGTCAGGCTGTGAGCGTCCATCTCATCTATGGAATCCCTAAGAGCCGACAGTGATGGAATAAGGGGCGAACCTGTGGAATTTCGTCCAGCAGATGCCTTTTTGAAACTGTGAAGAGGATTTTCGCAAACATAGAAAGTGAATGGACAACAGAGAAGAGTAGTGGGTAGGCGGTTAAGTATTGAATAAGAGGGAAGAGTACAGCGGTCAGCTTTGTCATTGTAACAACTTTCAATGTCGCGGGAGTCTGTCCCTCATTGTACTGATCACTACTGCCCTGATCAATCCTATCAACATAGTGTGTTCGTCCTCGGGATTCCTGTGTTGATTCATCATCCGGATCCCGACTATAGTGGTGGATGTTGGTTGCTCTATTCTTAGCAGGTTGTATGTATTCCCGGTGCTCGAGCTTGCGATGGTCGACGGTTTTGTGGTCATTATTTTTACAGATGGAAACTTACTCGGGAATGTTGCGCTGACATCGTATGTTCGCAACCAATTATTTGACCAGGTCCATTTTGGCTTGGGTTAGAATAGGGATTGGAAACCGGTACAAGTCGGTGAAGTTGTTGGTATCGTGCTCCGCTGTTGAAGTGGTTGATGAACACTATTGGTATCACTGCTTGCCTGACTGGGACTGATGGGGTTCTGGAAAACTATCGAGATTACCAAAGTTATGTTTGCCTTGCTGTGCTTTGGTTGTGGTTACCTTCGATGTTACCTCTGCTTCCAATGAAGTTGCTGCTCTGCTATTGCCGATACTATTGTGCTTTGGAGATTACAGTTGTGGGCCGCCACTGCGTTGGGTTGTTACAGCCCATGACTCAAGTAGAAAAAATGGGGGTGAACAAAATTTTCAAAAAGGGGGTTATTGCTGCAATTTGGAAGATCGTCAGAGAGTCGACAACTGATAGGTATGGCTTCAATTTGACCAAGCTGCGGTATATTTTGGTTACCATTGCGGGCCCCTCAGGCACATCCAGGCAACAAGGCCATCTCGTGAGAGTCAAGTTGTCCCCCTCTTGTATCTCGAAAGTCTGAAACTCCTTATCATTCTGCCCTTCTTACTCTAAGTCTAATCTTATTCTGAGAGGATGGCAACACGTGGGATTGCAACCCGTAGGACCGCAGCAAGACTCTATGGGGAATCTTCCCACTGATTGTGGGAGCTCTACCAGAACTCAGAAGGAATTCTAAAGGCAAGAACTGAGATGTAACAATTTGCTTTCCCTCTATAAACCCAGTTATAACCCCTATTTGTATTTCTTGTTATAGTTGACTGAGTATATTGTTTGTGTCCCTACTTTGATTTTCAGTCTGACTTTCGGGACAAACCAGACGTGACTAAGAGAAGGATTGTGTAAGTTTAGTTTCAGTTCTGTTGTCTGACTGAAGCAGATTGTAAAAAAGGATTGTATCTGGGGGAAAGGTGGGAGGAAAGTTGTATTGCGTGCATTTTATCGAGTCAACCAAAGGCTGGGAGAGTCTCCATAAGATTGGAGGGTTCAGTGCTATGTTTATTTTCGATTACCTGAGGGACCAGACAGGTTCCCATAAGATTGGGTGGTCTGGTTGCTTTCACTTATGAGGACTGCTTGTGTTTGACTTTCAGGGACCAAACATTTTTCCATAAGATTGGATGGTTTTGTTGCCTTGTTTCATTTGGGATTTCTAATGTTTATTAGTCTCTTCTTGTTTATTTTGAAGGAAGATTCGGCGAAGGACTGTCCAGGTTCCAATAAGATTGATAAATTTGGTCTGGAGCCTGTTGGAACCAAATGAAACTTGTTTATACGCTTATACTATTTTATTTATGAACAGGCTAGTCATACATTTTTCCATAAGATTGGATGGTCTGACTATAGCTTACCGCCAATTGAAAAGAGTATAAGTTAAGAATAAACTTGTGGTAAGAAAGGGTCAGGTTGAACCTTGATCTAAGATGACCGGTTCAGTCATATCCTACCTTAAAAGACTAAGTACAGATAATTATATATAACTTGGATACTTAAACAGTTCAGGGCGACTAGGCTGAATAACCTAGTCATATGCACAAGGAAGAGAAGCGTTGTAGCGCCCTAAAACTTGGATACTTAAACAGTTCAGGGCGACTAGGCTGGATAACTTAGTCATATGCCCAAGGAAGAGAAAAGTTGTAGTGTCTTGTATTTGTGTCTATCGAACTATATCCAATGGCTAAGCTATACAGGCTTCCATAAGATTGGATGGTCTAGCTTTACGCTTTACGTAAGCTGGATATAAGGGATAACTCATTGAAAGGCTACGAACTATTGGTTGACAATAATGACTTGGGGCTGGTGAGAGTACTAACCTTTGTGGTTTGGTCGTGCATGTGGCTGAGTGAGAATACTACTTGTGTGAGTTTCATCTTGACAGGTAGTTGTTTCAGGTGCTTGCCATGAGCTAGAGCGATAGGAGTTAGTTCAATTTCTGCATTTTATGAGCCAACTTTCTTTTACTTAGGTCAATTCTCGTATGTTATGGGATCATTTTTTTATATACTTGGCTTTGTATAAATTGGTACGCTACTTTCTCTACGGGAAGCGCTGCCGAAATTTCTGCAAATCCAAAGAGTTCGTCGAATTTTGACTTTTCAAAGTTCAATTTGTCTGAATTTTATATTTGTTAATTCAGGGAGTTAGACAAAATTGGACCTCGTCAAGTCAAAGTTGTTTTTAAATTTTAAACTTGTATAAATCTTTGGATAGCACTTTCGTGAAAGGAGTGCTGCCAAAATTTTTATAAATTTAAGGAGTTCGTTAAATTTTGTTTTAGTTGAACTCAAGTTTTTGCTTTGAGTTCGTATCTGACTTAGTACAAATTTGGAAAGTCTCCTTTTCTAAAGGGAGTGTTGCCCAAAGTTTTACTAATTCAGAGAGTTCAACAAAATTTGACTTTTCAGAATTAGAGAATATTTTAGTTTTTATATTTTGAAATAAATTTTTGATAAAAATTTTAGCTAGACAAAGTTTTGATATAAAATTTAAAAAGACACTTTTCCTACGGGAAGCGGTACCGATTTTTTTTTAGTTTAGAGGAGTTAGATTATTTTTTGACAGGTGGCGATTCTGACAATCTGCCCTGAACGAGAGAGATTCTGCTAAAAATCTACCTTTTCTTTGGAAACTTACTTAGGGGTAGATTTATACTTAATTGACAGATTGTTTGAGTAAGAATGTGTTATTGAAATTGATTCTCCATACACTGATGGTTTAACTTGGGTATTGACATGTTTTATGATACAGACCTTCTTTGGACGTTTGAATCAGGATTTGAACTAGTTTCAACTTGATCCCATGAGGATCATCTTCTGTTATCACTGATAACAGGTCGGTTGCCGATTCATCGGTTTACGATTCAATTCCAATTCACTCTTGTCACTCAACCTAAGGGTTTTTGCTATGTGGTTTGAATTGTTTCGTTGTGTTTTCACCCGAACTTTATTGAATGGCCATTTAACAAAGATACTAAGTACTTTATTGTTGAAAGGGTGCGCTAAGGTTGAGGTTCGCGTGACTAAAGCAAGGGGTATGAGCGCAGAGAATTGTTAAAGTTGACCCCGTATGGTGTGTGGACTTTTTATTGAATCTTTGATGTGATTGTAGGTATGTTTGGTGGTTCGACTTTGGATTTGACTGTCTGCGATCACATATATATATATATATATATATATATATATATATATATATATATATATATATTTATATATATATACATATATATATATATGGCTAAGAAGAGTCTCACTCAGATTGTTAGAAGAAATCGTCACGTATTTATAACCCCTTATATATATATATATATACATAAATATGTCATGAGCGTTATCGCGGCTAATTGTGACGGCGCGCAAGGGTTAAACAAAGTATGTGTTTGAGAGAAGAGGGAGATTCTCTGTTATCCTTTGTTTTTTTAGAGTTTTTATATAATTGGACGTTGTAGTCCGTGGCAACCGTCAAAATCAAACCCCTTTAATTTATCTCACGACCCTGGATGATGGAGCTGGTCCTAGCACGATACGAAACGACTGCCACGACAGGTATGAACTTGTGTAGCACCCACTCTCCAGAGGGTGCAGAAGAGGGTGTGGTTCTCAACCGCACTTGACAGTTCAAGTTGTCCAGCATCGAGAGATTAACCCCTCAAGGCGGGTGTCAGTCGACACTCGAGTGTCGAATGTGACCCTCAAAATTAATGAGGGCTGCTTGATTATGGGTACAATATAGTATGTCATCGTTGCGAACGCTTATATAAACATACATTGTTAGTCGATATGAAAAAGTCCCGCGTCCACTCCATTTTTATACTAAGTCTCACGCGCGACGCCTATCCGTTTTTTTCACGTCGAAAGGTTATGGGATGGCTACAAAAGGGACTCGGAGTGTTGTTGTGTTGTTTGTTTTGTGTCATTCCGTGTGTGTGAGTGTTGTGGTGTAACACATGGTTTGTGGGATGCATCCTAGTCGACCGACGTCGAGTCGTGCTTGGGACTTCAGCCGCCCAGTGCGTTGGTTCGTGTGAGGGTTCGATAGAGGCATAAGATCGAGTGTATCCCCTATGCTACAGCGAACGAGAAATGCTCTCGGCTGGTACACCTCTGCGATTGCAACTGATTAACTTTCGTACTGTGGACTAGTAGCTCGGTGGGGATACGCCCATCGAAGGGAGGTGACAGCTTCCGCACATAAAGGTAAGTTGTACCTCGTGTTGACCTTATCCTGTCGTAGGGGCTCGCGAGAGGTATGGCTGGCGCACTCGGTCGGAGCGGCTTGCGAAAGCTCCATGTGTATCTCGACGAGGTAGACCAACACCTGCGTGACGAGGCTGGGAGGGTCCCGCACTGCACGGGACTGATGTGCTCGACAGCGTAACTTTGTTTGAAGTGTTTTTTTTTTCCCTTTTGTTTAGTATGGTGTGCACTTTGTGTATGGATGATAAGTTTTATTAAAAAGGTTATTGGGTTTTCTTATAAATGACATGATACACTCTTAAAAATTAAGGTCTTCGTTAACCTTCTTTCAATATATGTTTGGTTTTCAACTGAAGTCAATAAAGAGAAAGTAAAATGTAGCTGTTGAGTTTGAGATAGAAGGCGTCTGCAAGATGATTACTAGCTACTTAGATGCGAAATAAGATTTGCACTGAAAAATTATATACGTCTACGAGTCATATAATATCCTTAGTGAAGCCATAAAGATCGTTCAAGATAAATTTTATGAACTGCAGTATCCTCACATCCAAAGGAGTAAAAAGGTACATCTTCGATAATTAAACAATCCATAAGTTTATTTAAAGTGAATGCAAATGTGTTTAAGGTTATTACGTATGAAGAAAGACTTATGTCAACCTACTCTACTCTTGTACCCGATAAGGAATAATCATATTATATTAAGTAAATTCAATAATGTAACATATGTCAAAGGAACAAGAGTGTTACGCATTATTTATCGATTTTGTCATATTGGAGAAAATATCTATATATTTAATCGACACAAACATAAAAATTAGAATCGAAAATAATCATGTTATGATCATTGTAAATAAGTTTCGCAAGTATGCATAGTTTGTTCCTTTATTGACAGAAGTCAAGTCAAACCTCGTCACATAACGTTTTTCACACATTACGTTAAAGATAATAGACATCTTCTGACCATAGTTGACGATGGAGACATTAGATTCACATAAAAATTATGGCAACAACTCGTTAAGTTTATGA
This sequence comes from Chara braunii, assembly GCA_003427395.1. Classification (NCBI taxonomy): domain Eukaryota; kingdom Viridiplantae; phylum Streptophyta; class Charophyceae; order Charales; family Characeae; genus Chara; species Chara braunii. Next base: position 1,626,319 of record BFEA01000318.1, on the reverse strand, counting down.
ATTTTAATTAGCTATGTCTTCAGGCGAACATTTTAGGGATGATGGTTAAAATGAACCAATAAAGACATGCTTGGATAAACAAGGACAAACATTTCCTCAAGGTAGTTAGTGCATATAGCAAGTCTGTTCATTTTCTCAACCAATATGATACCTAACCAGTTACACAAGGATTGGAAGTCCCTCAGAGCCATTTACTTTTTGAATTCGGATCAAAATCAAAGATTGTCACTCGACACGCATTAGTTCATATTAAAGTATGAGAAAAATTTGTACGAAGTTGCAGAGAACATCGAACATGTTCAACTTAAGATGATACAATAGGCAAGTAAAACACTGCATACCATCACATTCTACAGTTGTTGATTTAACTTGGATACAGTCCATAGAGTTTGTGTTAGAGGAAGGTGTTTGTCATAAAGTTGTCACTTATGTATATGGGATTACGAGAAGTTTCAGATGTAATTGAACATGCTTATGGTTCATCTTATGTGTTATTTACATCGCTCCATATCAACAAACGTATCATGTATTTTATGTTTTGAAATTGTTGTTACTGAACTTAGCTAAGTTTCCATATTAATGATCATGATAAGGATCAATAATTGATCAGCATATACTCGAGACAAGGAGGAGAGAGTGACCTCAAAAGTGGTTCAAAGTGAAATGGGAATACCAGAACCTAGAGAAGAGAGAGGAAGTTAACAATAACTATTACGTAGTCCTCATCATACATATATTATGTGAGCGCTATATCCTCACATTTTTTTATTATATTAGGTTTTCCTCAATTTTGTTCATAATTTTCATGACTTGTTTGAAACGTTGTAGGTTTTTCATTATGGACGTTGTTCCCCTCATCGCACAATATAATATGCGTTTCTACAGTTTTCAAGGTCTACCTTAGTGGTCAATCAAACATATGAAGGGGGATTGTTTTTATACATTTCATGTTTGTCATTGCGTCTGGTTGGTTCAAGACTTTCACGATAACTTAAACCACCAATATACTTCGTTCCAGAAGCGCTGCACTGCGCATCAAGTTTTTCCAAACCACCAACAATGCATTTTTTTTGTATTTTGGTTGCCGCCTTCAGCCATCATGGTCAGGTAAGCATGAGCGTGAATATTTTGGAGTAAGTGGCAAACATTTTGTTACAAGGTTAGGGGTGTTGTCATAACAAATAACCTTATAAAAGTATATGTCGACGTTTTTGCATGTTACATGTGCGTCGACCTTTTGTGTGTGACATGCGTCTCAACGAGCGTAGCCAAGGCGAGAAGAGTGAGTGGGGTGAAGTTAGTATGAACACGCATTATTGCGTCGCGTGGTAGGTGATGAAATAACCTTCAACCACAACTACCGACATACTAATCTTTGAGTTATTGCGATGACACAAAGCAGTAGCAATTTTGGTTGGTTAGGCTTATCGTATGCATGGGGCACTCGTGTATTAGTGTCTGGGTCGATCATTGCTACGACGGGTTGCCTCGACATGTGTTTCACCATGGCATTGGTCGTTGGGTTGAGGCGTCTATGATGTTGTACAATCCCTTGCTTGGATAAGACGAACGATCAGTATGTGGCTTGTTTGGATAGGAAGCGGTGAGAGCTTGAGTTCGTCGTAGTCATGGTCCTACAATCTCATTTTGTTATTTTATGTTGTTTGTTATTATGTTTTGCTCAATTTTATTTTGTTTTATGGATAAGGCTCGACTGGCAGGATCCATCGTAGGTAAAAATGGAGCCTTTACCCACTAGTTTCGATAAAGGACCGAGTTTGGCCACACTCAAAAGACGCAAATTTATAGCTATTTCCGATATGAGTCGGGGACCCATAGTCCCTAGATCCGTCGGTATGCACAGTGTGGGTAAGGCGTGACTTTGGCCTGGTTTCGGGAAGGGCGAATTTATGTGGCATTCACTTCATATGGGGTTTTATGCCAAACTCCACCAAATGTGAGGCTAACTCAAAATAACCATTGGGTAGTGGGCTCTATGAGGTTGCCCCTAATTTTATCACAAGTAAATTGAGGTGAAAAATGGGGGGTCGGTTAACCTTTTCTCAATTTTATTTGTTGTTTCTGGTCTGTGAGATTAACTTCTGGATTTCGGTTCATGAGATGGACCTTGGGACCGATTGGCGCTTAGTTTTCATTTCTGCTGATGGGGCAAAGGAGTAGAAAGAGCGGAGGGGGAAGGTTAAGAAAGGTTTGCAGAAAGGGCGGAAGAGTGAAGTTAATGAGGGGGAGGAGAAAAATCAAGAAGTTCAACAGGCCAGGGTGAGAGTGAGGTTGCATTTGCTCCTCATGATGCTCACCGTTACAGTTAACAGTGAACCTGAGGGTGTCTGCCTTGGGTCCACGGGCATCATCCGAGTAAGAGGTCATTATCGTAGTTGTCACCTTCGCCCTATTCGATTGTAGTCATCCTACACGCCTAATTAAGTAAGTGAATGCGAGACCTGAAAATGGAAGGTCCATTGCATTCCTTACCTTTGGGTTCCGGAATATTAGCTACCTTCGTACTCCATGCCATCTACTTGGCGGGGGAAGCTTATTTCGACAACGTCTCTTGCCATAGGGCAAGGAGGGAGACCCGAAGAGAGTCCCGAGCCAAGTCCCATTTATCTTGGTGTGTAGGTTGTCCATCACATCAGTGCTTAGGGGGGATTAGGATGGGCCAGTAGGCATTTATTATCCATGCACTGAATGGATGGGTCAATATGTGGCAAATGGGTTCATAGGACATCAGTTGCTAGTAGTAATGTTACTACTGATTTTGAAAATCAATGCCTTATGAAAATCAAGCCCCATTACGGTCCACTGTGGTAATGGAGGCATAAGCATCCAGGTCTATGGTCAGAAGCAGTGAAACTGACGTCTGAATTGGCATTGTTCCTTCGAGACAAACTCTGAGTATTGAAAAAATACTGTCATTGAAAAGATATATGTTCCATTACTACCAAGGCACAAGGTATCGACCACTTCTCTGCTTGCTATCGATATCACAATTCTCAACAAGGCCTCCTCAACTAGCATGCAAGTTTTGGCTGGATCAATCCACCCCTTCTCTATAGCTGCTTAGATGAAAGTTGAGCTCACAACCTGCTGAAGCAGCAGTCAACTGGCAGTCCATAAAGGAGGCTATAAAGGTCCTATAGGTTAATATCACTGCGCTGGGTCTACCCAAGGACCATGGAAACGTATGTTGGAGACAATATTCAAAGAATGGCCAACTGGAAATGATCTCCGGTTGGTAGAGCCCTAGCAATAAACAATGATATCCTGCCAACTATGGTACAAGGCTGCTTTTTGGTCCCTGGACTCAAAGTAGCTAGGAAGGCCGAAGGAGGCAATCACTGACCATGAGCTAACATTTTGTATAGAGAAAGTTGTGTGAGAATACACAACCCAACATTCAGTTAGCCAACCTTGTTCCTGCCATCCAGTGATAGACCCATACATCCACTGGCGTGGCTTACAGGTCCATCCGGACCCCCCCCAAGCACCGATGTGATGGGCAAACCAAGCTAACTGGCAGTTAGCTTGGGACTCTCCTTGGACCTCCCTCCTTACCCTATGGAGGGAGAGCGGCCCAGACAAGCATCCCCCGGCGAGTAGAGGGCATGAAGTATCGAGGCAGCTGGTATTTGGGAATCCGGACGTTGGGAATGCAACGGGCCTTCCACTTTCATGCAGCAGGAGTCGCATTGGCTCACATGGGCAAAACGAGGTGTCTTTATGGTTGGTGACCTATGGGACCCTAGAGTTGGAACATGGACATCCACCCATCAAGTGAAGCCGCGGCTGAAAATATAAGGAGGTTGGAAGCTAAATTGGCTGAACTTCAAGATGCTATCCGGTTGTCCTCGGTGGGTGCTTCGAAGCAAGGTCCCCAAATCACAGATGGTAAGAGGGTTATTGATGGCTCCACATTACTATTCCTAGGTGGTATAGGTCAATGGCAGAAATGCAGGTCTTTGCGCACTCCCTACAAGGATCGAGAATGCTCATGCTAACTTGGAATCAAGAGCTGGATTTAAAAAAAAAAAAAAAAAAAGTTATCCTAAGCAGAACTCATCCAGATGAGAGTAGTTGGAGATGAGGACAATGGGCTTTCCGGACTCCGAAGCAGCCGCCCCCAAGAAACTTGTCTGGGCTCTTCATATATTTTTCACTTTTGTAATGCCATTGGGCTAAGGCCTAACATTATGGGACTAGTGAAGAATGGAATCCTTGTCCCGTAGTGACTCCGTGAGTTTCATCAGGATGGACTCTGATGGATTCCACGCCTGTGGGTTGGAGCCATTGTGATAGGAACCATTGAGCGCCCTGAACAACTCTTCGACCCTTGTGAAGAACAACAAAATCATCGGCGTCCGAACTCGCGATAGATCTGATTCAGCAGGGATTCAAATACATTCACACGGAGTCCATCCAGATCGCAGTTGCCAAGCCTCTGCCGACTTACTTACAGTCGCTAACTAAGGACCTCCGTGAGAGCTGTATGCGAGGAAACTTGCACATATGGTTTGGGAACTGTTTACTAATGTGCGTACCGTTCAGCTGCATGAGTTGGGTTGCTTTCCTTTCTGGGAAAGCCATTGCACCTACAGCAGGCATGCCTCCTGTTTCAAGTTCTTTAGGACAAGAGAAATAACATGTGCATGCCTCTCCACAATGCCTCGTTGGCACATAGGCCATTGTTTAGGGTGGACCTGAAAACAAGTACTAGTAGGAATAGAAAAGAAGAGGATGAACCTGGACGTCTAACTGCACAAAGGCCATTGTTTAGGGTGGACCCGAAAACAAGTACTAGTAGAAAAGAAGAGGATGAACCTGGACGTCTGGCTGCCAAGGGTTCTGACAAAGCATTTTCGGGGCATGCACATGCATAGAGGCATCCTTGCAATTAGTTATGATGATGAGCAGAGGCAACATGTCTTTTTTTTTTTTTTTTTTTCCAAAAGCCCAGGTTGTTGTAGAGGTGGGATACTAGACCCATGGCAGTCACCCACAGTACTCGGCCACTCAGTTGTCCAGCTGAACCCCTTTCTTTTTCCTTTTTCCCTCTTTTCCTTCCCAAGGGAGGACCGGTCACCCTACGTACCCATGAGCAGAGGAACGGGCAATCATGCCTGCCCCTTCCCCCCCCCTTATCTCGAAAGGGGGTGGACACCCAGCCCATGTGGCTGAAAGGTAAACACACGTGACCCTTGATGAATAAGCAGATCATGATCATGAGTTCAAATCGGGTTTTAGGATCCAAGTCCCAGTTACCCGAATCATTGATTTCTGTCCGCAGTCTAGGTGAGATTTGGCCCCAGGTAATGGTCTGGCAGCACCACTCTCCAAATGTGCAAATGAAATGAATATTTCGCACAAACACGGGAACATACATGTGCATTTGGTGAGTGGTGCAGCAGGGCCCAATAGGATCAGAATGGATGCAATAATTTATGGTATGGCGTACGGACGTGGCACACTCCGTCCCCTTTGACCCCCCGGCCCCCCCCCCCCCCCCCCCCCCCCCCCCACCACCACCACAGGAGCCCTTACCCCCCTTAGCTGGAGCAGAAACGGAACAGGAAAAGAAAACCGGGAGGGGGGGGGGGGTGACAGCACTACTAATCCCAAAGAAACATTACTGTGCACATCTGACAACATAAGGATTCGATTTGGCCACACCTTCCGTGTCCATCTTCTTCTTCTTCTTCGTCGTCTTCTTTTTCCCGGTCCCTTTTGCCCCTTTTTGTATGCTGGCCGTATATTTTGTTTCTTTTCTTTCCATAATAAAGCCGGGAAACTGACCCCGCGTCCCTCACAAGAATGCCGCAGCCGAACCGGGCTGGGAAAGGCACGCCCGCCTCGGGAAAAGAAAAAGAAAAAGAAAAAGACAAAGAAAAGAAGAATCGGAAAAACAAGGATCAGAAAAGGAACTGTGACTGCCCGTGGAACGAACGGGCACGAAAGTTCCTGACGAGTGGGTGCCATTGGTGTTCTTTCTTTCCTTTTTTTTTTGCTTTCTTTTGTGTGTGTTTCACTGTGAAAAGTCAATACAACATAGGGGGGGGAAAGGGGGTGTAGGGCCTCGCTCCACGGCTCACCAAATGTGCAAAATGAGAATGGATCCACTGCTAGAACATGCAAAGATATGCCACCATCATTTTTGTCTTTTGTGCATGTGGTGAGTGGTGGAGCAAGACCCATAGGCATTTGGAAAAGAAATGGTGGCGCATCTCATAAGATGCAGTTTGCAATTGCACTTCGGGCACCCTAACCTGGCCCGAAAGCTGGGTTGTATACATTGCCCAAACTGCAATTTGAAACTGTATGTTGGCCCATAGTGCAATTATAACTCATTTTTGTGACTCCTGCGTAGTTTCCCCTAATAATAAAATTTAAAAATGGACCCAAGAGCCTTAGCTCAGTGGCTAGACACATGAACTGTTGAAATGCAGACCCGAGTTCAAATCCAAACGATGGAACTTGATGAGTATATATATTTAAGGATACTTTATTATTATACAAAACCGGGGGCCCAAGTCCCATTAGCGACGGTCCTGAGGCCCGAGTCCCACTAGCGGCGGTCCTGTTCCTGTCTTCAGAATTACGCTTGCACAGCGGGCAGTGTTGTGCAGCCTTATTTTCTCCGTGGGGCGAAATAATATTCCAGCTGTGTAGCACGCTTGCAGTTCTTCCACATGGAGTACCTTTAAAAAAAAGAAAACCTTAATTGTGGGTACACCCATGAACCGTTGACATATTAAAAAAAAAAAACAAAAAAAAAAACTGTTGACATACAGACCAGAGTTCAAATGCAGCTGATGGTTCTAGATTTTTTTTTTTTTTTTTTTTTGGGGGGGGGGGGGGAAGGGGGGGAGATGGTTCTAGATTATTAAAACCGGACATTTCTTTTTTTTCTTAAAAAAAAAAAAAAAAAAAAACCCGGATATTTCTGAATTGTCTGAATTGCCTGGGGCCGGTCAGCTCAATGATGACATCTCAAGGTCGGAAAAAAAAAAGAAAAAAACGCAGAGGAGCTGCCCTCGTCGTCGCCGAGTATGGCCCCAGCTGCACTGAGCTCGACATTCATTAAGGTGAAAGGGGAGCTGCAGTGACTGGCCATTGCTCGGCGCTAGCACCGCCTATTTCCCCATCGGCAATGCCTGCCCACCCCTCGTCCCCGTGATGAGGGACTGGTACAGCCTTGCTCTCGCACCACCGCTGTGGTGCCAACCTAACCCGCGGGCTGGGGACAGATCCGGGTTGGTTGGTGTTCCCCCGTACTATAAATAGACTAGTGAGAGGATGAGATAGATGAGTACTAGCAAGAAAAATGAGATAGATGAGAGAAGAATATAGCTTAAAAAAAAAAAAAAAAAAGTAAGGAAGTGCATCTTTCCATGTTCTTGTGGTGAATTCATTATTTAAGTCCACCCTTGGAGAGTAGTGCAGCGAGGCCCAAAGGTGAAGGCTTTCCTTTCTCGAACAGACCTTGGCCATCTGGGGGCTAGTCCCACTAGCAGCATTGAGCTACCTCAATGCCTGAATGTGCAGAAATGGTGTTGAGTTAAAAGCAGGTCCAGTGTCCTCAGAAGAGGAGATAGAACACTGGTTGGAAACCAGGGGGAAGGTCCCACTTGCACGGATTATGCGATTCTGACCATTGATCTGTGCTACGGTCAATATCTCTTAATTCGTGTAAGCGGGACCTAGCCCCAGGTCCATCACCGCCATTTCTGAAAAGGGACAAACAATGAGGAAGCACAGAGTTCACCTCCTGTGCCTCAATAATAAGCCAACGTGAAGTTGAAGAGAATGGCCTTGCCCTACCGGGGGGTCCATGGAAATGGGGGGTGGCAAGGAGTGTCCCACAACAGGGAGGTGGTGGTCCCCATTACCAGAACAGGAGCAATGCTAAGGTAGTGGGACTTGGTGGTCCCGGGGGCAAGTCCCACTAGCAGCGGGTTGAGCTACCTCAATGCCTGAATCTGGGCGCTTTTGCGGAGATGTGCAGAAATGGTGTTGAGTTTGCTGAACTGCATGTCTGCACAAACACGTCCAGATTCGGGCGTTGAGGTAAGCTCAACGCTGCTAGTGGGACTTGGTCCCGGGAAGCGGGCCCGGCGTCCTTTACCTGGGGCCTTGTTAAGAAAAAAAAAAAAAAGGAAAAGGGAGAAAAAAATAAAAATAAAAATAAAAATAAAAAATGGGGAGAATAAAGAAATGCCCGCGCCGCTTCGCTACTGTGAGTTCCGAAGGGAACCTAAGAAAAATAGACTGAGGGTGCACTTAGGTAGGACTTTTTCGAATGAATCTGGTCGGGAAGGGCGGTCTGGTACGTTAGACGAAAGTCGTACAGCGGGTAGGGGTACCTGGGGTGCCGTTCCGACGAGAGAAAAATTCCACCCTAGGACTTTTTGACTGAGCCTGGGCGGTTCTGTTCTGTGGTCAGCCACGTTTCATTCAACGAACAGTTATTAAGTAGTTGTACGCAGCCATCGACTACCCAGTCAGGAGGCTGAGGTCGCCTGCGGCTATTATTTATTTTATTTATACACAAGTAAGGTCGTCCTGTATGAATGAATCTAGCCGTAGTTGAGGTCATATACACTCGACGAGTAACGTGAGATG
>BFEA01000318.1:1499985-1513840 GCA_003427395.1 Chara braunii | reverse complement strand
TCTCTCTCTCTCTCTCTCTCTCTCTCTCTCTCTCTCTCTCTCTCTCACACACACACACACACACACACACACACACACACACACACACACACACGGAGCGAGGGGGCAAAACACAGAGATGACCTGGGGTACTATGGATAAGAAGACAATACATAGGGTCTGGGAAAACTTGGCAAGTACCGAGACATTTTGCAAAGATGGACAGTACCGTGTAGGGGTATTTTGCAAAGATGGCAGGTCCATCCGACGCCAGGGGCATTCCACAAAACAGTTTTTGTGTCAGGGGGGTATTCCGCTCTACCCACATCTTTTAGGGGCATTTTGGCATATATCTCAAGATTCTCAACTTATAGGAGTATTTTCGCAAATGATCCCATCGATAAATGGTAAAAAAAAAAAAAAATCATCCGACAAGGATATATACGTAGTATACATAAGCGGTCGTAACATGCAAAATACCCACATAAGTCGAGATATATGCTCAAATGCCCCTGAAAGATGTGGATAGAGCGGAATGCTCTTTCGGGCAAAATTCTTTGTGTTATGCCACTGTCAGGCCGGTGCGCAAATTAAAAAAAAAAAAAAAAAGTCCGGTGCACAAATTTGCATTCTGGACCTCACATTTTGGGCCTGGGCATTTATGATTGGGTCACGATGATCAATTCCCAAACTTGGATGGATGATGAGTAATATGGATCAGATCCCACTACCCTGGATTATTCATTTTTCACTCTCGATTACGAAGATCAACGGTTCACTTGTCAAGGAGGTGAATAACCAATTGAAAGTTGAACGTGAGGTGGAGAGACTAAAGGGAAAAAGGTTGGAGGAGTGTGAGGCCGGTGCGCAAATTTGCATTATGGACCTCGCCTTTTGGGCCTGGGCATTTGTGATTGGGTCACGATGATCAATTTCCAAACTTGGATGGATGATGAGTAATATGGGTCAGATCCCACTACTCTGGATTATTCATTTTTCACCCTCGGTTACTAAGATCAACGGTTCACTTGTCAAGGAGATGAATAACCAATTAGAAGTTGAACGTGAGGTGGAGAGACTAAAGGGAAAAGGGTTGAAGGAGTGTGAGATTTAATGATTGAAGAAAGTCATGTCTAGTAAGATGAAGGTTGCCAAGTGGCAGAAACCACCCGGGACAGATTTGCACCAACGCTTTGAGGTGTTAGTACAAGAATTTAGGAAGAAGAGAAACAAAAGCAAAAAAAAATCAGTCACCAGTCAAAACGATCAAGTGTTAATAAAGACTCATTCGCAAAGGAGTGTTGAAAGATCATGTGTCAGATGAAAAAAAAAAAAGATCGTTAAGTTGCATGTAAAAAATGGAGTAACGTACTCTACCTTGGATGCATAAAAAAATAAAATCATGAACCTCCACGCGACCCGAGCATTTGGGGAAGAAGATGTTTATGGAAAATCGATCATGAACACAACTACATTTTCGTAGCTCACAAGGTAATGTCGTATGATCAAATGTTTGTAGTATATTTTTTTTCGGTGCAGAGTTCTTAACTCATCTTTAAGTATACTTATAATTATCTTAATGATTATTAGGACGTAGAAACAATGGGCAAGACTCAAGTTCCTTTTAGATTCGATCTTGAACGCGGCTACATTTTCGTAGACCGTAAGAGAATGTCATAAGGCAATTTTTTGCCGTATAATCTTTTTCGGTGTAGAATTTTTAATCCATCTTTTGGTATAGTTATCACTCTTTCAATGATTACTTTGCAAATATTTTGCATTATGAATCTTGAAGGTTTTTCGCTCGGTGACTCTACTAGTTGCAATGGTCCGCTTGTTTATTCACTTATAACACATTGGTGTCATCATATTTACAATGGTCATGCATCATATAATATACAAATCAAATGGGGTGAACATTCATATTGCTTTCATTATTGAGGATGTTCAATGTTGTAATAAGAAGTCGTATGGCTGGTTACAAAGATATCAAATTTCGACTTATGCAGCACTTTTGCAGTGTCGATGTTCGATAAATGACTTATTGGATACGGAACGATTTTTCATCCGAACTTTTTAGTCACATCTTAATATTGGGGACAAAGCTTGTTGCAGCAAATGATGCAGACCGATAAGAAAAAAAAAAACTATGCAGGGTCAGAAAGAAGGACGGTGTATTCCATCTAATGGCTTGAACACTAAATCTATGACATTCTTTTATTTATCCGTAAGGATCGTCTCCAATAGTTTGTTGAAGTCCTTGAACTATTGTAAAGATTAGAAAATCCACCAGTATGTTATAACTTGTAAAGGGAAGGGACGCGTTAGTTGATTGCTATAAAATCTTGAAACGTGCTCACAATTCATCCACTACTATTTATAAACACAGAATGCAATCATCTTAAGAAAGTGAAACGATAGTTGTTTCAAGTTGGTGGGAATATTATCGCTCTTAAGTTCGCGATATCTCATATGTATAAATCCTTAGCCCTAAGGCAACCTTTAATGGTTTTGTTCAGTAACCTGTCCAGTAGGACAACTCTATATCAATGAGAACTCCGACAATTGTTTTTTGCATTTTCAAGTGTGGGTATTTTTAGAAAGAAATACGCAATCTTCATTGTGTTATATCTCGTGTTATCAATAAAAAATTAACTTTCGCAGTTGCGTGTGATTCACATCTCCTTCAATGGGTCTCTTTGTAAAACTAAAATCCGTTTATATGTATTAAAATTATTAGCGATTCGGATATTGAGTGTGCTTGGTAAGTTATGACTGTATGTAAAATTAACATTTATCGTCACATCTCCTTTCACCTCTGCGATTCGATTTTTTTCTGACGCTTATGCACAATTATGATAATATTATTCTTCCACGTACAAGTTTTTTCTCATCCTTAATGTGACAATTTTTCAATTTATTCCTTTCACTTTCATTTATTATTCAACCTTGACTTATATCTATTTAAAATAAGGATTTGTCAGTCTGCTTCGATAATCATATCCGCTTGTCTTATGAGTCTTGTAGTAGTCATCAGTTAACCTTGGAGCATATTTTTTTTTTTTAGTTGGCATGTTGTTCAGTATATCACAATTTCTGTGATATTGATGCTCGATGCTCTCTTTTATACCGCACCAACTTGAATATTTTTTTTTTTTAGAAACTCACATTTTTAATTTGCAATAAGAAACGAAATTTTATCTTGAAGTGTTATAAGGATGAGTTTGAGCGTCATGAGTTATATAAATTCAAAAAATAGCAAGATCATTTGGTGAGGTGTACTATATTCTCAAACACAAGGGTGTGCAAAAATGACATTTAGTTTGCCCCTCCTACTCCGGGTGCAGTTCAATTGGTGATTGACGTATATCTTATGTAATTTATCTGTTGTTATTAAAACTTCAAAACAAGTTCAATTTTAAGTTACGAAGCACAGAAAACCTAATTAAATAAATTTATTCCCCCAATTAATATATATATATATATATATATATATATATATATATATATATATATATATATATATATATATATATATATATATTACGCCTGCTCTTCAACCTTCTCTATCAATCAATCTTAAAAACATTTCTATTAGCTTTGAAATTTTGAAGATTTTAACGATACAAAGGGATTATTGTGGAAACACAATGCAAGGAAGTCAGAGTGTTGAAAGGTAATAATGAAAAAAATGGATGTATATTTTTTTTTAGATTATTATGAGTTTTATGGAGTTCAAAATAGAGAATACCTTCATATTGGTTGTTTGGTGGTTACTCCATTGAATAAGCCAATGTGCCAATCGTTCTCTATTAGCTTTCATTCGTTTACACTTTTTTTTACGACAAAGAGAATCTTAAGATATTCAATGTAACTAGACGAGCTGCAAAAAAAACTTAATAGTTTCGGAAGTGTACATTTTTGATAAATCTAAGTTGTGCCCTAAATCGAATATGGTAAATTTTCGAGTCCAACGTTGGTCTGCCATTTTTTTGCATTTAGTAAATTTTAATTTTTTCCTTTACTTGGAAAGAATGCTCGTTGTTTTCATGAATTTCTTTTGGTCGATGACATATTGATATTCTTAACTTATAAAAGAATATCAAATATGTTTTGTTCACGAACAAGAATTGTTAAGGCAATTTCAGAAGCGTTGCAACATTGATCTTATTTTGGACATACAAATGATAGAAAATGTTGGGTATTTGTTGGATGCATTGTCAAACTTTTCAATGTTACGGTTTACCTCATGCACTACATATAAGAACCAATGTGGGACTGTTGATGAGCGATTGGTATATTACAAAATTCAAGATTTGATGTTTTATTACAGTCGTCAGTAAAAACTGGTGGTTATTTGTTAGTTTATCCATCGTGCAAAAATATTCACTACTACCCCTAACAACGAATTTCCTTTCCTTTTCTCTTTGAAACTTAAAACTGTGGAAATGATCAAACCTGGATAATGATCGCCCTTGCTCTGGCGATCCCCACAGAGCTGCACACCCCGCCCTCTACTGTCCCGGGGTGGATTTTCACAGAGGAGCGATACCGCAACATGGCAAACCAATACTGACTCTACTGGACATAGCTCCGACACGCGGAGCAACCCGCCCTCCAATGGTTAACAGATGGAACGGCGGCCCTGGCCAAACTGCTTAACCAGACCGTGCTCGCTTCTAAGCAGGTACAGCGGCTGAGGACGGAAGCATTTATCAGAAGGGGGTTGGAACTGGGTGATGGCCCATCAACAGAAGAAGGGGAGGAGGAATGGTGGATGCAATGGGCGGCGCTGCAGGTGGATTGGGAGGAATGGCAAATTAAGGACGCTGAAGCTTGGGGATTGCGCAACAAAGGTCAATGGACAGTGGCGGCGGGGCGCATGACAAAGACATTTTTCCGTCGGCTTCATCCGAAACGGCCAGCCTCTGCCATGATGACACTGCAGGCTCCATTCCAACAGGACGGCCCGCTGGCCGATAACATCCAACACATCCTGCAGTTTGCTCATCAGTACTACTCCTACCTCTTAACCGAGGAGCAGCCATGGACACCGGAGGAAATCGCAGCAGCTCCGTCAGCGGCTATTGGGCAGAAGATAACCACAACACTGACTGATTCGGACCGAAGCGACCTCGACGAGCCAATCAATGAGCAGGAGATCGGTGAACCGTTGGCCGACATGCCATCAGAAAAAGCTCCGGGACCAGATGGAATGCTGGTGGAACATCTCAAGGTTTGTCTGGATACTCTCCTGCCGCATCTCCTTAAGGGCTTCAACGATGTCAGATAGGGAGTCAAACCTCTCCCAGAGGAGTTTGGTCTCACTACAATCATCCTGGTGCATAAAAAGGGCCCCCCCAAGGAGATTCGCAATTGGCGGCCCATCTCTCTGTTGTCCGCCTCGTATAAGCTGTTGGCGAAGATTCTGGCAAATCGTCTCGCCCGTAAGCTCCCTAGGATTGTCGATTCCACGCAAATAGGCTTTATCCCGGGTCGGCGGATCTTGACTAACATCTTGCTCGCACGGCAGATAGTATGGCAAGCTCCGCGCCAGGACCCGCCTCTGGCGTTTGTCCTATTGGACTTCGAGAAAGCCTATGACAGAGTCTCGTGGCCATTCCTGCTCGAAGGCCTGAGACAAAGGTGATTCGGCCCGAAATTTCTCTCTATGGTGAAGTGCCTTTTAGCCTCGGCTGCGTCTAGACTCTTGATCAATGGCTACCTATCTGACCCGATTGTCGTCACGCGCTCAGTTTGTCAGGGCTGCCCTCTGTCCCCGACACTATATGCACTCTATATCGAACATCTCCACGATATGATTAGAGCGGATGAGGAGTTGGAGGGACTGAAACTCCCGGGGGGTAGACAACTCAAATCATCAGCATTCGCGGACGATACCGGCGCGGTCACTGCAACCACTCAGGCTAGCGTTCGGACGCTGCGGAACCAGGTAGACACTTTTGAAAAGTTTGCAGGAGCACGCATGAATTGGCATAAAACGGTGGCGCTGGTGCCTGACCTCACCGCAGCCCCCCTGTTTGAGGGAATGAAAGTCCAGCCAATGACAGAAACGGCGTCTTACTTGGGCATCGAGCTCCCTCAGGCTCTCATGGATGGTTCCCAGATGGAGCAGCTGATGCGGAAAGCAGCCACGCGACTCGCCCTCTGCGGGAAAACACTGGACGCTGGGATATTTGGCCGAGTGCTCCTTGCGAACACAGCAGCTTCTCCGATGCTCTGGTACGCAGCCCCCGTCTCAACTCCAGGTCCGGTCCCTCAGCGGGAATATCGAACGACGCTCTCCAAGTTTATCTGGAAGAACGATCCGTTCGCGCCACACGCAATCCACCGGGTCTCCTGGCGTAAGCTCATCCAACCCAAAGCAGGTGGGGGACTGGGCTTGATTGACCTGGCCACCCAGATACAAGCGCTGCAGCTGCATACGGTCATCTGGCTCCTTCTGGAGCAGGATGACGCCCCCTGGAAGATTCTAACGCTGCAGACTATGGCTGAAGCAGCCCGACTGCACCCGACAGATATGGAGTTGGCCCTGATGCAACCAGCCATTCTTACGGAGCTCAAGAGAGGCGCTCTGTGGTCCCCGTTCCTGAAGGCATGGCGGGACCTGGCCCCGCTTGATCTCAATCCGTCGAAGTCAACAGACCACATCCTCCAGCAGCCTTTGTTTGGCAACCCGCGGATCCAGGATAGCAACGGCGATCAGTTTCCATGGCCAGGCCCCAGAGGCGCCTTTGGCAAAGCATGGCTCAAAACCGGAGTGGCGAGAATAGCAGACCTCTGGGACCTACAGACCAATGACTGGCAGCAGGAGTCGGCCCTGCTGAAACAACTGGATGGCCAGACACATAAAAAGGAACGGTTACACCGCATCAAGCGGGCGATTCTGGAGGAATGTGTGGACGCTCTCAGGACGATGCAGAGCTTCGACAGGGAATAGGTGGCGCTGAGATCTGAAGACCCGGTCCGCCTGCTGTTCCAGATTACCGCGCGCGTGGGGGAGACCTGGTTGGTGGTTGAAGCTTGGGAGAATCCTCCCTCCGACACTGCACTCGGCCACCCCTTGGTTCGCGCCCAGAGCAGGGATGGGTGGGTGCCCAAGGACCTCGTTAGACCTGTTTCGGTGGTCACAGACAAGAAAGGCCTTGCCCGGGTCACCCACCACGTCTTTTGCCCGGATAAGTGCCCAGCGCAGTTGGCGGTTGACCCGACCATGTGGAATTGGAGGAAGCAAGGCCTCCAACGCCACGACCTCCCGCTGCACCAAATGTCCACCAAAGTCATCTACCGATCACTGTCCACCCCCTACCGAATGGACCAGGAACTCCAGTATGGCTGGGCCAGAAAGGGATGGCTTACGGGGACCTCCACCATAAAATGGTCCCCTACTGTGTGGAAGCCTATGGCCAGCTGCCTCCAAACGCTCCCCAATCTGAAGCATGCAGGGCTCCTCTGGCTGAACATCCATCTGGCGCTTCCAACGAACCAGTGGATTGCGAAGCGCTCATCCTTCTCAGACGGGATGTGTTCACAATGTGCCGCAGAATGTGAAGACATCCCCCACGTGTGGAGTGGGTGTCCCCCGCAGCAGCAATTATGGAAGTGGTGGAGGCAAGAGGTGGGGGAAGATATCGACGCGATGCCTCCGGATGAGTGGGCTGACTGCTTACTCATCGGCCCGGCCTTCAGGGACCCCCCCATTCGAGGTCAGCGAGCGTATGCTATCGAGATCATTAGGGCAGCCTTCTTGGCAGCGGTCTAGGCCCTCATAACGCAACTCATCTTTCAACAACGCCCCCCTACCTTTGCGGCCCTACGAGCGATGAGCCTCGCCAATCTTCGAATGACCATCTCAGCATACATCAAAAGGAAATCGGACACGGCATGGCCACTTCTCAAGCGAACTTGGGCGCCATATTCCAAGCTCGTGCGCATTCATGACCAGTTGGGGTCCTGGGAATGGATCCCTGACGTGGGGACTTGCCCCTCGGAGGCATCACAATGAGAAGATAGTCAGCGGCATCTGGAACGCTGGTAGGCCTTACAAGACTGCACTGATACAGCGGCACAGATCCATGGTATAGAGGAGAGAAAGCTTGGTAGAGATCCCTTGTAGGTGTAATGGGTGTAGGAGAGGGGGCCGATAGGATTTGCAGGTAGAGTTGCTTTATGCTCGGTAGGTGTTGTAGCGGAAACAGGCTATGGAACCCATGTGAAGATAGATAGAGGTCAAAAACGGTAAAGGACTTCATAGGAACGTAGTGGTAGGACAGAAAGCAATGTATAGTACGGAAGCATGAGCAGATGGTAGAGGCCATATGGCCCCAAAATGGAAAACGCCGCCCCGCTTGTGCAAGAATAGAAGGACCGAGGTGGTCACAAGTGCGGGAAGGCGTCATGAGTCATAGGGTTGAAGTCGGGTGACGACTGATCTGGCATCCTCCCGGGGGGAGTGAGGGGCTTGCCCCTGGGCATCGCAGGTCTCGCCTCCCCAGACAACCCCTTTGTGACTGGGTGCTAACGCTTCCCGACAGAGGGGGCCTTAGGAGCGACCAACCTGAATATGTGCCCTTAGGCAAGCCCCGGCGCAGGTGCCATTGCCTTGGGGCAGTGGCGATACCCCCGTTGCCCTTTCTTTTGCTAATTCTCATCTGTACTCTGGGACGCTGGGCCCGATTCCTAGCAGGTGCTGCTCCCCACCAATAGACTGGAGCCTCCCCCCGGGTGCTACCGATAGCTGCTCTTACCAGTATCGTTAGCACTACCGGGGGTTGTTTGTTAAAAAAATAAATAAATAATAAAAATAAAATAAAATAAATGATGTTGATTATTATCTCATCAATTTATCTGGGAAACACTGAGGGCTTTGGTTAGACCAAATTTCAGTTCCAACTGGGAGACAACGTGTTCTTCGGTGTTAACCATGATGGGAAGTTGTGGGTCTGACAATTAGGAACAATGTTTTGACATTTTGATATACATAGGTCGTATTTTTTGAATGGTTGATTTTACGATGTGTCAAGGATATAAAGAGAATTAATTGTTTCCGAATGTGTTTCATCCACAAGGCCAAGGTTCCATTAGTCCGGATTAATTGTTTCTGACCGTTGATTCCTAATCTACGGTAAAAAATAAATGATCCGGGCCACAAGGACCTGGCCCCTAATCTACCTTTATACATTTAGAAAAGTGTTACCCTCTTCCTCTGAATAAAACGTACAGTTAGTACATATAGATGTATTTGGGACAAGGTTTAAAGTGGAACCCCACTGTTAGGACAAAAACCGGTAAACCAACGGGCCTAACTGAGTTGATGCACTAATGAACTGCTGAAATGGTAGGCCCAGGTTCAAATACAGGTCCAATCAGATAATCAGAAAAAATCATTATGAATTAGGGGTCGGTTAGTCCAATAATGGATAATATGTTTTTTTTTTGTTTTTTTTTTATCGCCATTACACAGCCTCAACATTGCTGAAAATAGTGAGTTGCCAACTTTGAGCTTTCCGGAACTCAGGGCTACATGACCACAATGGTTGGCGCCGCCACCTTGAAAGAAAAAAAGTGTGCCCCTGACAGTTCGGCAACGCCTCCAACCCCATGTGTACTGGTGGTTTAAAGGATAAGTTTTTTTTATGCCCAACCAACTCAATCACTTGTCTAATCTGACAGGGAGGCCTTTCACGCCTCTATTATTAAGATTAATATTAATATTATTATTATTATTATTATAGTAAGTATTACGCCCGCGGTTCGAAAAAGCTTGGCCCGTAGGGCAGCGCCTCCAACCCCATGTGTACTGGTGTTTTAAAGGATAGTTCTTTCTATGCCCAACCAACTCAATCACTTGTCTAATCTGACAGGGAGGCCCTTTATGCCTCTATTATTATTGTTATTATTATTGTTATTATCATTATAGTATTACGGATCCGTCCACGAAGCTCTGTCCTAATGATAATGGCTGACCCCTGGCTGGTACCCCCCACCGGCGGGTCGGCGGGTGCAGCCCCCACATGTTCCCTAGTTAGAGGTTTGAACACGAGCTGACTGTGATGATGATATTTCATGGCTGTCGCTCTCTTATATATTTCAAAAAAAAAAAAAAAAAAAAAAAAACGCTCATAATGCGAGAATGAACTTGCGCATTACCAAGACGTATCTAGCCCCACTGTCTGGAAAAAAAACGGTAATGCAATAATTAACTGCACCATTACCAAAAGAGGGTGGGCGTATCATTGTTCAACTAACCAGTCCCTAGTCATTTGGAATTCTTTCATTCTATTCATCGGGTCCCATCTGGAATCGAAATCGGGCTACTTTTTTTTTCTTTTTTTTTTTTTGCTGGAAAATGGGTCCAGCGTCCCTATGCAAAGATGTATTGATATGTCCAACTACCTAAGTATGCACGTTAAACAATATATGTCAGATGGTCCTATCCATCTGATTTACAATATCTCCTAAACAGTATAAGGCATCGATCCCAATCTTCTCGATCAGATGAAACCCTAAGCTAGATATTATGTGTGTTTTCAATGATGTGATTTGTGTCATATGGGAATTGGGTCCAGCGTCCCTATACAATGGTGTGTAACTATGTCCTACAGTCAGAAATAGTCTATTTACGTATAACAATCCATAAAAGACTACCTCCAATCTGTATGTCTTTAATCTGTATCAATCAAAATCTAATCGCAAAACCTTAGGCACGATATGATCTATGTGATCTTTATCAACCAAGCAGAAATATAAAGCTCTATCAATGGCGAGATATATATGATCTGGATGTGAAGTCCAATATTCATTATGCCCTACTGTGTGAAACTATCAAAAGTGGGGGGGAGGGCATTGATTGCTTCCCTGCGCAAAAGAAGGATTGACCTTCTGCAAACAAATCCCTAAACAACCCACCTCCAACCCACGAGGCGATCAGCACCCCATTGACGATTGATATTGCGGGTCGGGCAAACCAATCATTACCGACTATCTTATTCCTATCCTCTGTCAAACAACGAGAAACAATTCCGTGTCGAGGTTGGAGGGGGGGGAGACAGTAAGGCACTTCTCCGTGTCAATCGTAAATCCCACCACGTCCACTTGCGACATCACGCTGATGGTGATCTCAGATGCACAGATACCACTTTCTACCCCGCCGCTTCCATGGTCGTCGTCGTCGTCGTTGTTGTTGCTGTTGTTGTTATTGTCGCCGCCACTATCATTGAGGGGAGGGGAGATAGCAAACCTCTTTTCCATGTCAACCCCAATCTCCACCACGTCCGCATGTGGCATCTCCCCCATCATGTCGATGATGATTACAGGTGTACGGACACCATTGTCTGCCCCACTGCTTCCTCACTCGTCGCTGCCGCCGTCAACATCGTTGTTGTTATTGTTGTCGTCGTCGTTATTATCATTGTTGTTTTGTTGTTGTCGAGCACATTCTTGCTGTCGAACTCAATTTCGTCACTATCCTTGATGCCGCTGTTGTTGATGTTATTGTTATTGTTAATGTTCTTGCTGTTGTTGGTGTTTTCATCGCAATCATCTTCGTCGGCCTCCAAACCTCCCTCCAACAAGTCGTCCTTGTCGCCCTTGCCACCCATCACACCCATCTCACCAATTCTCTGCCGATTCTCCAATTGATTACGTAGGCCGCGCCCCAAAAGTAAAGAGGGTTTTGCAAGCACCCATCCGATCATCCGCCCGCCTCCAGTCGATGTAGACCTCGAGCCAGGGATCCGGCCCCTCCTCCAGCTCCCACATGATATCTAGCATCTCCTGGGTCCCGTCTTCCAACCACTGATCCAGCGAGATCGCCCCCCCATCGATCTCCAGCCCTTCCTGCCGCCGCAGCATGAGGACCTCCACTATCGTTTGCAGCTGCTTGCATCCCTCCTCTAGTGTAATAAGCCATTCTTCCGCTCGCTGATGTAGCTCCTCCACCGAGTCCATCTCTCACCCAATTAACTGCGCCACTCACACGATTCATTTGAACCCCTTGTAATCCCACGGCTTGCACTACCCCTGGCTCACGTGTCACAGGACGTCCACGTTTCCAAACAACAGGCGCCACGTGGCAACATACCACACACACCGATCGGGCACGTGCACAGGCCCAGCTGCCGGGGAGCTGTTCTCCCCAAGCGCTAGTCGAGCCGGGCGACCGGGCCCTACCGGTCGGCCGGCGTCAGGGTGCTAGCACTACATTTCTATAGTTAATGGGTGTACCAACTGAGATAGGCCCAAATCGGAGGTCCGGAGAAGAATGATTAGCATCACCCGCACGCAAAGATGAGACACAAATCACCCGTGGGCTGTAAACCTTGCAAAAAGAGGGACTGGTAGCAGCCAAGTGACAGTCTCTCTCTTGAGTCAAATGGGTGCGCTCTTCTTTTTTGAAACGAAGTGGACAACTACCTGTCGGCTTTAAGAGCGTACTCACTCTAGTGATTTCCGAAGTGTATCTGGCCATGATGACGACCGCCCAAGGCTGTATCTGACCGCAATGACAGACCAATCGAGAAGAAAAAGTTATAGTGTGAGTATCATAATTGCCGTACGCCTTGCAAAAAGAGGACTGGTTGTTTATAGAAAACCACGAGCCGTACATGGCCCCAGCCAAGTCGAGAATCACAATTGAGCCTCTCCGAAAAAATTGGACGCTAAGGGCACAACTGGACCAACGTGGCTCACGGCGTCAGCCAAAACAAAAACAAAAACGACATGCTCCAATTTCGGTAAAGCTTGGCACGCAGTGGGAATCCGCCCCGTAAAAAAACAGATTCTATAAATAGGAGGTACTGGTGATGTGAAGGCGTAAGATGGTCGCTTGATTCTATAAAAAAGCAGAATGGCTGCCAAGTGGCAGTCTCTTCTGATCCCAACGAGTGAGCATTGCCTTTTTTTTTTAAAACAAAAAGACTCAAGTGTTCTTTCTTGTCTCTATTTTGCCGCTTTTACGGCATACTCTGACACCGGTAGCAATACAGCAAAATTTGCCACGTTTGCCGCTCCCGGTTTGCCATTGTGTTGTGTTTTGCAGTCACGCAGGGGTCTCAAATTGGAAAAGACAATTCCTCGACGCCCTGCCATTTGCAAAATTGCCCACTTGAGGGGTCACGTAGCAAAAGTCGTCGACAGATGCTCAACCCCTTGAGGGGTCACACAGCAATTCTCTTCCATGAGCTCACAAAGACCCCTGGATAGTAGGAATAGGGGGACTAATAATAGGGGGTGCGCTAGGAGTATTGACGCGAGGATGGGATGGGATGCGAGGTAGCCTTGTCTCTTCAGGGCAACCATGGCTGACAGCTTCCGGCAATCAATGGGAGACTAGTGACTGGTCTATACAACACCCTGGACTTCAAAAAAAAAAAAAAAAAAAAAAAAAAAAAGAACGGGGCCCTTTCTTTTAGGAAAACAACAAAAAAAAAAAAAAAATAAAAAAAAAAAAAAAAAAAAAAAAAAAAAAAAAAAAAAAAAGAAAAGAAAAGAAAAAGACGGGGAACAAGGAAAAATAAATTTGTGAACACCTCTAGAGGTGGTGGTGGCAAATTTCTCAACCCCTTGCTTGGCCCTGCAGGCTGCTGACATTTGCCACACGGTCCACACCAATTCCAAATTAAATGGGTGGGTGGGCGGGCAGGTGGGCAAAGTGTGACCGCAAAACTATAGCAAAATTTCAATTTTGCTATTTTAGTATTTTGCCAAAAAAGCTTCTAGTGTGAGTAGGCCCTCACTCTCTGCGAAGATATGTCTGCAGTCTTGTCGAGGTGATGGCTCTTTAGGGCCACTTGTACTCTCTCACTCTCTCTCTCTCTCTCTCTCTCTCTCTCTCTCTCTCTCTCTCTCTCTCTCT
>BFEA01000318.1:1456166-1466575 GCA_003427395.1 Chara braunii | reverse complement strand
CTCCTCCTCCTCCTCCTCCTCCTCCTCTTCGGTCCTCCCTTTCTCGCCACGTGGCGCCCCAGCACCGTCCCCCCAATCAAGACGCTGTCCTCCCTCTCCTCCTCTTCCACCTCCCTCTCCTCCACGTGTCGTCAAAGTGACGCAGCGAATCAGCGAAGGAAAAAAAAACAAAAAAAAACAAAAAAATCTTGTTCTCCTCTCCTCCTCCTCCTACTCTGCTGCTCCTCCTCCTCCTCCTACTCTGCTCCTCCTCCTCCTCCTCCTACTCTGCTCCTCCTCCTCCTCCTCATCCTCGACCACCTTCCGTTTCGAACCCTCCTCCTCCTCCTCCTTCTTTGGTCCTCCCCCTCCTCTTCTCCGTTGAACTTCTCCCTTTGTAGCCACGTGGCGAACCCTTCTCCTCCTCCTCCACCTACCTCCCCCTCCTCTTCTCCATTGAACTTCTCCGTTTGTAGCCACGTGGCCAACCCTTCTCCTCCTCCTCCACCTACCTTCAAGATCCCCCCCTCCTCCTCCTCCTCCTCCCTCTCCTCCACGTGGCGTCAAAGTGACGCAGCGATTCAGCGAACGGAAAAAATAAAAGAAAAGAAAAAACTACTCCTCATCCTACGCTGCTCCTCCTCCTCATCCTCGAAGACAAACAACATCCATTGGAGGTATGTAGTATTGTGGTCTCCCTCCCCCCTTTCTATAACTGTCGTCATTCTCCTTTCAGCCGAAGACGAAGAAGAAAGAAAGGAGGAGGGAGAAGGAAGGGGGAGGGAGGAGACATGGTTGACGAGGGAGGAGGGGCTCACCTTCTCACGATGCAGACGACGTCGAGGAGGAGCGATGGCGAAGCAGCATGCAGCGACGACGACGAGGCGCGAAGGCAGCGGCGACGACGAGGCGCGAAGGCAGCACCGACGTCCAAGCACGGAGGCAGCACCGACGTCCAAGCATGGAGGCAACACCGACGTCCACGCATGGAGGCAGCACCGACGTCCAGGGTCCAGGGACGGAGGCAACGACGACGAGGTGGAACCCTGCTCGGAGGACGAGAGGGGGAAGCGCACATTCGAATTCGAATCCAGTTCAAATTCAAATCCCGATCTCACGTAAGCCGTTGATCTTCACTTATCAATGACGGATCTTCGAGGCCGAAAAAAAAAAGGGCCTACTGGGCCCCAACTTTTTTCTCCGCCGCCGCTCTACTGTCCACTACAGCCTCGGTCTCCCAGGGGCTTTACCGGGGGAAAAAAAAAACGCCCTCTATTTTGTGCAAGGGGGCCCGGGGTTTCGACCGGGCGGGCCGCCCGGCCGGGCGTTCCGGGCGTGTGCCGGGCGAGGGAGGGGGTGGCCGGGCCGCCCGGCTGGTAGCCCAGTTTAACATCAAGTGTACTGGTGGTTTAAACAAACTTGTAAAAGAGTTGTTGAAAAAACGAGACACTGTTACGACATTCCCAACTTGAGAAGCCATAAATTTGCAAGAGTAACTGAGGAGAGTTAATTTTTCGGTGCCCACTGACCGCAAGCAAAATTTCGAAAGACGATTTTATAAAATTCGGTAGTAGATTCCTTAACTCTTTGAGAAAATTTCCTCGAAGTAGGTCGATGGAGCACACAACGTTTCATTTTAACAGATGCTCCTCCCATGATTAGTAACAGTAAATCAAGTTTCTGGTTACCTTTTTTTTTTTTTTTTTTTTTAACCCCGCTTATAACTTATGAAATTATTTGTTAGGATTTTTTCAATGCTCTTTCACGATTTCAAAGATGAGAGTATGGTTTGGTTAATAGGGGCAGGGCTCTATGGTAGTGGAAAAAGCAGGATAACCTAGCGGTCCCTTGTTTTTTTTTTCATACATTGTATTTGCCTTGGGCACTAAGCCATGATAATAACTAATTTTATATATTAAATTTAATTAAATTATTTATTTAATTATCCCCAACCAACATAGCCACCAAAACGGGGATGTCATGACACCCCACCGACAAAATGTCCTTACAAATAACATTGTTTATAAATATTTTGTAAAATAAGTTTCGCCGAATCTCCTATGCTGATTTGTTTTTTCCGTCGATTACAGACACATTAAGCCTTGTTGAAGGCTGCAGGACTTGATAGTTTTAAACTCAAACAATCAATTTCAACCTCCTAAATAGAGCACTACAACAAATAAATACGAGATTAATAAAATAAAATGGCAGGAGCCCAACTATCTCATGAGATTTCGAGATAGCTGGAAAAAAAAAAAAAAACAATAAAATGGGGTAGTTAAAGAAACTGCCCCACACTAAGGCTGTGGCTGTGGTGCGGCCACAGTTAACCCTGGATCTTGACCAGATGAAGGGCTCACTGTGAGCCCGCGATTTTGCCTGGGGGCTGGAGTGACGTCCAACCCTTCTCGGCCACTATAAAATAGGCAACTGTCCCCAACTGCCACGCAAAAGCACTCGTGTTGTCAATTGTATGACGTGCACACTTGAGTGTTGTTGAGGAGCTGAGGTGCTGCCTGAGGCAACAAGGAGGAGACTGGAGGTCTGCAGAGGAGCGAGAGGAGCAGGGTAGCCATAGTCAAGGCAGGGAACACTCCGTTCCCCTCCCCTCTGGCTGGTGCTAGTCCCACTGGACTGATCCAGGGACACTGCAGGGCTACGGCAGTGCGACGCAGTGGAATTTGGGCCTGGGGCCCAAATTTTACTAATTTTGGCCTGCCATTTTTCCACTATAGTAGGGAAGTGCTGCCAAAATTTTACAGCGGCGAGAAGGCGGCGACACTGATTTTTACGACGGTAGTGCAAAAGTGTTGCCGAATTTTTGTGGCGGCAACACTGGTTTTACGATGGTAGTGGGAAAGTGTTGCCGAATTTTTGCAGCGGCAAGACTGGTTTTACGGTGGTAGTGCGGAAGTGTTGCCGAATTTTTGCGGTGGCGATACAGGTTTTACGACGGTGGTGCGGAAGCGCTGCCAAACTTTTGCGGCGGCGGTTCTGGTGAGGAAACGCTGCCAAATTTTTGCAGCGGTGGTTTTGGTTTTAACGGCAGACGTGCGGAAGCGCTGCTAAATTTTTTTTGGCGACGACATTGGTTTTACGGCGGTGCCAACAATATTTCTGCACCGAGCGGCGACTGAACCTTGGTGCAGGGAAGGTGCCACTGAAGTGGTAGTATATTTTGAAGTGGCGTGAGCATAGCACCACAGTAACAAAGTGGCGCAGAAGGTAAGTTGGCACCACAATAACACAGTGGCGCAGAAGGTGAGTGACGGTAACGTGAAGGCGCCGTCGGACTGTGGGGAAGTAGTTATTGGACGAGTGTCGCGACAAACAATCATTTTAAGGAGTGATGTAGATCACTTTGCTGACGACTGAGGGCGACTGCCTTCAAGTCAGAAGGGGCGTAATTCTATACGGTCTTCTTGAGTGTGTCGTTCAAACTTCACTCAAGGTCAGTTTAATAGTCAGTTTGACTCAGGGTCTTTCACGCCTGTGTGAACCCACACTTTGTTTGACCTTGGTCATTGAATGTTTTTTTAAAGGGTAGACAGAATGTGTGTCTGCGCGTGTGAATGTAAGTCTGTCGTGAGTCTGGGTCTGCATTGTTTTTTTTTTACTGGTCGTTTGATTGGACTGCAATTGTGATTGATTAAAACGAGAGTGGGTTTTGACCGTGAAGCGGCACATGAATGGTTGCTCTCGCATCACCACACTTGCATGCATATGTCAAACTGAGAAAGAAAAAAGACGATGAAAGAAAAAGCGATAACGAAGAAAAGAAAAACCTGAATGGACATGGACTTTTTCCTAAGGTCACCCGTTCTTTCCCGAATGACCTCTCTATCTATGCCCATCTGTCTGAATGGTTTTCTTTTCTGTGATCTTTCTTTCCTTCGTCTTAGTTGTCATGACGTCAGGCGACAAGAGGTCGTTGACTCACCTTCATAGATTCCTTTCCTTTTCCTATGAGGTATTTGAGGCGGGGCTTCGTTGCCTTAGGGGCCGACCCTGTTATCAACTCGGAGTGGACCGCTTTGAGGGGGGGGTACCATGCTGTTGTGGTGGAGTCAGCCCGACTTTTGAGATCCGAGGTTCTCTCGGGTGAGGACGAGGGGTACCCCAGACCACCTCCTACGGGAGGGACAAGTGCATATTCACGAAAGACCTCTAGAATTTCTTAGCTAGTTTAAGCAAAGTGCAGTTAGGCACTCTTGTCGTGGATGATCGTGCCATAAGAAGCACGAGCCGTGGGAACACGGATGTCTGAATAATACTCAGTGGCAAAAATTTTAATTTAATCACTCTCGTTTTTCTTATCACATGGCTGCAAGGACGACAGTCTGTCACCTTTTCCACAATCGTGACACAGCGGCAGAATGTACCGAGTCCCCAGAACGCAATGGAGAAAGATTAGTGAGAGTAGGCCGAGTCGTCTCTAATCCATATGAATTATACTATGAAGAGGATATTTCACGATTCTGGGGTGGCAGTGTGCGTAATACTCCTAGACGACTCATTTTTAGGTCAAGAACTGAATTGGACATTCTTCACTATGAATTTGCGCCGCCAGTGCCCGAACGTGGCTTCGCCAACATGAACTAAGTGGTGATACAACCGTACAAGATTAACCCACGAATGGACGAAATTCCCGAGATAAGGCTGACGTTCGTTCGTTCCGTACTTTAGATGAACGAATGACAGGGTTCATTCTTTGGCATATATCATATGAGGCGAGTACGGGCGAATAAGTTCATCATTCTACGTGTTGAACCATTCTCTGAGTATGCGTGGCAGGATGAGGAGGATGAACTCATAGAATGCTTACGTGACTAATGCGGTTTGTTCTGATACGCAGATGCCTGGAGCTCGACGAGACCTGACAATCCCGAGGTACCTGCTGATTTTGATACGCACGAGGACGATCTCATCATAGGAGCGGAGCAACTTTTATGAGTTCAAGATGGTTCTCCCACAAAGTGGATCGGCTTCATCGGCCTACTCCGAAATGGCGAGGGATTCCTCGCTAATACTCGCGCGGATTTTCGGACGAATACGGCTCAAAATCCTGACGATTTTTATGGATATACCCTGTATTTTCACCGTGCGAGTAACCTCCAATGCC
Source organism: Chara braunii (assembly GCA_003427395.1). Lineage (NCBI taxonomy): Eukaryota > Viridiplantae > Streptophyta > Charophyceae > Charales > Characeae > Chara > Chara braunii. Next base: position 1,461,474 of record BFEA01000318.1, on the reverse strand, counting down.
TCTCTCGAGTCATTGTGACCATTAGGATTACCTCGTCCGGTAGATGCTTTGGCGTCGTTCGGATCTAGGACATAGAGACCCGACACTTATTTGGACTTAGTCCGCCTCTGCGAGTCATAGTATGGAGGCTAACCTCACGAATGACCTCTCTCTATGACACTCGATTTATTAGAGTCATGCGAGGTGGACGGAGGGTTGCCCTGATATTCGATGACAATGAGTTTGCACGACTGGATTCATTGGAGACTCAGGTGCGTGAAGGACGACAGATCTACCTGGGATAGACACCGTCTTCTGATATCCTACTTGGATCTCAGATAACACCTTGTATAGACTTGTCTTGTCAAGGAAGTCATATGATACATGACTTCACGGGGTAATCTTAAAACACAAAACAAAAACACTTTATGTAGATAGGACCGCCGGATGGATAGTATTCGGACTACCCCGATGATTTCACTATCATGCTTTGACATTGAGGGGTAAATACATAAGTAAGGATAAGATAACAAAGAAAGTTTATCGGTTCAAAGTCATTTTTTCATATAAAGATAAATAAGGAGAAGATTGAGAGACATCTTTCAAGATAATCCGAAGCATGATCCTGAAAAACAGACACAAAAAGGGTCTGATTATAAACTCCAACTTACAAGATTAAACGAACTCTTTCTACGTAAATCCTATGTTTTTTTTTTATAGATATATCAACGACGAGAAGAAATTTCATTAGGATGATTTTTTCATTTGACCAAACCTATTATATTACAGAGTTGTGCTATGATTGTTGGGGTGATTGACTGAAAGAATTACTTTATATGTATTGCTTTGAGTGATTTTGCTTGAATAAGTTTTACATATATAAGCATCGTATATATGAGACTAGGGGTGAATTATGGTTTTACGCTTAATTGAGACTGCCCTAGTCGACAGGCGTACGTTTTATGTTTAGGAGATCAGCGTCCTAAGTGACGAATGACGTCTGAGATCAACATGCGTTTTAATCGCGTGTGCCTATACTACAACGAGCGAGCAAACGCCCTCAACTGACTCACCTCTGCGATTGCATGTAAAAACTTTCGCATGTGGGTAAGTAGCTTAGTAGGGATACGCCCCTAAGGGTGGTAACAACCCCTTAGGGAAGGAAAGTTTATGGCCTACGGGAACCTATCTTGTCGTAGGGGACCGCGAGATGTACAGCTCACGCACCCGGCTAGAGCGGCAAAGGGACGACGCCACCATGACCGTCTCGGCAGTTCGCGGGATTTTTTTTGCCTCGTTCCCAAGTTGTCTCTTGATTTTGTTTCATTAAAACTCCTGCGTGACATGGCCGGGAGGGCTCCCGCCTCTTCCCGAGAAAAGGCGGGGGCCGATGCGCTCCACAACGGCTCGCATGGTGCACCCAACTTTCTCACCCAAAGCCTCAATCCTATCATTTGCAAAAACAAGGGAGAGAGAGATGGCCTTATCATCAGGGACCAGTGCGTTGACGTGTGAGCAAGTGCGTCTGTGTGTGTGAGAGAGAGGGAGAGAGAGACCAACGCGCTATCGGTGCGAATGCCCTTACGTGTATAGCGAATATGACAACACACACATACTCGTGCGCCAACGCGTGCAGGTCTCTGTTGGCAACTCTCTCTCTCTCTCTCACACACACACACTCACACAGACTTGCTCACGCGTCAACGCACTGGTCCCTGCTGGTACTAGGGCTCTCTCTCTCACTCCCTCTCTCTCTCTCTTTCACACACCCACCTACACATGCAAGCGCCTGATGGCACCTCTCTCCCTCTCACACACACACACACACACACTTGCTCACGGGCCAACACACGCTGGTCCCTGCTGGTAGGGCTCTCTCTCTCTCTCTCTCTCTCTCTCTCTCTCTCTCTCTCTCTCTCTCTCTCTCTCTCTCTCTCTCTCTCTCTGCGCACATCCTGCTTTTGAACGTGGACGATGAAACCTTCAGCCTCGCCACACCTATCTCGAAAACCGGTTTCCTTTGGGGAGCTCTTGAACGCACATGTTCGAGAAAACCGATTCGAGAGTGGTCGTCGCCGCATTGCGCTCTCGAAAGAGGCGCTCTCCATTGTGTCAGAAGAGACCCGGGATTTTTTCTGAGTTTTTGCGAGTGCAGTGTGGCGATACCAGATTCTCTTGAATGCAACGGGGTGGTCGAAAACCGCATTCGCGGTTGAGGAGTGCTCTTAAAACGAACAGGAGAAGTGAGAGGCTGCAGACGGTTGTCGGTCGAGGTGCACTCTCAATTTTTGGGCTGAAATCGGGTGCACCTCGGACCGCTCTCCAAAAGGGCCTCTTTGCAGGAGGCACTCCTGAAAAGTTTGAGAGGGCTCTCGCCAACCGCATTCTGACCGCTCTCCAACTTTTTTCGGACACTGGGTTTGGAGAGTAGGTGTGGCGATGCTTCCTCTCTTGAAAACCCCGTTTTCTGGATAGGTGTGGCGAGGCCCCTTGTTCATCACTTACGCACATACAAAGTACGGGCTGCACACCCGTGCCCTCACCGTAAGTCAACATGAAATGCAAGGGCTCTCTCTCTCTCTCTCTCTCTCTCTCTCTCTCTCTCTCTCTCTCTCTCTCTCTCTCTCTCTCTCTCTCTCTCTCTCCACACACATCTTGCTTTTGAACCTGGACGATAAAACCTTGTTCATCACTTAAGCGCGCGGTAAGTCAACATGAAACGCAACCCTGACGGTCTGCGTTCCCTGCACCCCCGCCCTTAGCTAATCCAAACCCTCGCTTTCCACTGACCGAAAATGTATTTCAGCAACTCCTCAGGCCAGAACGTTTTGGGGTGGAGCGAGACCCTATGACAAGTGCTGACCGAGAGTCTTGTTGTGGAGTATCTCAGGCCATACGCACTCACAGAGAACTGCAGTGAATGTACCGGACCGTTTTCACGGCCACCTTTTGATGCACCTGGAGGGCAATCACGTCCACTGATAAGTTGGGAAAGTCCTCTGAGTTCTTTTTTCTTTCTTCTTTTTATTTTGAATTTGGACCTTTTCTCGATTTATGCGTGTCATCCCTTGCGCAGGGGCTATGGCTTGGACCCCACTGCTCAGCGTTTGGAAAACTTGTTCGGCCACGAAAAACGGCCAACGCCATCTGGAAAACCATTTCCAGAAAAAATCGAGACCCCACCTCCACGGCCTTGCCGGCCTCTTGGAAAATGACTTCCATTCCCGAAAAGGAAATATGGTTAGGTCGCCTCCCGAAATGGAAAGTGTGGTGAACCAAGTGGTCCAGCTTCTTGAACCAGCGGCAGAAGTGCGGGACGTCGTGGTCGCACCGCGACTGACATGCCGTGGAACTGTGTGGCACTGTCCCCTGCTGGTACACAGTGCCCTGAGTGTGAAAGCAGTCGTTGAGCAGGCTCCCGGCGGCGTTTTCAAATTCGTTTTCGATGAAATGCGGTCCGTTATTCGGAAGTGACACCTGCATCGCCGAGAGCGCCGTGGTGATTTGACCGCTTCAGAGGGCAGTCGGTAACTGCGTCCATTCGCTCCATATCCGCAGGGGAGAGGTGTGCTTGTATGGGAGGCGTGTGGCGGCCCGTCGTGTGGTGGTTTGCAAACTGCAGGTAATAGAGGAGATGGACAGTCCGGTTCCATCTGGAAGTTCTTCACAAGAGCGGGAAGACATGCTCTTCTTCTTTGTTTTCGCCATAACCCAGTGGGTGCACAGGCGCAATGCGGCGGCCATGGCCGTCCTCGAGGCTGTCGCATTCACCCCGTTCCTGTTCGGAGACGCGACGACGTCATTGCCACTCCTTGCAGGCGGGGTGATGCACGGATTCGCTCTCGCTAGTTTGGCTGCGGAGGAGTTGGGAAGACGCATGGAGCGGCGACGACGGATATGGGTCGTGGAACGAAGCGGGGGGGTGTGGAGGGATTTGCAGCGAGTTGCCCGTGAACACGACAAGGTGTTTGTTCGATTCTGCAGACTGCCTCGCCCGCTATTCTTCGAAGTGTTGGGTAGAATTGCACCCCATATCCAGCGAGCCCCAACGAACTTCAGGAATCCTATTCCTGGTGGTCAGAAGTTCACTATGGCTCTCATTAGGTGGGCGATCGGCGGGTATTACCGGCAGACCTCGCATGGCATGGGCATGGGCCTTGCGAGTGCCTTGCGTAGCAACGAAGAGGTCGCGGATGCTATCATCAGCGAGTATGGCCATCTCCTTCGGTGGCCGACTGACCGTTGAATGCAGGAAGTGGAAAACGCTTTCGAGGCGAAAGGGTTCGCCTGTTGCATCGGTGCAATTGATGGCACCCATTTGTACATCGACAAACCGAAGGGCATGCGCAGGTAATGCTACTACCATCACAAATGATAATTCTCTGTCCAGTGTCAGGTAGTTTGTGACCACGAGTGCAGAATCACCAGTGTTTACATGGGGTGCCCAGGGTCTGTGCATGACTCTAGAGTTTTGCGCATTTCGGAACTGTTCCGTCAGGTCTCGCAAGGGGCAGGTGTGTTCAGCGAGGGAGGTGCACACCTGCACGACGGCAGACACGTGGGACGGTATGTGCTTGGTGATCAAGGTTACCCTCTCCTGCCATGGATCATGACACCTGTCGGGAGGACGACTACTACAACTCAGGAATGAACCTACGACAACTGTCACTCGGCGGTGCGGTCTTGCATCGAGCACTGCTTCGGCCGACTGAAGGCCGTGTGGAGGAATTTCATCCGACCGCACATCAACAACATGAAAACCATTTGCAAGGAAGTGATGGCAATCTGCATCCTCCACAACCTGATGATCGAGCACAGGGTGGAATTTGACCCTGTTGTGCTCGATAGTAGCAGCGACAGCGATGGTGACGACGGTCATCGCAGACGCCGTCGTCGGCAGAGAGATCGTCCTCGTTTCGTTCGTCACATGCCCGACCTCAACATTGAGCTCGTGGTGGACGATGACCCAACAAACGGGTCCGCGCTAGGGGAGTTGGCTCGCAGGAGTCTCATCGAGCATGTGGACCACCACGTGGCGGTCCATGGTGCGCCGCCGCCATGTTCGTGGCGATAGTTGACGACGTGGACAACATGCCACATAGGATTTAGGGATAGCGGCAGGGAGTGGCAACAGGAGCGGGTCCGGGGTCGGGTCGGATTGGTGGTTCATAGGGTTCCTGGTTTGTGTGCGAGATTGTCATTGTTGCAGTCAAATTCAGTGATGGACAAAAACATTTCCACGTTCTCTCTCTCTCTCTCTCTCTCTCTCTCTCTCTCTCTCTCTCTCTCTCTCTCTCTCTCTCTCTCTCTCTCTCTCTCTCTCTCTCTC
>BFEA01000318.1:1427066-1442864 GCA_003427395.1 Chara braunii | reverse complement strand
ACTGGCTGGTTTCACATTCCCAGTCTGCCCCGTAGCTCCCTTCCCAACGGCCAGGGGCATGGCCGCGAGTTCCACCTGGAATATTTTCAATATGCTCCTCTACCGGTACTGGCTGGTTTCAAATTCCCTGTCTGCCCCGTAGGTCCCTTCCCAGGGCCAGGGGCATGGCCGCGAGCTACCAACGGCCACAGGGGCATGCTGGAACAGCCGACTTCCCCTGTCGTGCCCCTGGGGCCTCTGAATATTTCCTTTATGCCCCAGAAAGGGCCAGAAGTCATTCCCGTTCCTTCTTTTCCTCGATCTTTTCGTCGATCTCTCTTTCCTCGCTGCAATGCGTCTCTCATTCTCTCTTCCTCCCTACTCCTCTTCCTGAGAATGCGTCTCTCATTCTCTCTTCCTCCCAACTCCTTTTCCTGAGAACTCTCCTCGTCCATCTGGCGTCCCTGGCTCCACCACCTCCTCCTGCTCCGCCTCCTCCTCCTCCTCATCATTGTCACCAGTCTGCCGTTTTCTTCCCGTCGTCAGTATCATCTTAACCCGATACCATCCCAAAAAAAGGCAAAAAAAAAAAGGGTGCTGTACTCTTTCATCATCACCGCCCTCTAACTCATCCTGTACTCCGTCGAAATCATGTGGTCTATCGTCAGTATCCTCCTTATCATTGTCATTGTCTTTTTCTATGCCCTGGTTGAGTCCCGGTTATGCCCTGGTTAAGTCATTGTTCAGTTTCGGTCAAGTCTCGGTTTAGTCGTGGATAAAACCATGTGATCTATCGTCCGTATCCTCCTTATCATTGTCGTCGTCGTTTTTTATGCCCTGGTTTTCCTGGGTGGGTGGTGGTTATGTCCTGGTTATGTGCGTTCATGTCTTGGTTAAATCCCGGTTATGTCATGGTCTAAGTCCCGGTTAAGTCCCGGTTAAGTCCCGGTTAAGTCCCGGTTAAGTCCTGGTTAAGTCATGGTTTTAAGTGCCCTTGGTTAAGTCCTGGTTAAGTGCCCCTGGTTAAGTCATGGTTAAGTCATGGTTAAGTCATGGTTAAGTCATGGTTTAAGTCCCGGTTAAGTCCTGTTCAAGTCCCGGTTAAGTCCTGGTTATGTCCTGGTTAAGTGCCCCTGGTTAAGTCATGGTTTAAGTCCTGGTTAAGTCCTGGTTAAGTCCTGGTTAAGTCCTGGTTAAGTGCTGGTTAAGTGCTAGTTAAGTCTAGGGGGCATGCCGCAAATAAATCGAACTTTCAGGGGCATATCAAAAATTTCCCCCCCTTTGTAATAAAGGCAATGTGATCAAAGGAAACGGGTCACCTATTTAAGGTTCGGTTAGGGTTGGGGATTAGGCTTGGCATCTAGATACTCTTCTGAGCCTACACTTGAATAGAACGCCCGGTAAACATATCCGCATTTGCGGCAACTTTCAGTCTAGATTCAGCGATAATGACCAGGCATTCTATTGGGCTGAATACGGTCGCAAATACTTGGTTTGGGACAGATGGCAGTGCCAGGTGCATCTGGACAGCTGGTAGTGCCAGATGCATCGGGACAAATGGCAGTGCCAAACAAAAGGACAGACGGTGCCTTCTTCCCTTGAATTTGAATTTGAATTTGAATTTGGGGCAACTTTTACTTCAGGTACAGTCCTTTTGCTGCAGGAGGTAAGTTACTGCTTAGTACGTACTTTGTAGTCGTTTGGTACTTGGGGGCATTAAGGTACTGCTTATTAATTAATATTATTATGTACTTTGTAGGCGTGTGGTACTTGGGGGACTGCTTATTATTATTTAATAATATTATGTACTTTGTCTGCGTGTGGTACTTGGGGGCACTTTGATTCTGTCATGTGGAAAGAGTGGATGGAAAAAGGACAGGTGTTGTCAATCATCAACATTTATTTTTATTTTTATTTTTTTGACAAATCATCATTTTTTTATTTTTATTTTTTTAATTAACACCCTCCCACGCTAGTGGTGCTGATACGAGCAGACACTACTAGCACTTGTTAAATAATTAATTGTAGTAACAATAAAAAGGGAGAATGGATAAGGTGCAGAAAATCTTGACAGTCATCTTGTAAGGTTTGTATTTGGGAATTGTTGAGTACTAATTAGTATAATTACTATCACACTTGGGAGAAAAGTAGAGGAAAGAAATAGGTCAGCTGTCTGAGTTGTAGAGAGCTCCTGTGTGCTTTGTCCACCACTGCAGGAGGAGGAGGAAGCGAAGAATGGCACGGAAAACACACCAGTCGATATGGACCTCATTCACTTGTCTCTGCTCCGTCTCGCGGAAGACATATCTTGGCAGAAGATCTATGGATAACTTGCTAAGTACTATCGCACTGCGGAGCGAAGTGAAGAAAAGGAATAGGCCAGCTGTCTGAGGTCTAGAGTGCTTCTGTGTGCTTTGCCCGCACCAATGGGGAACGAGGGAAAGAAAAATCGCATATTGTACGGAAGAGGTTCTGAACAGGGGTCGTTGTAAGGAAGAAGATAAAAAAACGAATTCAATTTTTCCTTGTTTTCTTTCTTTTTCTTTTTTTTTCCGCTTTAGTGCTCTGATATTCTTGTGACAATATATAGAACACGCAAGTCGTCATGGTCCTCTTTTTATTTCTCTCCATTCCCTTGTCCATAGGCATATCTACGGAAAAGCGTTTGGAATTGCAACTGATTTGCCAGCATCCTTTTTTGTTTTGTTTTTTGCACTATTTGCCAGCGTTCTGTCTGTGACTTTTGTTTTTTGTTTTGTTTTATTTTTGTTTTTTTAATGCAAAAGAGGCCTCTTGGGCTGTCTGCGATTATTTTATTCATCCTTGGTCTGGGCTACCAGCTGGGCTTCCCGGGTCACCTTGTTCGATTTTGCGGCTCGGCCGTGAAAGGACCAGCGAAGGGCCCAGCAAAAAAAAAAAAAAAAAAAACTGAAAAAAAGTTAAAAAAACTATGTGATGCACAAAAATAAACTGAACAACTTTTGCCTCAGGGTCACATCTAAATTCTTCACCAAATTTGAAATGAAAAATAAAATAAAAAATATTTATTATTTTTTAATATTTTGTGTTATTTTTTGCCCGGCCGGGCAACTTGCCCCGGGCCACTCTGGTAGCCTAGTCCTTGGTGCAAATGGAAGCTTGATGTTCCTTCGACCTATCCCTTTTGGAGATTTTTTCCTGAGAGAGCATGTTTGTGATCTTGTGTTTTCTTTTCTTTTCTTTTCTTTTCTTTTCTTTTCTTTTCTTTTCTTTTCTTGTCTTTTCTTGTTTTGTGTTCTGTTCAAATTTCAATTTACATTGCAGGGAAATGTTGGAGGCTGTGAATGAGAGTGATGAAGAAGACAGTGAATGCGAGGAGCACGAGGACAGAAGGGACGGCGCAGGGACATCAGGATCGGCCAGTTCCGCGGACGATGGAAGCGGGTACGACTCCAGTCCTCGGGGCCCGCTGGGAGACGGACCTTTTGCATCGTCGCCAGCGCAGTCGACGGATGGATCGCAAGGAGAATTGCAAGGAGAGGGAGGTGTTTCTTCCTCACAGAGATCGCCCAGTGCTGCGGAGAGTGGTGGCATAGAGTCCGTGGCCGACGGCTGTGCTGGCATAGCAATTGTGGATGATGCTTGCGATGGTGGCAACAGCCATTTGGCAGGCGAAGATGTTCGCAGCACCAGGTTGCCGCCGCCTCCTTCTGATAATGCCTCCCCGCTGACAGAGAACAGACGGGTCAACTCAACCGTGTCAGCTGGCGGTGAAAGTCTGTGTCTTGGGAACTTCAACACTGCAAAAGATTTAGAGGTAAGCTGACTGGTTGCAGCTCGAGTTTTGCCTTCGCAGCTTGAGTCCCGAACTGTGAATCCTAAAACCAACATGTGGTCCCTTTTTTCCCTTTTATAATTCAATTTCAAATTTCTTACACATTCATGTTGACTCTCTCTCTCTCTCTCTCTCTCTCTCTCTCTCTCTCTCTCTCTCTCTCTCTCTCTCTCTCTCTCTCTCACACACACACACACACACACACCTTCTGTCTGATTTCCGACTTGCAGATCTCGGACATGACACGTTTTGCTGTACTTGTCGTGTCGCAGCCACCTTGCTCCACCTTGCTCCTCTGTGACAAGATTTGTTTAGTTGTGTGGGTGGCAACGGGGACTTCTTTCTTTCAAAAGGAAAAACAAAGATCCCTACCAGAGTGGCTGCGGACCACTTGCCCGGCTGGGCCCAAAAAAGTTTAAAATAAAAAATGAAAAAAATATTTTTGAAGTTTAAATTTTAAACTTTGATTTTTGGTTTAGAATTTGGCAAGGAATTTTGATGTGCCGCTGAGGCAAAAGTTGTTTAGTTTATTTTTCTGCATAGCATTTGTTTTTTTTAGGGTTTTTTTTTTCTTTTTCTTTTTTCTTTTTTGCTGGGACCTTCTTTCGCCCCTGTGTGGCCAGGGCCACCTGGCCAAACAAGGTATAAGCCGTGAGGCACGACTAGTAGGCTAGAGATCCTCTCAATTGGTGGGGAGCAGCACCTTCTAGAAATCGGGTCCTGCGTCCTTGTGGTGTTATGCTAAGTGGTGAGTCGGGGTGAGTCCATGTTTAGCGCATTGCAGAAGTTCGTCCATGGTAGATTTAAGTGCAGACACACTTTTCCATTTCCTATTCGCGATATTCAGGATTGGCATTTCAGTTCTTCGGGCTAAGTTCTTATCTTCAAATCGTTCCCGGACCAAAGAAGAGGGGATGACTTACGAGAAGTTTAGCAAGACTGCATTAGATCATGCCAGTTTCTTGGCAGAGGCGAACTACTGCCATTATTGGAAAGATCTGCAAGCCGACAAGAAATGGCAAAACCGTACCATCTCAGGAAGTATTCCTGGGAAAGATGACCTTCTTTTGAGCTTTGAAGGAGGTGTCGAAACTCTTTCCTACGACCAGATAGACTATGGTCTGGAGGGAGATGCACACAACGGATCGGTAGTTAAGGAGGGGACTACGCAGCCGTTGCGCCCTGCGAGGGAGGGCGACAAGGAAGAGGCCGTGGCAGAGGAAGAGGAGGTCGCGGTCACGGAGAAAGAGGACCTGGCACCCAGAGGGGTGGTGGCGAAGGAAGCTACTATGTGGGAGGAAGGGGCAATGGTCCCTCGCAAGGTGGCCAAGGACCCAACTCCATATGGGGAAGAGGAAGAGGCACGTGGAACGGGAACTGGGATCGTCCGTATCCACCCCATCCAGGCCTGCCCGAAGGCAGACCTTGGGAAAAATTGGGAATGACAGAAAAAGTCTGGCAAGATAGAAAAGTCGCCGATCAGTGCCTCAAATGTGGTGACACCAACCACATCGTTCCCTTCTGCCCAGATTATAAACAACCAAAAGGGAACAACCAGTAGGGGTTTCAGTTGCCTCTACAGGAACTTCGGATGCAAGCAGACTGACACCTCCTCCCATTCGAAAGTTCCCATGGCAGAAACTGAAGAGACAAACGATCCCCACCTAGTCAGTTGTCCAGAGGTAGTTAGTGTATGTACCTCTATAGGTGGATCCCTAGCAGGCATGGGTGATGAGTTGGTCACTCGTCGCAAAGCCTGGGTCGAAATGAAAAAACGGAAAGGGCAGCTAATTATTGCAGATCTAGAAGTCAGAAAGATAAAAGTGAAGGTGCCTTGGACATACACCGGCAAAAAGGAAGAAAGTGTTTTACGTTGGATTGCTGCGGTTGAGTACTATGTGTACAGACAACGTATACCGTATTGGGACAGGGTTCTCATGGCCAGTTCGTTTATGGCCGGAGATGTAACGAGTTTTGCAATCTCCCTGCAGAAATAAGCTAATTGTCAGTCTATGGCAAAGTATTCCCAACAAACCCGTATTGAAGATTTCTTTAAAGCACTCCGAGAAGCTTTGGATCATTGGCATCATTATCTCCTAGGTCGCCACTTCAAAGTGTACTCAGATCATCAGACACTTCGTTGGCTAAAGACGCAGACCCAGATGACACCTAAACTGACAAGGTGGGCTGCAAAAATCGATCAGTATGACTTTGAGCTAAAGCCAGTAAAGGGTAAGTATAACGTTGTTGCTGATGCATTGAGTCGAAGATCTGATTTCTTCGGTGCTATTGTAACGTATTTAGCTATAGGCACCGATTTACAAGATAAAATTAGGAATGCTTATTCCACTGATCCTGTTTATGGTGCTATGCTGAAACATGTGCAAGAAGCGCCACAAGAGTTTCCTAACTATCGGGTAACCTAAGGACTGATGTTTGAAAGAACTGATGTGCAAGATAGGCTTTGTATTCCAAATAAGGAAGAGATCAAAAGTGTAATCTTAGGGGAATCCATGATACCAAAGGCCATTTCAGATGGAGGAAAACCTACGCTAATCTCTTGCGTTCTTATATCTGGCCTCGAATGAAATCTGATTGTATTGCATATGTGCAAGGCTGTCAAGTGTGCCAACGGAACAAAAGCACCACGCAGTCTCCCCTTGGTCTATTGAAGCCCTTGCCTATCCCAACAGGTGATGGAGACTCTGTGTCCATAGATTTCATGGACACTAAAGTGAAAAGCAGGAATGGAAAAAGGCAAGTGATGGTAATCATTGATAGATTCAACAAGTTTGTTGTTTTTGTAGTGATGCCTGCGGAAGCTAAAACTGACTTAGTAATTCGGGAATTCTTTAACCACTGGGTAAAGGACTACGGTCATCCCGTGACTATCGTTAGTGACAGAGACTCGCGATTTACTAGTGAACATTGGCCGCAACTAATGAATGTCTACGGCTCTAAACTGACAATGTTATCAGGCCGACACCCTGAGGCAAATGGGCAGACTGAGCAAATGAATAAGACTTTGCAGCAGACACTGCGTATGTACATTCGTCCCGATCAGATTGACTGGGATGAACATTTGCCCAAAGTTGCTAGTGCCTATAATAACTCTGTGCACTTGCCTACTTGCAGAACTCCGATGGAGTTACATTTGGGATGGGAGTCCTCACAGACCTATAGATTGTCTAAACCCGGATAGAGCATATAAACTTCCGCCAGGGACCAGAGAGTTCGCAATGCAGTATCAGAAAGATTTAGAAAGGGTAAAGGAGAGCATAATTAAAGCGCAACATCAAATGATTGAACAGGCCAATAAACACAGGAGACCTTCTCAGTTTGCTGTAGGTGATCTGGTTTGGGTAAAATCGAAGGAATTTATCCCAGAAAAAAACATATCTCAAAAATTGTTACCTGCCTATAGATGACCGTGGCAAGTATTGGATGTGATAGGGGATGCAGATGGATCCTCCTATGTTATTGAGATACCTCCACATTTGCATACCTACCTGGTGTTCCACGCGTCAAAGCTCTTACCTTGTGTAACCAACGAACTGTTTCCCAGTCGAAGATCAGCAATTCCTCCAAGTATGGATGGGAAATTTGATGTTGATAAGATCGTTGCTGAAAGGACTATCCAGACTGGACGCAGGGGTAGACCTCAGCGGCAATATAAAGGCAGATTTGCCTATCAAGATCCAAGTGAAGACCGCTGGTTTAGTAGAGAAGAGCTGATTGAAACTGCACCGAACATAGTATCTTACTATGAAAGAGCAAGAAGAGGTGTCAATACTGTGGACAGGTAAGAACTTTCTCAGAGGACTCGAAATCAGGCCGGCGAGAGTAAAAGGGCCTTTACGAGTTAGACCCCAGATGAATACCCCAACAGCGAGGGGCCCTGTCGGCCAGAACTTAAATTCACGAGCTGCAACCCAAAAGACAAAAGTTCTTGAGGCAAATATCACATCCATAATGAAATGAAAAGTCGTTTTGAACAGTCACAAACAGGTCCTGCACGAACAGGTATTGGACACAGTTTTCTAGACTGAGTTAGGGTTATGTCTCCTCGATGGAAAGTCATGTGTGTTCGGCAACGAGTCAAAGGCCACAGTCCCAGTTCAGTCATAATCTCACGAGTCAGTCCTGATTCAGACCAGGAGTTTAAAAGATAGGCCGGATGGCCTAAAGCAGCAGCAGACCATGGGAAAAGATACTGGGACACACACTTTGCAACAACGGGTACTGGGCAGGAGTCCCAGACACTTGAGGCTGAATGCAGGCCACGCCAGACCAGTCCAGCACTATAAAGGACTGGCCAGCCTTCCATTCGGACAGATGCTCACTTCGCATGAGAGTGTGGAAGTGCCGTGGCACTTGTGCGCCAGGTGTGTGTGAGCTGCGCTAAGCTGAGAGCAGCGCTACGTGTGAGGAGGAGGAGAGGGGGGCCGGCTGGAAAGAAGGCATCCATAGCTGCGCCAGCGCCAGTTAGTACATTAGTAGGGATAGCTAGTAGAAGAGTTCAGTGAGTACTATTCAAAGTAGATCCTCGTGTGATAGGGAGTGTGCATGCATGATGACTGAGAGTAGACCAGGACTATAGACATAGAGGGAGAGAGAGAAGAAAGCAGACGAAAGAGAGGGAGGTGTGAGCTATGGTGACATTTACCTGTCGAGCGCTGTTGACGTTTGGTAGCTTGCGCTAAAGAGAGAGCCAGGCTTGGAACTCGTGATTGATTGAACAGTACTTGAACTCTGTCCGGCGCTATACATATTTGAACTCACGATGTTCTCTCTCTAATTCTGGGTTTGATAATTGAGTTGAGCATCCTGGTTCTCATTCATCTTCTATTGGGCTTGTGTGAGACATTGCAATCTGTGAAATCTGTGAATATGCAATGTGATCTGATGCACTCCAGCAAGTGATGAACAGTCGGGTTCCTTGCATATTGTACCTATTGATTTTATTTTTGTAATTGTGAGAAGCTGCAATTTTCTGTTGTTAGTTTCACTCTTTGTTCCGCCCCGCCCCCCTCGTCTGCTGATCTCTGGTTTGTGTGTTGTCTGTTTTTGCTCTTGTTCCTCTTACCTTTCTTCCTCTTTTTTATTTATTTATTTATTTATTTATTTATTATTATTATTTTGTAATGTAGCATTTCATTTGCAACTGAACAAGGAGGCCGGGAATCCCTCCACAAACAACCCAGAGGCTCTAGTTCTTCTTATTACCTTCGTCTTCTTGTTTTTCTTTTTTTTTTGGTGTTGACTTCGTTTTTCGCTTTTTCTTTTTGAAAAAGGAAATTCAAAAGATTTCCCAGAACTTGCGCTGCCCCACAGGTGTGCCCTTTTTCCACAGCTGACTGAGTTTTCTGTCTGTTGGGTGTGTGTTTTGCAGGTGCTAGGCTTGGACGGATTGAAGGCGGAGCTACAGAAACGCGGGTTGAAGTGCGGAGGTAGCCTCGAGGAGAGAGCCGCCCGCCTGTTCTTGTTGAAGTCAACACCTCTCGATAAGCTTGATAAAAAGCACTTTGTGAAGCCCTCGGCGAAAAAAGGTTAACTGGTTTCTAGCATCCAATCATGTAATATATATTTCAATTTTCAATTTTCAATTCCTCTGCATGACGGGTATTCGATTCCACAGGGGAGTACTGGTTAAATGATAATTCAGGCCCTGACTTAAAACTGTTAAACATACGCATTACATTTCGGATAATTTCAGTTGCATCAGGCAGGCCAGGCGCTACTTTTGCATGCAAAGCTTTCCTAAAGAGGTGAGATGGGAGAGAACGCAGCCCATTGGTCTCTGGTGGAACCAATGTTTTTTTTTGTGCACACAAAGCTTTCCTGAAGAGGGGCGAGGAGAGAGAATGCAGCCAATCGGTCTGGTCGAATCAATGGTGCACAGGACGTGTAGAGGCAACGATGGGAGGAGGACAAGCATCTGTGTGTGAGAAGTGGACTACGTACTACGTACCATCTAGTATTTAAGTGTCAGAGTTGTTTGATGGTGGTAAAAAATAAAAAATAAAAAAAATTGATGGTGGTTTTGATGCCTCTGCACATAGGTGGGCTGCGGGGGACAGGACGAGCATGCATGTGCGAGAAGCGCGGTGTTGGCTCTTCTGCATGCAGCTTGAGTGCTTTGTTGCAGGCCTAGAAAAGGTAAAAAACCCTTTTCAGATTGTGTACATATCGAGGGAAGATGGGAGGAGGAAAGGATAGACCAAGTGTCTGCGTGTGACAAAGTGCGTTGTCGAGTCTTCTGCATGCCGTTGGAGTTCTCGGGTATATTACTTCAAGTTCAAAACCCATTTCAGATTATGTATCAGTTATGGAGTGAAGGTAGAGCATGTGGGTGGGTTTCAGGATGTGTACTATGAACTAGGGGAAAAGACAAAAAAAAAGATTCTGATTTGTTTGTTTGCATATGACAGGGTGGGACTACTCTCTTCCCCTGAACATATCGAACCTAAGGCGTCCATGCATGAAGTGCAGGTAGGCGGAGGTCACTGCCACATAGCCATTGCATGTGTCAGAGCTGCACAACAGCTTCAGCAGGCCTGCTGCCTTGGACCATCTTGCCTGTAGCGTGGTGCCTGTATGGTTCACACTGGGGACCGGTGACAAGCGTTCCGCCCGACACTTGAACGAACCCTGGCCCACGGTCCTAAAGCGATCGCATTCTTCAGGTCCACGACCTCTTCACCAGGCTTGGGCCAGGCGTGGCGGTTTATATGGTCCTCGTCACTCAAAGCGATCACATTCTTCAGGTCTCTGACCCCTTCAGCAGGCTTGGGCCAGGCATGGCGGTTTATGGTCCTCATCACGCAAAGCGATCACATTCTTCAGGTCCCCGACCCCTTCAGCAGGCTTGGGCCAGGCGTGGCGGATTTATGGACCTCTCACCCTCAGGTTCATACCTTGGACATGCACCTGGACAAGACCTGGTTCCCCTCCCCAATCCTTAATGTTGTGGGTCCATTATAAGACTATAGGTCCGTACTTCGCACCAGCTTGGTTCCAGTATGGTCCACATGATGATGGGTACACATCTTGCTTGAGCTACCAATAGCCTTGGGATTTGGGCACCCAGCAATGGGCCTTGCAGCACCAGTCGCCGAAAAACACGTTTGCGAAAAGCACACATTTCATGAAAACTGGACTGAGTCACAAATTTCAAGAGTGTTTTTTTTTTCCTTTTCTTTAAGAAACTAGTTTTTGTCGTGCTCCTAGAGGACAAGTATCGTCCGCAGTCACGAAAGCTTTTGAAGAAACCTGAAGAAATATTTTGGATAGGTTACGGAATAGAGGTAGCAAGGAAAGCAAAAAACACATTTTCGGCCAA
Organism: Chara braunii; assembly: GCA_003427395.1. Lineage (NCBI taxonomy): Eukaryota > Viridiplantae > Streptophyta > Charophyceae > Charales > Characeae > Chara > Chara braunii. Next base: position 1,431,729 of record BFEA01000318.1, on the reverse strand, counting down.
AACTGAAGGCTGGCGGTTTGTCGTGCACAAAGAAAAGATGTAGATGTTTTCTCGGAGCAGTCATGCATAACTATATGGCAAACTCTTTTACACATGGGCGGTGTACTGCAAGCAAGGCAAGCTCATTAGAAACTTTAGATAACTCACGCAGCATGGGCAAGACAAACAAGCAAGTGAAGTGTTTCAGCAGCCGGATTTGAAAATTGAAGAATCGAAAGCGAACCGCAGGAATAACAACAAGCGAAGTGAGAAATTAAATTTTCACATCAAACATCAGACAGAAGGAATCGATTCCGAGGATGTATCACTTGCAAGGCCCCAAAAATGTACATCATGAGAACTACCACGACAAACGCTGTCAGCGGAGGACTCTGCTTTCTTAAACTGGTGACCGAGGCTAGGATAAATGTTCTGCTCATCCTCTTCAGTATCCATCCATTGAATATGTGCTGTCGTCGGTTTGAATCTCCTCTAAAGTCTTTGTTAAGGTCTCTAATGTGTGGGAAAAAAAAAGAAAAAAAAAAGGGTCTCTAATGTGTGGATGGATGGATGGATTGGTTGTTTGGTTGGTGGGTTAGTCACTCGGTCTGTCGGTTGGTCGGTTGTCGGTGAGTCAGTAGGTGGATCGGTCGATCATGCAGTCTAGTAGATTACGTAATCAAGTAAGTATGATTACATACATGTAATCAAATTTGACTATGTAGTCGAGTTGGTTACGTAATCAGTTTGATGGCACGTTTTTCTATTAAATCTAATAGAATAATCACTCTTACAATCATAATATTTTACTTCAAAAGAAAATATATTACTATCTTATCAGTCTAATAAGTATGAAGACATCGTCCGCGACATGTCCTGGCCCCCGCTGCCGTTCTCTTTGCGGTTGACCTCCACCATCGCCACCTTTGCCTTCACCCCGTCTACTGCCACCGCTGCCATTGCCCCACCTCCGCAGCCTCCTCCGTCATTGCCCTGCCTTCACCATCACCGCTCTGCCGTCCTGCCACCTCTGCAGTCATCCCTTCTTGTCTGCCATTGCCCTACTGCTTCCTCCGGCATGACGCCTCCTTCGCCACTGCCTCTGCTATCGCCGTCGGCCTGCTGCCTAGTGTAGGGCTTTATGCACTTGAGTGAGTGCGCATGTGTGTGCGAGTCCACAGCTGCTCTGTGTGTGTGTGTGTGTGTGTGTGTGTGTGTGTGTGTGTGTGTGTGTGTGTGTGTGTGTGTGTGTGTGTGTGTGTGGTTTGACTGTGAGGTTGTGGGTTGCTTGCTGCCGCAGCAGTACACGTGTGTATGTGTTTGTTCGCCACAGTGCGTGGTCTTATGGCGAGGGAATCGATTTCGTAATCCATTTTATTTTTGTACATGAGTGAGAATGGAATCGATTATGAAGTCGATTCTATTTCAGCATGTCCCAAATTGACATAATCGATCCCGTTTCCGCGCAGGCAAAAAAAAAACGGAATAAAAAAACTGGAAAAGAGTATACGTTATGCATCATTGCAATACAAACAACATGTTATATGCATCATTGCAATACAAACAACATGTTATATGCATCATTGCAATACAAACAACATTTGCCTGAGAGTCATCCCGAAATTTGTTTCCAAACCCTAGGGGAAAACAAAAACAGAAAACAAAGTCGGGGGCAAATGTTGGTTGTTTTTTCGTTCTGTTTTTGTTTTTTATTATTTTTATTGAAATTTGATCATCTTAATACAAAATTTGGTTGTTTTTTTTTCAGACGGTTTTTAGATGTTTTTTTTTTTTTTTTTGTCTGCCTCCGCAAAAAGTTGCCAAAAACAGAATTGATTACGTTGATTTGGCACATGCTGAAATAAAACCGATTACGTAATCGATTCTATTCCCACATGCACGTTTTTCAGCTCATGTGAAAATGTAATTGATTATGTAATGGATTCCCTTTTGGCACACAGCCCAAATCCAGGCCTTTTGGCGGTGCAGCTGCGACATACAGATTCACACGCACATGCGCACACAGCAGTACACAAAGGCCCCCCCACACTATCACACTGCTGCAGCAGTGTGTGGGCGCTGCAGGACTGTGGTTGGTGCAACAAAAGGTCTTTTAGACTAGCACAGACCTTTTGTCTCACGAGCTTAGTTCCTGCCGTGGCCATGGGAATACAGACTTACACTCATGACGTTGCTGCAGCAGGTCTTCCCACTGCTGCAGCAATATTGAGTGTGTGAGTCATGTATGACGTTGCTGCGAGACGCCGTAGACATGACATGCTGTAATAAGTACTAGCAACGTCATTTGTGTATTCTCGTGACTAGTGGAGGAACTAACCTCGTCTGACATTATGAAAAAAAGAAATGTTATGCAGAGAGTGTGAAGTCGTTGGCTGCTGAAGACGAGAGTCCTGCTGCAGCACCATTGTGTGTATGACTCTGTGTTCGCATGGCTACTGCAAGAACTACAGTCTTCCCCCGAATACACCACACGGTCATTATAGTTGAATTTGGGTTATCTTTCAGTCTAAATACAGCTATAATGACCGTACGTTGTATTCGGGGGAAGACGGTAGCCTAATGCAAGAAAAGGTCTGCTGACCTATACCTTTGGTGCGGGAGAGCGACAGGGTGCGACCAGCGGGCAGAGGGAGGGAGGAGGGGGTTCCCCTCAGCTGTCCCCTCTCCCTCCGACCCACGACACTCTTTTCTCTGCCTTCATCCGCCGTCATCTTGCCATACCCACCCCCTGTACTCATCTTGCCCACACCTCTCTCCCCTCCGCCTTGCAGTTGCCATCATCTTATCCTTCCCATCTCCCCTTCGCATCCACCTCCACTAGCCTCTCCCCTCCCCTTCGCCTCCCTCCTCCTGCTCGTTTATGTTACTCACTCCTCGATGTTTTCCCCCACCATTCTCCACTCCGCTCCTTCCCTTCCTTTCCCTTCCCTTCCCGTATGCGTCGCTCTTCCCAACTCCCCTCACGTCGTTAATTATGTAATCGGACCATGATAGAATCGATTCTGACAGTATCCTCCACCAACGGTGGAGCAATCAATGCTGCTCAGGGGTCCTTCGGCCGAACGGAAGGAAGCGTGGGTGTCTTTTGTAATGTAAGTTATTCAAGGCCCTGTTTAAAAAAAAAAAAAAAAAAAAAAAAAAAAGATTCTGACAGTATAACCAAATTGATTACGTAATGGAATTCGGTTACATAATCCAATCGATTACGTAATTGAACCAATTATGTACTCGGATTGATTACGTAGTTGATTCATCCTTCGGTTCCCTCATGACACACATATAAATTGAAAGATGGTTGGTGCCCTCTCTCCGCTTCACCCCCTGGGCTCTCTTTCGTCTGCTCGTATTCGGCAGGGCAAGGGAAGTAGAGAGGAAGTAGGCGGAGTGGTGACCAACATAAGGGTGCCGGGAGGAGGGAGGCAGGGGTGAGAGCAGGCAGAGGTGGGCTGTTATGTTGCTGTTTAAATGCTGAAAACGCGCGTTCTCGTTCAAACGGGCCCGTTCAAACCACTACGCGTCGCATTGAAACGCGTTTGAAGGGCCATGCGGCGAGGGATGGGAGAAATTTGAACGCGTGCCCCCCGGCTGCATGCTCGCATGGAGCTTCATGGGGGGGGGGGCAAGGTGTATAGAAAAAAAGTGTCCCAAGCCAACACACACACACCTTTTTTCTTCTTCTTATTCGTTTTCTTTAGTTTTCTATTTTTCTTTGGGGTCGGGGTGGTGCCTGTGCCCCTTCATGATCACCCACGCCCCCTCCCCGGTGCTAATCAATCAATTCGCAGCCCTTAGGCTGCAGTATAGTGTGCTTCCGTGTCTGTGTCAAGGTGTCGCATTTTTGGCGACGAGCGACCAGGACACAAAGTGGGTTCTTAGGGGGCAAAAAAAATTGGGGGACCGGTCCTTGCCAAAATTGCGGAGTACCTACAGCTAGCTCTGGTAGAACCGGGACTTTTGGAAAAACGAAGGACCGGTCCTCGGGCGGAAGTGGACCCCAAAAAGAAGTGGGGGGCATTGGACCAGTCATCGGGTAGAAGCGGACCCCAAAAAGAAGTGAGGGCATGTGAACTGTAAAAGGGCCCTCAGGCCCAGGCGTTAAGCCCCGTCTTCTCAAAACAGGGAGGTCAGGCACAACGAACCAGGCGTTTTGCAAGAGGCAACTTTCGCGATTTTCTGTGCTCAGACGAACATGCAAAAAAATCTGAAATTTTGAGAATCCATAGATGAGGTCGTGTTCTTTCCAAAAATAATAATAGAACATTTACAAAAAATCATTTACACTGCGAAATAATCGCCGCGCCAATTAGAGTACATTTTCCATTTTTGCCACTCAGCCATGCCTGGGCCAACTAAAACAGTACTCCAAATTCAGTGAGTTTTCGCGCTCAGAAGAATGCGTGAAAAAACCTGAAAATTGGAGTACTCGTAGATTTTGTTGTGATCTTTCCAGGAAAAACGCTAAATAAATTTTAAAAAATCATTCCAGCTGTGAAATAGATCGCGGCCGCAATTCGACCCATATTTCAATTTTGCCATTCAGCCTCTCTCTCTCTCTCTCTCTCTCTAGAGTAGTCCCCCCCCCCCTCTCTCTCTCTCTCTCTGGTAGGCCTTTCCCTCCCTCTCCCTCTATTTCTTTCTCTCTCTCACACTCATAACAATAAAT
>BFEA01000318.1:1379537-1399034 GCA_003427395.1 Chara braunii | reverse complement strand
AATCTGGCTCGGTTACAGGGCAGCGCTACCCACCCTGTCTCTTATACACATCTAGATGTGTATAAGAGACAGGCTCGGGCCTTTACCCAACTTTAGGCTCCTGGAAACTGGGTCCAGTGTCCCTCAACGAAAGAATCTCCAAAAAATCAGAAAAGAAAAAAGGATTAAGGGTGCCACTAAAATGGCAGAGTAACTTTGATCACTAAGCTCCGCATACTACCAGAGAAACTGTCTGGTCATTACTTCGTACTCACTGACTCAAATGAGTTATGGAGGGGAGCTACAGCGCTTCCCATGACCCGCTGGCGTTAGGAGCCAGGGCGAGAAACACAGCCTGCCTTCGGCAGTAAGCTTCACTATTCTGGACTCCCTCCCCGAGGCGTCCCAAAAGGGGCCAAAACCATTTCCTAACCTTGCAGTATCTACCCCTGTTTAACCTGCGAAGCCAATCACTCTGTATCGTAATCCTGATCTGTTGAGTGACCGTATTTTTAATGGCATTATCCGATTCAATTTTTTTTTGACTAGTTGGTCATTCCTGTCGTCCCAGATAATCTTCATAATAATGGCCCGGGTGGCCTGGGCTACATAAAGCCAGTCTCTTTCTTGTGAAGTGGTTGACCCATGAAAGCCATTCAGTATCCATTCATCTGACCAGGTAAAATCCTGGTTGGTGATCCTATTCAAGTGCTGAATCCACCAGTCCCAAATTCTCCTTGATGCGGGAGAAGACAGCCACAGATGACTAGCATCCTCCAACATCCATTTGCATCGCACACACCCTGCAGAAATCTCCATCCCTTTTGATTCTAAGTTAACCGCCGAAGCTGTGGCCAACAAGGACTGAAGCCATAAGATGCTTGACAGCCGTTCTGAGGGAAGCTGCTTGAGTTGTTTCCAAAGCGACGAGAGATGCTCCGTTGATGCTGTTAGCAATCCTTGCTGCTGCCGTCTATTTGCGACGACCACCGTTGGTGGTTTCTTGACCTTCAGTCTCTGCAGTCTGGAACCTTCTCTCGTGGAATACTCGTCTATTCCTATAACTGACATCTTTTGAGGATGCCACCAGCCCACAGCTCTACAATTTACTGCCACCTTATCCAATGGTTTCAACCCCATTGGGAGGGAGACCACTGTTATGGGCCTCGCTGCACTACTCTCGACATGCACAAAAGACAAAAATCATGGCGGTGTATCTTTCCATATTCTACGGGAAGATTCACTCTCGTTTTGCGCATTTCGAGAGTAGTGCATCGAGGCCCAATTATTAGTGTTCCTCCTGCCGGCGCTCTCTGCTTTTTTTTCCCTCACTATTACTTCTGAGTGATTTTCAATTGCAGATAGCCGTAGCTTGCCCTTTTGTACCAATGTTCTGCTAAAGGAGAAATCTATCGTTAATGACCATTCATTCGCTACCCAACCATCCTTGCCCAAGTTATTAGTGACCTGTAGAACAGTTTCCTGCTATGTAGGAGGGATCAACCATCGTTCACCAACAGGAGTTCCCGTGCCAGAAAGTAGAGCTATCCAACTTGGGGGGATGGCTTTTTGAATTGCTTCCAATCTGATAGGGACATGTCTCAGTCTCCCTAATTGGTTCTTGATCTGAGATGTTTCTTTCCACTTATTCGTTTTTCTTTCCCAGATATCACTGACCCGTACAATTCCTATTTCAATCCAGGATTTCCCAAAATTCCCTGCAGAATCATGTGCCGAGAATGGGGATCCTGTATTGTTTACAATCAATGGGTTTTCAAATAGTATCTGGTTAAGGAGTGGTTTTCAAATAGTATCTGGTTCAGGAGTGACTCTTTTGTATCTGGGCTCACTCTTTCGGTTGGAAATGGTTTCTGCCAGGCAGTCGTAATGTTGTTCCAAAAAACAGACTTTAATTTCCTATTGACAAACGATAGAATTAAGAAGAATGTTAACACATCTTCTGGCCTGCTCAGTTCCCATTCAGTACTCAGGATGTACAGGGCCAAAGAAATCCACGGGGCGGTAGGACCTTCAAGCAAGGGCTTTTACTGGCCATTTGGCCAGGAGGGATATGTTCTGTTGTTTCGGGTCTAATAGGCCTAAGACTCCTTGTTCTCTTGGAAAGCATACCGTTTCCCAGGCGACTTTAGAGAAGTAGTTCTGATCTTCCTTCGCTTCAGGTTTCCGCAGTAGCCTGGCAGCTGCCTTCTTAATTGCCTTGTAGGCCTTCTCCCCTCGAAGATGCGTGGAGAGCACAAACCATAGTACTGCAAAACTTGCTGCCTGAGTTACCAGCACCCTTCCCAACAGGGATAGATGTTGTTTATAGCTCCAACTTGACAGCCTGCACAAAAAACTTTTCCACCAACATCAAATCTTGAAGTTCTGAGTTGTTAAATAACGCCACTTGCACTCCCAAAAAGCGTTATGACGAATCTGCAGGAACTTGCTTTATTCCCCATTCCACTTCCAGAGCGTAGTCTTTAGGTAAGAAATAGGTAGACTTATTCCAGTTGATCGAGGCCTCAGACAATTCGCAGTGGGTGTTTAACACTTTCCTTAGTGTGATCAGGGCCGGCCTACTGTTGACACATGCGATTGTTAGGTCATCAGCCAAAGCTCCCCCTTTCCATTGGATCTGGTTGTGGAGCTTCAGTCCTACAATCTCATCTCTAAGTCTTATACTGTCTAATAGCACTTCCATGTGAACAACGAATAGTAAGGGGGCCAAAGGGCACCCCTGTCTGAGCGACTGGGACAGCGGAAATTGTTGAGACTTATATCCATTGACCATTGCTGAAGCAGTTGCCGTTGAGTACATTGTGGCGACCCAGTGGGCAAAAATCTCCCCAAATCCCATATGTTTCAGTGTCGTCATCACGAAAGCCCACCCTACCCTGTCGTAGGCCTTTTCCATGTCCAGGAGAAGGACTGCAATATTCTGGTTTTCTGCTGCAATGATTTCCGAAGCCTGTATTGTGGCAGCAATGTTGTCCATAATGGACCTGTGCTTCACAAAGGCTCCCTGTTCTTTCTTAATCAGGTCGGGTAGATATCTTGATAATCTCAGGGCCAGAGTTTTCGTGAGTATCTTATAGAACACGTTCAATAGTGAGATAGGATGCCAGTTCCTTATCTCAGTCTTCTCCCCTTTCTTGTATAACAAGGAGATGATCCCATCCATCATCCCTTTAGTTAGCTTACCACCTTCTAGTACCCCATTGTGGCATGCGACCAGGTATGGGTTGATCTGAGGCCATACCACACTCTCTGTCAGAGTGTCCTCCCACAGCTGTCAGAGTGTCCTCCCACAGCTGTCAGAGTGTCCTCCCACAGAATGTCAGAGTGTCCTCCCACGGCTGTCAGACTGTCCTCCCACAGAAGGCCATGATGGCACAAGCACCGTTGAACCCATACCCCACTCCAATTGGGGTATGTAGTTCAACGGAAGATGGGCAGGGTAGGGGGCGTTGTATTGGGCTGGAGGGATTTTTCAGCACCTTTCTTGAACCAAACAACAAAACCAAAGTCTTTGTATTTTATACACCTAAGAACAACCCCTGGATGTGCAGGTCCTGATGCATCTCAGACGTCGCGTGGGGTCACACAAGTTGAGCTAGTTCAACGTTGAACTGGCTCAACGGTGTATGTGTGACCTGGCCCACCATCAAATCAAAACAGAAAGCAAGAATGATAAATCTAAGCCTGTTTTTCACCCACCACCACTCATGCACCCCCGGGCCCTCCTCCACCACCCCTCCCTTCGACCCTACCCCCCTCGCAGGCCCGTCCCACCTCCCCCCAACAACCTATGGCAACCCCAGCACGTCAACCAGCAAGCGTCAGCATTCATACTCTCACCCCCACTCATCTGTGTGGCGAGACCACCCCCCCCTCCGATCCTGCAACTAGCGGCCCCCCTCTACAACACTCAGTCAACACAACCTCAGACCACTCACCTCCACCAGCCCCGCCCATGGCACCCACAAGCCACCCATTCCTCGCCCCCCCCCCCATCACCACCACCACCACGCAATTCCCTAGTCCCACTACCTCCAACCCCCGCCCGCAAGCCCTTCCACACTACGTCACCACCTACCAAAATCCCACCTTTGCCCCACACTCCACCCAGCCCCTGCCGACCCAGCAGGTGCCCGGAACCCAAACAACACAGCAGCAGACTATGCATGCAAGTACAGGAGGCAGCTCTAGGTTGGGCGGCCCCGCGGACAACGGAGGAGCTGCTGCAGATGTAACCGTGCGAGACTCAAGGCTAGTGCTTTGTACACCAATGAAGCAATGCAGAATCAACGAAGATGGTGAGGGCCAGATCACCCAGGAGGAGGAGGAGGGAGATGTTGACTTCTTCTCTATCCCCTCTACCAGACTCCCTTCACAACTATCGGTGCCAGCGGGACCACTTCCCCCTGCCCCCCACCGCAGTGCTCTCCCTACTCAACCATCCACTAGCGGACCAACTGCAGGAGTTGTCAGACACCAATTGGTCCTCCTCTGCTTCATGTTGTCATCACAAGGCACCAAGTTCATGGCGAGGAGAACAGAACAGGGACTACTGTCCATCCCGTCAGCGGCAGTAAGCGCTTCCCCAATGATAAAGGAAGCAGTCAAGGCGGTGACAGCAACGTTTATAGCAGACCGCTTCCCCTTCCGGCTCATACCCGAGATCCGTATCGACAGAAAAATGGTAGCGGCAGTAGCAAGAGGAAGCTGGCATTTTTCCATCGGAGTTATCGATGTCAAGATTAATCTGGACACCGCGACCCTCCTCGCCACGCAGGGCGTGGTGTGGCTCCCCTCCACCTGGTTGGCAGCCACCACGACTGAGGAACTGCTGGAGACGTTCCTAACTGAGGATGTCAATACTAAACTAGTAGCCGACTGCACCACTCTGGCCACAGACAAGCAACCTCACCGGGTGGGCTTCAGGAATTTACTTCTGGCACCATAGTCCAACACAGCAGAAACGAACACAACCAGACGATCAAGGCTTGGAAGACAGGCAAGCGAGGAAACACTGCGGATCCAAAACTCAACCGCTGTAGTCTTAAACTGGGCACTTGGAACGTCCGAGGGCTAGGCGACTCCACGAGGTGCTTCAAGAAGGCCCGATTGAAGGCGTGGACACATGACCAGAAACTAAGGCCATCCTTCTGCAGGAGACCAAGTTGTATGAGGACAAGATCGCCCAACTTAACGGATGGTGGAGAGGCCCGCAAATCTGGGCCCCGATAGACGGTACTAAGGGAGGATGCGCCATCCTGCCCCACCGAAATCTCGACTCCGAGTTGCTCGAACAGGACGCTAACATCTGGGGCCACTGGGCATGGTGTAGAATCCGGCTGGGTACAGAAGAATGGGTCCTCATGTCGATCTATGCACCTTCAGAACCTGCAGAGCGCCTCTCCTTTTTGGAGGAGCTCCCAACCATTGCCCCCCTAGCAGAGAACTTGATACTTGCAGGGGACTTCAACGTGGTTCTCAACCCGGGCCTGGACTTCCCCGATGTCATCCCAAGGAAGGCGGATGCCATCTCTCTGGCCAATTTTATGGGGGAACGCAACCTGGTGGATACGTACCGAACCACCCACCCCACAGAGCCGTGGTACATCTGGTTTTCATCTCAGAGAATGGGTGACCGTCCACCTCCGAAGCGCAGACTGGACCTTGTCCTAGTTTCCGGTGCAGCGTGGGAGGCCCTTACCTTGGTCGACCGAACCATCGAGTCCATGCCGGACCACAGTCCGCTCATAGCCAGCTTTGAGCTGGCAAACCAGATGGCCAGGGGACCAAGTACCTTCCGACTAAAGACCGAGTTGTTGAAGGATCCGGACGTACTGAAGTGGGTAGCGGAGCACTGGACCAGTTAGCAAAACACAAAAGGTGACTTCCACACTAAAGGGGACTGGCTTTAGATGGGTTTTCGGATAGTCACACGTGCATTCGACGTATTTTCAAGAGTGCATGCTAGGGCCAGAAGAAAAGAGGAGGAAGAATGCAGGGCCATGATTGTCAAAGTCGAGGAGGAACTCAACGAACAACCGCTAACCGAGCTTTACTGGCAGCACCGGAGGGACAGATGGCCGCAGAAGCTGGAAGAAATACAAGTGGCATAGTAGGTACTGTGGGCCAGCAGAGTGCAAGAAAAAGGCATGCTAGTCGGTGACAGAATGTCAAGGGAGACATTTCAACGCGTCTGCCCGCCAAGAGCACACAGCCTCATGAGAGAGATGTTGCACCCCTTCTTTCAAGAGGCAGCGCCGACAAAGGACTCCACCGCAATCAGAGAATATGCGCTTACCTACTTTACAGACATCCTCACCTCGAGGAGGCAACCCGACCTGTTGCTGCACCAAGTGCGAGAAGAATCCGACCTGTGGCAACACACGCAGACCAAGCTACCAGAAGCTGCCAGCCAGCAACTCAAAGAACCTTTCACCTTGGACGAACTTCAGCAGACAATCAAAAGCATGGCGAGGGGGAGGAGTCCTGGATCAGACGGGCTCCCCATTGAATTCTATGACGCAACCTGGAAGCATACTGGACCTGTTCTCCTCAACTGCTACAACAACCTACTGCAAGGAGGCACCTTGACCAAAGACATGAAACTAGGCATTATCACACTAATATATAAGAAAGGCGACAAACGAAATGTTCGGAACTGGCGCCCTATCTCCCGCCTAAATGTGTCTTATAAGATTTTGGCCAAGCTCCTTGCACGTAGACTCACTACTCACCTGCCAGCGCTGGTCCATACGGATCAGGGCGCCTTCGTCCAGGGCAGATCTATCACCGAGAACATCCTGATGGCAGTTGGGGCCCTGGAGATCATATAGAGAGAGAATAGACAAATGTTGGTCGCTATGTTGGATTTAGAAAAGGCCTACGACCGTGCAAACTGGTCGTTCGTCCTTGCAACGTTAGACCACACGGGGTTCGGCCCCAACTACCGACACTGGGTCCGTGAACTCTACACAGAGTCCACGGCCACAGTCAACGTCAACGGATTCCTCTCTCAGACCTTCACTCTCTCACGTTCTCTCTGACAAGGCTGCCCGCTGGCGTCGTTGCTCTTCACGCTCCAAATGGAGGTTCTCCTCAATGCTCTCCGGGCCTCTTCGAGGATACGAGGCCCTGAGCTCGGTGATGGGGAAGTCATGCTAATCGGAGCCATCACAGATGACCTGCTGCTCACCATAGAAGCCACTCCTGAATCCACACAAGAAGCCAAGTCATTGCTGGACGACTACGCACAACTCTCTAAGGCACAAGTCAACTGGGAGAAATCTATTTACTTTCTCCCGGTGGACTATGAAATGTCAGGCCTCGATTGGGGCATGAAGCGTATTCCCCCTGAGGTATCAGAACGATACCTGGGTATGCAAGTCTCTCTGGTAAGTGCGCGTCCAAAGTAGCACTGGCAAGCCATCCTCCGCTCCAAGACGAATGCCAGCATACAACAATGTCAAGTAGCAGTGGGAATTTCCCTGCTAGGGCGGGCCCTCCTCCTTACCTCGGTAGTCTTCACTCAATTATGGCATGTTGCCACGATTTGTCTCCTCACCAAACCAACAACCAAACTCCTTACCTCCGACGCTGCAAGGTACCTGTGGAAGCCAACAACCCAAAAAGGTCAGAAATTCATATCCAAGTGCTCCTGGTCCAAGGTCTCCTCAAGCAAACACCAGGGCGGCTTGGGAATTATGGACCCATACAGCCAAAATCTTGTGCTCCTCATCAAATGGCTCAGCAAAGCAGCCACTCAGACTGAACGCAGGGCATGTCAACCAGTTCTGGAATACCTCCTGCAGCAAGAACGCTCGCTCGCAAGGAAGGAGGAAGTATGGGCAACAGTCTTTATGGCCCTTCTACCTACGTAGGCAACTACAGTCCCAGGTGGCAGGTGTCTGCTGGACAGCCTGGCGGGCGCTTGCCCCACCACACACGAAGCAGCCAACTACCAAAGAGGAAGTGCTGAAACAGTTCCTGTTCGACAATCCAAAAATTCTGAACGAACGTCACGAATAGTTCGCTGCTACCGCCGCCCTAGGCTCTTTTGGCAGGCGGTGGACGGAGAAGGGAGTAACGAGAATACAAGACCTCTGGGATGAGGAAATGGACGACTGGCTGGAAAAGGACAAACTGAAGCAGAAGTTGGGAAGACTGCCACTAATCCCTCAGAGAATCCGGCAACTCACTGCAGCCATCCCCGCCCATTGGACTGAGCTTCTCCTAGTGAACACTCCAACAGAAGGGGAATGGTACATTGACGCAGCCACCAGGGAGGAACACATCATGATCCGGATCCAGGAGAAGCTTGCCGAAGAAACGTGGGCCGCTCAGGAATGGGTGAGCTCCATTGACCCGGAGCACCCCACATGACTCCAACTTCAAGGAGACATTGCGGTCTCCCCATCTTAAAGCCTGCAGATCGTCCGGGTGCACACCAGAACCATGGGAGGAAGCACCACTCACGACATTCTAGCGGATGACATTCCGCTGCAAAAGCTACGTGTGGACCCACAAGGGCACTACTGGGAACCATCACCGGGACGCAGAGTCTTCCTCTATCAATTCCAAACCTCGCTGGTCAGAACCCTCCTGTAAAAGGATCCGAAGCTCCCCAAAGTGGCAGCACACGCCCTAAACAGACAAGCAGCACAGACCCCAAGGATAACGGAGGAAGAACTCCTAACTCTTTGGGTGCAACTACCCGGACTACCCTCCCAGAGATTAGCAAGCCTCCTCTGGCTGCTTTCACCGTGACATACGGCGGTCCCCTGGTCTGTCCGTCTATTCGAGAGAGGAATAGAGATCGAGGTGTGTTAATGTCTCCTCCTCCTTGTTGCCATTAAGCGAATATGGCAATGGTGGGAGCGACACTGGGTCAGATTCGTGAGCCCCCTGCTGCTCTGGGATGAGGCGTGGGCACTCTGGGGACACATTCCACACACATGGTTCAAGCACACAGGAAGGGGCTATGTGGCACAGGCCATTCGATCCATCATTATCTGGACCATCTGGGAAGAACGGAACAACGTCCTCTTCAAGCAGCAGTGGACGGCAGACGCTGCTCTGATACCAAAAATCAAATCTTGGATCAGAACAATGATTCGCGTCGACTGGCACAGGAAAGCAGCGAGGGAAGAGAGTGTCCAGGAATCAGTCTAGGAGAACCGTAGCCTCCTCTCGGCCGGTTTAAGCTGGGGTCAGGCCGCTTTAGGCATGTGTATTAGGACTACATTACATCACAGCACCCAGTCAGTTCCCTCCTCCCCCTCTCACTCCCTGCCCACCCCCCCACCTCCCACCCCCCCCTCCTTCTCCTCCTCCTTACCCCCCCTTTCCCCTGCTACGGAACACAAGACTTAGGCATAGTCAGCAATGGATTGGAAAAACAGTTGTAGTTTGGTAGGAATCCAGGTTGCGGACACATGCCCCGGCCTTCATAATAGATAGGATGAATGTTTCACAGTCATCATTAACCTCTCTGTTCACCGGTTCTCTGTTCATCATAAGCTAAACCGGCTGATGTTGTCGGAATAACTCCGGTTTGAATTGTGAGGTCCCCGACCTCAGGATATCTATGCTGTTTTGGAATATAACTGATTGTTAAAAAANTAAAAAAAAAAAAAAAAAAAAAAAAAAAAAAAAAAACTGCTAACAGCAATTGGTGAGTAAGCATGAAGTCGTTATTACCTACAATATGCTCCAGGTCAGTCAAAGCTGCCTCGGGCATTCCTTACTCATAAAAAGGATAACATGCGCCCAGTCCTGTGTAGGGAGAGCTTCCATTCCACGACTAAACTATTAATAGCTACTAAAGGTCCTACTGGGGTATGATGGGTGGGAGGAGCATGGGATACTCCTACACAGGCCTAAAATGGCTTGACCTCGGCCCATATCAGCCAACAGGAACCTTACTCGTTCCTTACCTAAGACCTGGGTACTCTCCTCCCTTCCCAACCCTTTGTAGCCTAGCATGACTACCGACTGGAACCGAGTGCCCTGGTTCTAGGTGAGGTGGGGTTACGTAGGGGTAGGGTATGACGAGGTGGTGTTGCAGACGTTGGTGGAGAGATGTACGTGTAGGTGTGCATGTGAGTAGAGTGTAGAAGGGTGAGATAGAGCAGGTAACGAGAAGGGGACGTGGGGGATGAGGAGTAATCTATGAGGTAAGCCAGGAGGATATGACCAACTTTCCTTCTAATGTGACTGCAGCGAGTTGATTGTCCCTGACCCAAGTGACCAGGAGCCAATGTCTGTCTCTTGATGTGGATTCTCTGGCGGCCCTTCTGGTCCAGTCAACTATGATCATGGTCTTAATCAGGGTCTTGATTCTCTTGACGATCATTGTGTCCGTTGTCCATTGATTATCGAATACGATGCTCTTCTTGTCGGTCCAGATTGTCCAGAGGATGGCAGAGCGGATTGCTTGTGCTGCGTAGCCCCTCCCTTTATCCCTAAACCAATGGGTAGGCATCTTTTCAAACATTGCCCAGGCCTCATACCAGGTAAGGGCATTTCCGACAAATCTCTCCCAATTATGTCCCCACCACTGCCAAACTCGTCTGGATGTTGGGCATGACCAAATGAGGTGGCATAGGGTTTCTTCAACTCCTCCTCCACATCTGTGACATTTAGTTTCCAAATCCATTCCTTTCTCAAAGAGCCAAGCTGCACAAGGTAAGATGGCTTGTGAGAGCATCCACAAAAGACTGGCGAATTTGAGCGAAGGAAGTCTTGGGAGCTCTATCCATAACGAGGTGATGTCTACTGCATGGAAGGACTGGGTTGTTTTTGTTGTCGAGCTGAGTTTTTTAGAAGCTACTTCTGCAAAATTGTTCGGTGAGGCAAGCAACTGTCTTCTGACTGTTGTGGTATATTGAAGGAAGTATGTTCTGGCTCCTCTCGCGTCTCTCAGGAAAGATCCCAACGGGTCGATTCTGCATTACTAAAGGGGGGTGCCATCCATGAGGAGGAAATAGTTGGGTTGTGCATTGGGGGCGATTTTACAATGAACTCTGACGAGTGAGAGTGATAACGACGCCTCCTCGTCAATGGCGATGTCACGTTGGAAGCTTAGTGAGGCTTGTTGTTTCTTGTGAGTAGGTGTCCACTGTTGAGCTCAATATGTGTTGTCCTCCAGTTGTTCCTCAATCTTGATGATGTTAGATTCTCCAGACGATTTCTCCATCTTGTACCATTCGCTCATAGTAAGTGATTCAATTATGAGGAGAGCAAGTCAATCAGTCGGGATTGCCTGGTGCAACAGTCGCAGATTATCAGTTGCTCATTGGAGTCTTCTCAGTTTTGGTTGTAGTTGCTCCATCGGTTTCTTGTCGGCGGTGAGTGGACC
Source organism: Chara braunii (assembly GCA_003427395.1). NCBI lineage: Eukaryota > Viridiplantae > Streptophyta > Charophyceae > Charales > Characeae > Chara > Chara braunii. The sequence continues at coordinate 1,387,678 of BFEA01000318.1, read as the reverse complement.
CCATAGGTCTGTTATGGTGACAACTCCCCTTTCCACCCATCGCCTTCCAAAGTTGTCGGTAGCAATGGTGGCCGGTAGCGGATATCCCTCAACTGTTGTGATGTAATTGTTATCAAAAAGTGGTTGGCACATAATCTCCTCATTGGTTACAAAACTTACATGTTATTTGAGTTGTTTGCTGCTTAAGGCTCTCTATGTCATCCAACAAGCTGATACGAGAAGGGACGTTGGTCGTCTTCGGGTGTAGGACTTCATGCAAAGGCAGGTTCATACGTCCTTTGGACGTTAGGTATTCGAAGACTAGGAGCCATTTACGTGGTTGAGAGTGGGTGCAGGCTCTCAGGAACCTGAAGAGGGGGGCAATATTTTGTGTTTGGGTCAAGAATACCCAAGCCTCCTTGTTGTTTAACCGTGGTCACCTTCGCCCAAGCACATTTGGAGATGTAACCTTAATGTTCCTCAGCTCTGGGTTTCCAAAGGTAGTGTGTAGCGTCCGCCTTGGCAGTCTGAAGTGTAGCCTTGGAGAGAAGCATAATTGTTGCTACATACCGCAGTTGAGCAAAGACTAACGTGGTAATGAGTATTGCTATGCCATAGAGAGACAGTCCTGCTGAGGATCGCCAGCGTTTAAGTGCAGCTTGAGTTATCGCAAGCAGGATTGTATTCTGTTTTTGTCTTGGATCGCCCAGTGAAACTTCGAATTCCAAATATCTTTTGGAGACAGTTGTGTCGATCCTTTTCATTCCCCAGTCGTCAACTAGGTGGTAGTCCTTCGGGAGAAAGTAGACCAATTTATTCCAATTTACCTTTGCCTCTTAGAGAGTGGTGTAGGAATCCGGGTGCTTCTTCACTTCTTGCAGAGATTCAGGCTCAACTTCAGAGAGCAGGACGAGGTCGTTAGCAATGGCTCATAGCAGGCTGAGTGTGATGTAGACGTGATCCTATCTTAGTTGCAGTCCCTTAATACGTGGTGCAACTCTGAGAAAGTTTAGGAGAACTTCCATTTGTGTTGCAAAGAGGAGTGTGGTCAGGGGACAACCTGCCTCAATGATTTTGAAAGTGGAAAGAACGGCGTCTAGAAACTATTTATTAGCAGTGATGTCGTCGAGTCTGTGTACAATGTTGTTACCCACGTGCGAAAGACGGGGATGAAGATCATGTGTTGCAGCGTTGCCAGCACAAACGACCAGTTGACCCGGTCGTAAACCTTTCCAAGATCTAACATTGCAATCATGACTTGCCTGTTTTCCCGCTGAACAATTTTGAGTGCTGCAATCGTTGAGAAAATGTTCTCGTGTATGAGTCCACCCTGGACAAATGCACCTTGATTTGATTTGACCAGAGCTGGTTGTGCGACGCCAGTCTTCTCGCGAGCAATTTGGCCAAGATCCTGTATGAGGCATTTAATATGAAGATCGGTCGGAAGTTCCATATATTTCGTTTGTCCCCTTTCTTGTAGATTAGCGTGACGACTCATGTCGTTTGTTAAGTGTACTCCCTCAAAGATATGATTAAAGAACGAGAGGAGGATGGGGCCGGTAGACTCCCATGTTGCTTCGTAGAATTCGATCGACAGACCATCTCGTCCAAGGCTTTTGCCTCTTGCCATGAGTTTGATTATTTCGGTGAGCTTTGCGGGTGTAATGGGTTTGTCCAACAGTAATCTTGTGTCTTGGGTGAGTGCTGCCTCTGTGTGCTGCCAGATGTTGTCTTCCTGTTTGAGCTGCTGCAGTGTGAGCTTAGGAGGTTTGTGTGAGGTAAGGATATTTTGATAATATTCTTGTGCATAGTCTCCTATTGTATGAAAATTTGTGGTCAGATCCGCTAGTGGCAAAAATGGGTGTAACAGTTCTTTGAACAACGTGTGTGAACGCGGGGGCCCGAGTCGGAGAAAACTCTTTTTCGTCATGCGATCCCCACATTCCATGTTTTTTTCTGCTGCTCTTTTTGCTCACACCGCTTGGTGCTCAATCTACATCTGCTCCAGTCGGCTTAGCCAGGTCTCTCTGCGACTTTCTCAGTAAAGTTATGCTAGGAGCGTTGTGTTCAGCATCTCCTCTGCTTCTGCGATGTGACGGTTGCATTCTTCCTCGTCTTTTCTCCGTCCTCTAGCGTAACTACGTGAGAAGACATCAAGAGCTCTTCTGTTAATTCTGAAACTGAGTTCTACCCACTCTTCTTCCAGTGGGAACCACTCCTTGGTAGTGGTGCAATATTTCCAGTGATTCTCCGCCCAGAGTAGGATTTTTGGATACTGCAGGAGGTCAGCGAATGATTCTGTGTCCTCGTTGTATATTGACTCCTGTTTCCAGTGTGGCCTGTGATGGAAAAAAGATTGGATGAAGACGTCTATGTCTGTGAGGGACTTTCAAGCTTGACCTTTGACCAAAATGAGGTCCAATCTTCTTTTTGGAGATGAACGGTTGTCGACTTTGTGAGAGGATAAACAAGTATATCCATGGCGTTGAGGGTGTGTCTGACTGTATGCGTCGACCAAGCCTTCGGTTTCAAGGACTATAGTAAAATTGCATCCACCTTCCTGGGTCCTTCGGTTGATGAGTCCAAGTCGGGGGTCAACACTATGTTAAAGTCTCTTGCTATTAGGAGATTGGGAAACTGAGGCAAGATATGTGGGAGTTCCTGAAGGAAGGAACGCCTCTCGATTGGCTCGGAGGGTGCATAGACTGTGGCTATCACCCAGGTTTGCGTGCCCAGTCTGATTTCTACCCAGATCCGTTGCCCCCAAATGTCAATCTGGTGGTCGATGAACTGAACATCGAGATCTTTATGGAAAAGGATGGTTGTGCCACCTTTCGTTCTGTCTGCTGGGGCCCAAAATTGTGGGTCACGCCACCAGTTGGCGTTTTGGACTATCTTGGCCTCGTTTAGCTTGGTCTCTCGTCGGACAATAATGTGTATCCTCTCATCATGAAGTCAGGTCTTTAGCCTAGCTTTTGTGAAAGTTCTTGATGAATCTCCCAAACCCCTCACATTCCACATGGGAAAGCTAATTTTGACCATTGGAGTGTGAGGGTGCGGTTGAAGTTTGGATCCGCAGGTTGTCCGACCTCTGTCTTCTGTTGTTGTCTGTTTTGACTGTGTTTATCCAAGGGGTCATTAGGAGGTTTCTGAAGTGGAGAGAGTTGGGTTGTTTGTCGATTGCAAGGGACAGGCAGAATTTGGCCACAAATCGTGTGTCGACATCCTGCGTTGTCGTGCGCATCGGTCCCGCACCGAGTAGGGCGGGACCCTCCCGGCCGCGTCACGCAGGAGTTGAGTCTACCCTCGTCGTGATACACATGGAGCTTCCGCAAGCCGCTCCGACCGAGTGCGCCAACCATACTTTTCGCAAGCCCCTACGGCAGGATAGGGCCAACGCGAGTCACGACTTACCTCCACCTTACAGGAGTTGTCATCTCCCTTAGGTGGGCGTATCCCCGCTGAGCTACGAGTCCACAGTACGAAAGTTAATCAGTTGCAATCGCATAGGTGAACTAACCGAGGGCATTTCTTGTTCGATGTCGCATAAGGGATACGCGCGGTTTTACGCCTCTATCGAACCCGCATGCGAACCGAAGCAATGGGGCGTTGAAGTTCCAAGCGGGACTCGTCGTCTGTCGACTAGGACGCCTCCCACACACCACACGTACACCACAACACATACACACACGAAACGACACAAAACAAATATGAACTAGTTCCTCCTATAATCAAGTATTTCATACCTGCTTCATTTGAGCGGATATCTTATGATTCGACGTATGGAAAAAAATGATTTTTTCTTCCCAGCTCATTTGTCAATGATGGTGCCTTACATAAACAATCCTAGTCCCTTCATTAGTCCTCCCATAACCTTCCGACGTGGAAAAATCGGATATGCGACACGCGCAAGACTTAGTATAAAACCGCGCGGACGCAGGATCTTCCCACATTGATTAGCAATGCATGCTTACGCAAGCAGTCGCAATGATGGCGTACTATGTAGTACTCATAACCACGAGGTCTTCGATAATCTCGAGGGTCGCACTCGACACTCAAGTGTCGGTTGATACACGCCTTGAGGGGTTAATCTCTTGACGCTCGACAACCACCAAGTGCGGTTGAGAACCACACCCTCTTCTGAACCCTGCGGAGAGTGTGTGGTACACAAGTTCATGCATGTTGTGACAATCGTCTCTTATCGCCCTGGAGACCAGCTCCATCGTCCAGGGTCTGGAGAGAACTCAAGGGGTTTGACTTTGACGACTGTCACAGACTACAACGTCCAGTTATAAAATTCTAAAAAGCAAAAGGATAAAAGGGGAATATCATTTTTCTCTCAAAGCATAATCTGTTTAACCCTTGCGCCCGGTCACAATATGTCGCCCGAACACCCAACACGTATATATGTTATAAATATGTGACGATCACTTTTCGCAATCACAGTGAGATTCCTCTCAGCCACATATATGTATGTGATCGCAGACAGTCAAATCCAAAGTCCAAACCACCAAACATACTGACAATCACATCAAGGATTCAACCAAAAGTTCATGCACTAAACGAGGTCAACTTCAACCATTCTCTACGTCCACACCCATCGCTTTAACCATATAAGCCTCAATCTTTGTGCAACTCTCAAAATAAAATACTCAGTATCTTTATTAAATGACCATTCAAATCAAGTCCGGGTAAAAACACAACGAAACAAATCAAACCACAGGGCTAAAACCTTTAGGTTGAGTGGCAAGAGTGGATTGGAGTTGAGTCGTAAACCGACGAATTGACAACCAACCTGTTATCAGTGATAACAGAAGATGATCCTCGTGGGATCAAGCTGAAACTAGCCCAAATCCTGAATCGAATTGATTAATAAGATCTGTAACACAAAACAGATCAATACCCAAGACTAGACTATCACTGTATGGGGAATAAATCTCCATAACACATTCTCGACGAATTTCTCGCAAAAAAAATATTTGTCGACTAAGTCTAAGTCTACCCCTAAGCCAGTACCCAAAGAAAAGGTAGACCTTTGGAAGAACCTCCCCCATCCAGAGTGGATTGTCAGAATCGCCACCTGTCAAAATATAATTTATTTTCTCTGAACTAAGAAAAATTCGACAGCGTTTCCCGTAGGAGAAGTGTCTTTTCATAATTAAAAAAAAAATTAAAAAAAAAATTAAAAAATAAAATAATCCTCAACTTTTCAAAGTCAAATTTCTTATAACTCCGTGATTTAACAAAAATTTGGGCAACACTCCCCTTTAGAAAATGAAATCTTTCATATTTTTACTAAGCCATATATGAAATTTAGACAAGTTAGACTTTGAAAAGTAAAAATTTGATTGGCTCATTGAATTTGCAGAAATTTCGGAAGCGCTTCCCGTAGAGAAAGTAGCTTACCAAGATTTATGCAAAGCCAAGTATAATAAATGATTTCATAAAATGCGAAAATTGACCAATGTAAAATAAAAGTTGATTCAGAAAATGCAGAAATTGAACTAAATCTTATCGCTCAAGCACGTGGTGAACCTCTAAAGCAACTACATGTCAAACTGAAACTCAGACTAAGTAGTGATTTCACTCAGCCACATGCAAGGCCAAACCACAAAGGTAAGTACTCTCATCAATCCCAAATAAAATCCTCATAAATAGTCAATGGAACTTTCAGATGATTTATCCCTTATACCCAACTTACATATGGCACGATGCTAGACCATTCTGCTTAAAAACAATGTTTAGTGTGCCTTAGAATATACACAAACAGGTTGTACAACAACTTTTCTTTTCTTTGGGCATATGACTAGACCATTTTCCTTAGAAACAATATATAATCGCCCTGAGCTATTTAATATCCAAAATTTAATAATTTTTCACTTTGTTCTCTAAAGAAATAAAAATATGGGCAGGGAACTGAGCCATTCAACTTATAAACAATGCTCAACTTGCCCAAATTACTTTCAATTATATTTTATAGTTTTCCTTCTTTTCTTAGTGATATGGCTTAGCGTTGGACCATTCGGCCTAGAAACAATGTTCAACTGCCAGTTCACATGCAAATATAAATAAGGTATTTTTTATTGTACTCAATTTATACTTATGTGCGTGGTTGTCAGGCTAAACCATTCAGCTTAGAAACAATGTGTAGCCTTAGACTCAAAATCCTCTTTCAAAAATAAAATAAAAGGCTGAACCATTCACCTTAGAAACAATGTCCAACCTATCCTCAAAGCCATCCAAACCATGAAGTTGGATCCCTTAGCCCAACTTCAGTCAGAAACCCTAAAAGAAACAGACAGACCAAACCATTTACTTGCTGGGAGTATATCTCCACCTTCCCGTCCCATCCTCGTCTGGTCAGGTCACTCCCGGCTGATCCGTCCAGTTGTTTTGATCTCTGTTATGATTCTTTTTGTTAACTCCCCTCCCCTCTCCCTCTCCCGCCCTCCCCCCTCTCCCCCTTCAAACTGTTACAATTCTTTATTGGGGGTAGTCCCCAGCTAAAACAGAAAAAAGGGAAGAAAACAAGAGAAAAAGGAAATGCCAAGGCAGGGTAGTTGTATATGTTTGATTTGATGAGGATTTGAACTCAAGATCTGCTTCTCAACAACAGGTAGTTTCAATGAGTGTGGAGCTCAGCAACATGGGCTGGGTTCAGCCCTCAGTCATTCCTTTTCTTTTCTTTCCTTTCCTTTTTTTCATTTTCCATTCTCCTCCCAGTTTGGGTGGGAAGCGGACTCCAGAACTTGGACCTTGCTCCACGGCACACCATTCTAAATCTATCTGGAGCTGATAATGGTTCCATTTTTTTTTTATTTTTTTTTTCCCAATATATTCAAAACGCTCGATCAGCCGAAACGTATTCAGTCGCTTGCAGTCCAGGTACGTACCGAATGTTGAGTAGTGGAGTGAGGCCCCTCACTTATCAGCGATACCCAAATCTCGAATACTGACACGACTCATGAGGCCTTGAGGGGCTACAGCTTTCTAGGATATCTTTGTCCTTCCTTTCCTTTGCGTTCTTTTCCTTCAGAGATGACGAAATAAGGAATACAAAAAGAGAAAAAAGATTAATTCGCAGGGCGAAGCAACCTCACTATACTTACCTGACAGGGGCGTATCCGCGATCAAGAAGTCGGATGACCTGGGTTGCAGGGGCCTCCCATTGCAAAAAAGGGGAAAAAAAGAAGCAACCTCACAATCTCTCTCAATGCTATGAGTTTTTTTCTTGTTGGTTCAGGGACATCTGTCAGAGGCATGATCTAAAAAAGGAAAGAGGTTCCCCAGTCCTGTCTCCGTACCAATGAACCCTCCCGCTGCTGCATATGCTACTTTCTCGTGCGTAGTACTTGGCCAAGTTGGCCCCACTCCGCTATTGCAACATTCGAAATGTATGTGTATGGCGATGTGGACCATGTACTTTCGGAGTAACGGAACATTTTGGATGTATTGTAACTGCAATAAGTTCCAGATGCATTTGCAATGTTGTGCATTGGAGAGATGCCAGATATCTACTCTATCCTGCGCATAATGCAGGGACAAATAATGGCAGTAGCATGCTAAGCGTCTGACATCTGTACAATGTTCTGTACTCATAAAATAGACTCTTCATCCTCCATTTTGTATCACCATGTGTCTCCCCTCTCCCCCCCCCTCCCTCCCTCCTTTCCCTGTCCCCCATCCCCTCTGTCCTTTCCTATGAGAAGTGACAGTCGGCCATACTCCTCTTCAACTTCTTCTGGAAAATCACCTTCTCACTGCTGTTGTGCTTTTAGCAGCAGAGTGGAAATCATGGTAACCGACCGGGCGTCGAGACTGGGTTCGAACAACATGTCCGATGTCCGGTCCTTATGTCCGGATGGAGGCCCCCAGGGCAAAATAAAAATAAAAATAAAGGGGCGGCCCAGGAAGTTTTTCGGGTCCTGGGCGCCCCTTGAAAAATAATGGGGTGATTTTTCAGTGTCGTTTCACCCCACCAGGCAGGGGCCTAGAGGTCCGGACACAAGACACTGCAGGTTTTTGGGGTGGCGGGTTTCACACAGGCCTGAGCAATTTCAAATTGGCAGTTTCGACATGCCGCCCGCCGCTGCTGCCCGTTGCCCAGAGAGAGAGAGAGAGAGAGAGAGAGAGAGAGAGAGAGAGAGAGAGAGAGAGAGAGA
>BFEA01000318.1:1365045-1375343 GCA_003427395.1 Chara braunii | reverse complement strand
TTCTTGAAATTTAAATTAGATGTCCAAAAAAAAAAAAAAAAAAAAAAAATTAGTTTGTGGATGACACGTGACGAGAGGGCACACCCCTGTACTTTTCCAAGAGTGGTTTGGACTTTGAGCTGGTGAAGTCCCAGCATGTGCCGCTGAGCCTCCCCATGAATAAGACCGGAGCCATCAATCCCCAGTGTCCCTACTACATGCATGGGCTCCTATCCCTGCCTGTAGTAGGTGTGCCCCGACCGACTGATGCTTTTTCAAAACAGAAAAAAGGACACCACCTTTCTGTTTCGTTTTCCGCAAACCACCACTTCCTTTCGCAGGCGAACTTTTCCGATGAATTTGTCCACCGCCACATTTGTCACAAGCTCAGCCTCCCGGACCTTGGCACCAGCCAAAAGGTAACTTAAGGAAAGGAGTTCACAGTGGCGGTGCGAGGCTTTGGACACGTGACGGCTTCCACGGAGGGGCTGTGACTGGAGGCCGATCTCTGGCTCTCCAAGTTGGATGACGGCAATAGATCGGAGCAACTGAATGAAATACTAGGAGAGGATGCTCTTATCGCCTCCCCTAGTACTTTCGATCCGTTTTGTTATTAAAAAAAAAAAAAACTTCGGGCAATGGTGTCCCTCCTCTCTTTCCATCCCCTGCCTGGACTTGAGGTTGATTGGAGGGCAACCTCTGTGTCCAGATGGGTGGAGGATACGTTGCAGCATATGATGGAAGTCATCCAGCCCTTTGAGGAGGGGCCGGAGCTGGAGCTGGACGCGTACATCATGGACTGTGTGTCTCGAGCTGCTGGCTCAGGGGCGCGCACCGGGGGGGGGGGTACAGAGCTGCTCAAACGCTTCCAGGAGGTTGCATTAGCAGCCTTGCCTCTGACATCAACAACAGCATTAACCATGACCTCTACGACAATTGCAGCAATGTAGTCAACCACAACAGTAACATCACCAACAACATCAGCCACAGCTGTGGCTAAATCTGATCAACCAGCTGCCGACGACAATGCCATTTTCATCAGCGACGGCATACACACCACGATTAATAACAAAAACTGCCATCAGCTTGTGATGCGCAACCTCACGCCCCGCGCAGCGTCCCGTACTTCGGACGCCGATCAGAGTAGTTAGGGGCGTGGCCGAGGATTTTTGGCCGTGGGGGTTGAGCCACCTGGACGAAACGGGGGACTCTTGCTTCAGCCGAGGTGCCTGGATGGGGAGTTGAGCTGTTGCAAGGAGCGAATAACGGTGCCCTACGGACCGACCGTCATCACTTCAGAAAAAAAAAAAGAGAAAAGAAAACGAGCGGAGAGGGAAGAAGAAAAACGAAACCGACGGGAACGGGTTCCGTTCCCCGAGGCGCCTGGCGCGGCCTTGGGGGCGGAGGCCCTGAAATCGGGTTCAGGCTTCGACGTCCGACTCGTCGAGTCCGTGCGGACGGCACGACACGGGGCTGCCCGGGGTCGGGCAGGTCGAAGGAACCCAGGTTCGAAAATGGGTGGGGAGCGCACCCGCATTCCGGGAGAGTTCGGGGAATCGGACGACCCCTTCGTACCCCTAGACCAACCGTCGCCACGAGCACGAGTCTCCTTGGCGACACTAGTGGCCATTAAACCGCGGCCGCCACGTGGCGTGCACAGCTGACCAGGGCAACACCGTGAGGTCTGTGTAAGGCATGATTAAAGGCGGGGAAGAAAATCGCTCAATCAACACGAACCCACTCCTATGTGGCATGCCTGGGTCGGGTTATAAAGATGGATTGGGTTAGTGCGCCGCAGTATGCTCCGCATGTCCGCATCACAGTATAAGTTGTCGTCATCTGCGATTGGGAAGGGCGGGAGCGCACTGTGACATTCTGAGATGAAGCCCGAGCTCGAGCCACGGTCCGCGCTCCCGTCTGTCAGGACGAGACCTGACTCCATGCAAAGACCAACGAATACCACCGAGAAGGACGCGCCTAGCTCTTTTCTCTCTCTCTCTCTCTCTCTCTCTCTCTCTCTCTCTCTCTCTCTCTCTCTCTCTCTCTCTCTCTCTCTCTCTCTCTCTGTAGTTTCAACCCGAACGCGGTGTTGGGGACCCCGGGGTGGGCACTGAGAGATCGGCTGGACGCGGATGACCGATCTTTCTGAAATTATCCACCTCCCCTTGGATTCCTGACCTGTGCACGATGAGAGAGAGAGACGGCGGAAGGAGGTTGGCGGTGTGGCGCATACCCCGCACACTCGCGCGGGTTAAGGGCGAATGAAAAAGGGAAGGACCGACACACTCGTGCACTCATGCAAGCAATCAACACTCGGTACTTCTGATCAGCAGGCCCGGGGTCCCATACACACATGCCTACCCATAGAGCCCTCAATGAGACATTCAACATCCATAGACTTCCATACCCGAAATGCATAACGGATTACCCACACATTGGGACCATACGCACATCACACGGGGACAAAGCCGCAATGGAGAAAAAACTCGTCTTAAAATACAAAATTCTCACGACTGGCCGCTCCGGGCCCAGTCCCCAATCCGTCAAAACCACCGACAACCATAGCCACAATGCCCTACCGCTGCCGGCGTCTGATCTCCACCACCGCTTAGTCCCTCCGACTGACTTACCCCAAGTCCATCACTAACTCTGCCACCCGCCGTCACTCCGCCCACCACGGGGCACGTCGAGCCTTTCTGGCGCCAAGGGCTTCATGCATAGCTTGCGCAGTTTGAAGCCGAGATCAAAGAGAATGAGACGAAGGGGTTGCAATAATTTATAGTGCGGAGGGCGGCGGAGAGGCTGCGCTAAGCACGGGGTGTAGATGGGCAGGACATAAGAAGGGCAGACGTTCCAGAAGGTTCGAAGGAGGCAAAAGTCGGATGATCTGTGTGATTGGGGTGGTCGTCCAAGTGGGTGCGCTTCCCGCTACCACCACATTGCCCCGACGAACCCAATCAGACAGCCAATCGTTCGCAGGGAAAAGAGGAGGGGATCGGACTGGGCTTAGAGGGAAGACGAAGAGACATGCAGGAAGGGAATGCGCAGCAAGAAGGGAAGATGGCACGGGGATGCAAAGCGGAAGAGCGGGTTTACGTGGAGCGCAAGAACTTCAAAATTCCTATTCCCGCTAATTCCCAACTGTTTCTCGAATTTCTTGGCGCGGCCGCTAACCGGCCACGCAAGACCCGAATTACATTTTCTACTCCGTCCTTCTTCTCATAAAGGAAAAAGAGAAAAAAAAAGAAAGGAAAAGAAATGAAGCCCCATTCTTTCCTATTACCTTGAATCCGTACTTCGGGGCTTTACGTGGGATTTTCCCTTAAGAGTACGGGAAGCCGCCGAGTACGAACCCTGGCTTATCACAAGCTACAATTGGGGTAATATCGTCTTCGACTGCGGCCGTGTCTTCAACACCATTATCACTGGCAATGACTTCAGCAACGGCAAAAAGGATAGTGGTGATTACATCAGTGTGTCCATTGACAGCAACGACAACGCAGTCACGTCCAACATCAACAACAACAGCATCATCAACATCAACAACAATAATAACATCACCGGCAACCTCACTGACACCAGCGGCTGATGGTAAGGGTCAGTGCGGCTTACCAGTGGGGATGCTCCCCCTGCCCCTCCCATGTCCCCCTTCTGTTCTCTCTTGGAACGGTGGTTGGGAGTGTGTGGGGGGCTGTTTTTTTACTGGGAAAGAGTGCAGGGGTTGCTTGGCTGGGTGCACATCTCTTTCGCAGTTGTGCACTATTCTACCCTATTCCCGGGCGGCCAACGGCTATGGCGAGAAGGGGTGGGATAATCGGGGAGAAAAAGGGGTGGGATAATCGGGGAGAAAAAGGGGTGGGTTGTAGTGGGGTTGAGCTACTCTTACGCTCTGGCTTATAGTGGGATTTGTGGCTCGATCAGGAGGGGAGGAAGTACATATTACGTTGGATAGTTTAATCTCCCTCCCCAAGTCAAATTACGTTGGATAGTTTAATCTCCCTCCCCAAGTCACTCCGATGCTGGGTGGTAGCTTGCTTTCGTTGGCAAATGATGGCCTTCACTAGAAGCGGGTTGACGACTGCTTTTGTTTTCTCTTGCCCTTTCACCAAGTTGATGGAGGGGGTGCAACTGGACTCCCTTGGAGTTGATTTCATTTCATTTGAATTGATTTTTTATTTTTTTTAAGCCCTTGTGCAAAGCCTCTATCCTGGTAGTGGTAAGAAAACCACCGAATGATTTGATTTGTTCTGATTTTATGTGATTTGTTTCGATTTGACGTGAACTGTGCTGATATGACTTTGTTTTGACTCGATTACATTTGATGAGATTAGATGGGGCTTTGAATTGGATTGATTAGCTCTGCGTTGAGATGGTCTACAAAAATCTGATATGAGGGGTTTTCAGGATACGAGAAGTGCCTGGGGTTTCGCCGTGTGGCAGGGGCCAGGTGGAGCCTTACTTTTGGGAGGGAGAGGTGACCGTTTTGCAATGTATCCATGTTTTTTTTTTTTTYTTTTCTTTTCTTTTAAAGGAGTGTTCACTCATCCGTTAGTTTCCTGATTTCCTTCGTGTGGGCAACCCCCGAGGTAATGGGGATTGATCTCATTGTTTTGTGAACGGTGGATGCGTAAGTATCGGTGTCGACGACCATGTGGACTGACCAGCTGAACCATCGGGGCACCGACTTCTCGAACATCCCCGGTGAAGACATGTCCCGTATAACGAGGACAAGACACATGTCGACTAATGGAACGTACGCGAAGCCATACCCAAGATCGCGACCCTTACCATTTGCTATCAGAAATACAGTGTTCCGGTTTCGTCAACTCGGGTTTTGTGATTGTTGATAACTGGATACCTATTTCCCTCCCTATTCCATTTTACTTCCCTTCAACGAGCTGATTGTTACTCTGTGGCCGGCAATTGCTCCTCATTGGCCTCGCACTTTATACAACGATTGCCGCCGTACGGAACGGTCATTGCTCCATATCTGAAACAACACGGGAGATTCAACTTTTGTCCTGGAACTCCACACTCAATTTTAAAAAATCCTTGGCACACCCCCATTGCCACTTTGCAGGCCCTTTTCTGCATTTTAGTCACTCCGACATGAAAACAGTGTAGGGTGTGAGGTTAAGCGTCACAACCCTTATGCCATCTTGGTGGGGTGACCTGACCAGAACATGGTTGTAGGGAACACGTCTGAGCAGGAATCCCGCCCAGTCCTGGTTGAAGTATGCTCGAACAAGCCCTGTCCTTCAGGTGGTAGGTGCAAGCATTCTCTCTACAGGCCCTATGGGTAAGCCCTTAACGGCCCCCAGACTTACCCGGGCTCCAGGTGTATAGATCTAATCGTGAACACCCTAGTTATCACAGACAGTTTGTAATGGCTCCCCTTCGGCAAAGGTCTAACCTATGACACCCCCTGAGCACTCTGCTCTGTTTGTCATGGGAAGCAGAGAATCCCACCAATACGATCCCGATCCTCGCCCATTCCCCCTGTGGCCCCTGCCCCCCCAAAGTGAGGCCCTTAGGTGACCAACTACATGATCATCCACTCCACTAGGCAAACCCACCAACTGAACATCCGAGTAGCTCAGTGGGTAGAGCACCGGTTGGAAATGCGCATTGTGCTTTGAGGTTGCAGGTTCAAAAACCCTGCAACCTCGTGCATGCACACCGGCGGGCGTTGACCAATGCACAACTGTTCACACCCTCCCCTTGGGCTTGTCCATGGTAAGGATTACAGACACTGCCTGTACCACCCAAGGGGTTTAGTCCACGGTTGTTGTATGTTGGGTGTAGGCGGTGAGAGGTTTGCCTGACATTCTTGGTTCATGCGTTGCTCTGCTGATTGCACACTTGTCTCTCACTCGAGCCCAACATAGCATACATACAGATCAATTGATGCTGTAGGCCTGTAGGTTGACTTGAGTGTCGATAAGAAGGAGGTTTAGGTTTCAATACCTGTCCGGATTACAGAGGTTTTAAACAGTGGGGATGCAGAGAGGGTTAGTGTGGAGAGACTGATCACGTGGGTGGTTGCCTCAGGGCTCTGCTTTGGGGGGGCCAAGGGCCGCAAGGGGGATAAGGGGGGGTCCCGCTGGGGGGAGGGTAGGTAGGACAAACTCCATTGGAGGATATCGTTGGGGAACCTACAGTAGGGATGTCTTAGGGGTCCGATCAGGAGGAGCATAGGTAGGAGAGGCTCCAGTGGAGGATATCGTTGGGGAACCTGCAGTAGGGGGTGTCTCAAGGGGTGAAGGATTATTTGCTTCCCGTTGTTAAGGATGACAAGGCAAACTTGAAAGATGTAAAAAAAAACGTGTTTTGGTGAATACTCATTTATAGGACTATAAGTCAGTTTCCGTTGTTAGGTAAAAGTCAATCTCTGCGCAAAATAATTTATAGGACTATAAATCACTTTTGAACTTAACAATAAAACCCTTATCAAAAAATATATGTCATTTAAAATAAGAATACAAACAACTTTTGCCTCGGAGACACCTTGAAAAAATCTTAGCCAAACACGAGTTTAAAATATAGGGAAAATTTTTTAAAAAATAAAACAAACAATAAAAAATAATATATTCGCCCATGTATGAGAAACCATGTTCAAGCGAACGCATTCACGAACAAGAGAATATGTTTGCGCGTTCGGAAAACCCCCAAATAAATTCATCGTACTACACATCTTATACGACTATAAACATAATTTTTTTGAATAACAAAAATTCAGGATATTTAAATTCTTGAACCTACGGTGCTTCACCAGGTCGTGATTTTCTATGAGAAAACCCACTTTTTTCCTCGCCCCTTTCAGTAGTTCTGAAAAATTAATTTTCTGTTCTTTTTTTTGCGGATGTTTCACTTCACGTAGAATTTTGTTCCTGGAGGGGACCGGAAAAATGTACTATCATAATCTTGAATAAATTTCGTGCAAACCTAACAATTTGTTTTGTTAGGTTTTCACAAATCCTATGTTTATCTTGTGCGATATGATAAAAGTGTATTGATTTTATTTTATTTTGTGATCTGAAAATTATAAAGGGACTATGATTATTTTATGAGCTACATGTTTGGTTGATACCTTCCTAGTCGACCGACGTTCGGAGATCATCGGCCTAAGGAACGGACAGCGTTCGGGTCCACTTGGCGTTAACCAAGCATACCTATACTCCAGCGAATGAGTAAACGCCCTCGACTGACCTACCTCTGCAATTGCATGTAAAAGTTTTCGCAAGTGGGTCAGTAGCTCAGTAGGGATGCAACCCTGAGGGTGGTGACAACCCCTTGGGGAAGGCAAGTTGTGCCCTACGGGAACCTATCCTGTAGTAGGGGACTGCGGGATGTACTACTGACGCACCCGGCCAGAGCGGCGAAGGAACGACGCGACCACGACCGTCTCGACGGCTCGCGGGGATACTTTGCGTCGTATACATTTGTTATGTTTTTGTTTTAACTCCTGCGTGACATGGCCGGGAGGGCTCCTGTGCTTTGCAAAAGACAGGAACCGATGCGCTCGACACCGCCATGTAGACCCCTGGCCCATCCCTGCCTGCACCCCAGCTATATTTGTGCTATCTGATGTTGCACAACATCATGTGCCACACAGGGTTGATCCGAATCGAGCCCCCAACCTCTCCCTTGCAGCGCCCTATCTGATGATCCATCTGTGTGCTATACTAGGCTGGGGTACAAGTGCGTGGGGTGCCATCCTTGCACCAACTGAAAGTGCTAAGGGGGTGTTGAGGATGGATAAAATGGAACCCACAACCTTGCCGGGCCAGAGCTCTAACCCACTGAAAGTGATTTTTAACTTCATTAGAGTCACAAAAACGAGTTATAATTCCAAGATGGGGCAAGATACAGTTTGCAGTTGCACTTCGGCCACCCTACCTGGCAAGAAAGCTGGGTTGTATACGTTGCCGGAACTGCAATTCGAAACTGTATCTTGGCCAATTGTGCAATTATAACTCTTTTTGTGACCCCGGCGCAGTTTTCCCTTTTTTCTCAAAGGCTAAGGGCCTCATACGGCACCACTTGAACTCAAGGGTTGACGAAAAATTCTCCGTTCCACCCCTCCCTAATGACCCAGCCGTAATGTTTTCACTTTCCTGCTCTCCAGTGCGCATCCTTGAAACTCAAGTGCAGCTGGGTGGGGCAAAATCGCACAAGAACTCAAGGGGGAAAAAAAAAAAGAAAAAAAAGAAAAAGAAAAAAAAAAAGGAAAAAAAAGCACTTCGACTGGGGCCTTTTTTTTTTCCAGCAGGCGTTCTGGTCCAGGATTGGTCAAGAGGTTTCAAGTGCAGCTTGTTCAAGGGTTTCCTAAAGTGCACATGGAACCATAAATGGAGTTAGTGTAAATTAATCACAATTTCTCTTCTAGTGTGCACTTGAAACTCAAGTATTTTCAAGTGGTGTCGAACGAGGCCAACCAATTCAGTTACCTGTAGAATCTGGACAGGACAGCCTTTCAGGCCTTTCCGGTCTTTTTTTATTGTCATTGTAGTCTTACGTCTAACCCCGTAGCAGCCACATCCGTGCTCAAGCCTCCAACGAGGGAACATGCTGGAGCTGGACCCACCAGCGGGTGCGATACCTGCTACAGCAGGTGGGCTATACCGGGGCAAGGTCCCACTTGCGCAAATTAGGAGATTTCGGTCGTTGATCTTTGCTATCTACCGTCAGTATCTCTTAATTCGTGCAAGTGGGACCTAGCCCCCGGCCAGGGGTGAGCCAGTAGCATCAGGACCGAGCTTGTTCGATGGGGCCTGTCGCTGTGCCTCCCCTCCGGTCCCCTCCCCCTATGAACATCAGCAGCCTCTGCTCAATGCCAGTTGGAATGGTGTTCATACTCCTGTGCGGTGCTTCCGACTGTATCGCCAACCCAATACTGTGCGTCCCACCAGTGATGTTCATTTTCTTTGGCTTGCTCGCAAATCCATGTGGACCACCACCCTTCTCATCACGGGCAGCAAGTGTAAACTCTCCGTGAGGGACGATTCCAGCCTTTGTGCAGAGCTCTCTGCGAGAGGAAATCCAATTCCGTCGCTGGCACAAGTTGCGATGGAAGTGCCTATCTCGTCTCCTACTGCGTAGCCAAACCTGTGTGCAGCACTACCCGTACCTCGACGCCTCCTTTTGCCGAGGCAGGGTCCTTCTGCGCACAAGGCGGGAATCATCGACAAACATTCCATTATTGATCCCAGTTTCTTTTTTCTTTTTCTTTTTTTAATCCGAGTTTCCACTTTCTGTGCGAGATACCTGTTCCCAACTGCTGTCGCGTAAAAAAAAAAAAAAAAAAAAAACAGTTGTGCTTCGATGCAAAGATCCAAAAAATGGACTGATGGGAACCATTCGATTCTGTGACACGCTGGCACATGAAATTATCCCATTGGCCATGTAATGCTGAGGGCGTACTCACACTGCGACTTTCCCAGATGGAGCTGACCGCTTTCATGACAAGTCCTCGATGCACCTGGGGGCAATGACGTCCATATACAGCTTCAAAAAGTCACTAGTATGAGAATGCCCTGAATGATACGAAAGCTAATCGTGGTCTGTCCGTCAAATGAGTGTAGGCGGTTGTCACCTAACTAACTCCATCTGAACGCCTGTTGATGCGATGTTCACCGAACAATTTTTGCCGAATCTGGACGTCTCGGCCGTAACATACATGCCAAACAGTTCGAGAGTGGGAACACCTTCTCTCGTTCTCTCCTCTGGGAAGGAGAGATCCCTTTGCTAAATAGTCCGAGAGTGGGAACGCGTTCTCTCTTTAGGCCTCGCCGCACGACACGCAGAACGAGAAAAAAAGCGAGTGCATCTATGGAATACAATCGTGACTCTTCATAGTGACGGATGAATCCAGACAGTATCTGTGGAACGATGCATGCATTTTGCTTTTGGTTTCGTGTGCCGTGGGAAGGAGAGATCGCTTTGCTAACCATCATTTCGATTTGTTTTTTTTTTTCTTTTTATGTAGTCTATATTCTTCTCTCAATCATGCACACACAATTATTGATAGGCCCCTGCCTTAGGGCCTCGCCACACCACTGCATCTTCCCGCAGATAACGGCACGATACATCAGCTACTACGAATAGCAACGGATGCATCTTACCTCTTTCTGCAGTAGATGCATTCTTTTCTTTTTTTCGTTCTGTGGCGAGGTCCTTAGCAAATTCTGCCCGAGACGGCCTCGAAGAGGATGGTTTCCTGAAGAGTGAAGTTCGAGCTGACACACCCAAGAACCTACCTCAGTCGGAAAAAAAAAAAAAAAAAAAAAAAAAAAAAAAAAAAAAAAAAAAAAAAAAAA
>BFEA01000318.1:1346285-1363512 GCA_003427395.1 Chara braunii | reverse complement strand
AGCAGCGTTGAGCTACCTCAACGCCTGAATGTGCACGCTTTTGTGGAGATATGCAGAAATGGTGTTGAGTTTCCTGAACTGTAGGTCCCCACAAACACGTCCAGATTCGGGCGTTGCGCCAGCAAAGACTTTCTGGCCGGTCAAATAGCGGCAGCAAAGACTCTCTGGCAATCGCCAAAATGGTGCCTCGCGTGGTCACACAGGGCGAGGGCGAAATCCTTCATCTTTTTTTTTCAACAAAGTTCGTTTCGAATTTCTCCTTTCACGAACTCTCGAGCTGAAAAAAAAAATTGCTACCACCTCTACCACCTCCAGAGGTGGTAGCAAAATGCCCTTCCGTAGCAGCCAGAACCTTGTTCATGAGAGAACATGCTGGGGCTGCTCCCAACCTGCAGGTGGGCGATACCAGCTAGCGGACAGCCGATGGTATCAGGGACCATGCCAACAGGACCAATCCCTGTGCCTCCCCTCTGGCCCTCAACCCCTCAGCTCCTTACGCTCCAACGCTCCAACGCTCCTATGCCGCCGCCCGCTGGCCTCAATCCTCGTACCTTCACAGCAATAGTCCAGTGCCGTAACCTATAGGGCTAAGCCCAAGCCTGAGAACAGCAGGCGCGAAAACCCATATAAGTGGTGTGGTGCCGCATCCATGCCCAAGAACAAGCCTGGGCTCTATCTCCACCAACGACCGAGCGTGCCACCACTAAACTCCCGCCCCAGCTTGCGCCGAACCGTGCCATAATTGCCATAAGTGTCGCCCCACTAGTCAAAACTACCGCCGGTCAAACGCACCGGTCAAACAAAACGCAAACTTTCCAATTTCTATTCTACTTAAATAGTCCAAAAAATTTATGCCGGTCAACTTATGTCAATCATCACCATTCAACCCAAAGGTAAAAGATCACCCGCGCGTCTTAAACTTACGTGCACACGCATCCTCTATCCTAGCCAATGTGAGTCACAGACGCGGCCGCGACTCGTGCGGTACGTTCAAACCTTAATCCAACTTATTTCCTGCCATTCACAAAAACCAGGGCGGATACCCTTATAAGGGTATTCGCACCGACAGCGGGGCCATCAGGCAACGAAGATAACAAGGCCCTCTCCTGGGAGTTGAGTTAGTCCCCGTTCTGTATCTCGAGAGTCTCAAACCCCTCCTTCTGCCCTTCTTACTCTAAGTCTAGTATAGTTCTGAGAGGAAGGCGGAAGGCGGGATCGCAATCCGTAGGACCGCAGCAAGACTCTGTGGGAAGTCAGCCCATCGATTGCAGGAGCTCTGCCGGAACTCAGGAGGAGTTTTGGAGACAGGGAATTGAGAGGTAATCATTGCTTCCCTTTATAAACCTTGTTATAACCCCTATCTGTATTCCTTGCTATGTTTTGACTGAGTATATTGTGTACACCCTTACTTTGACTTTGAGTTTGACTTTCAGAACATGATTCAGACTAAGTAAAGGAATGTATGTGCAATGTCAGTTTCAGTTTTATTGTTTGACTAAAAGCAGATTGTGGGATTGCATCTGGGGGAAGGATGGGAGGAAGGCAATTTTGCTTGAGTTTTACTGGGTTTATCAAAGGCTGGGCAAGACTCCATAAGTTTGGGGAGGCCCATTGCTATGTTTATTTTGAATTGTCTGGAGAACCAGACATGTTCCATAAGTTTAGGTGGTCTGGTTGCTCTAACTTGTGAGGGCTGACTGTGATTGACTTTCATGGACCAAGCATGTTCCATAAGTTTGGGTGGCTTGGTCGCCTTGTTTATTTTTGGTTTTTTTCAGTTTCTTTTGGTTCTCAACGAGGAGGTCTGAGCATGTTCCATAAGTTTTTGTGGCTCAGCCTCTTCCTGCTTTGCCTTTAAAATAATGAATCAGGATGAGGACCAGACATGTTTCATAAGTTTGGGTGGTCTTGGTCCAATGTCATGCACATGCTGGAACCAAAAGGTTATAACTTGACTATACTTTATTACTACCCAAATATTGAACAAGCTAGTCAGACACGGTTCCATAAGTTTGGGTGATCTGGCTATAGTTTATCACAAATTGAAGAGAGTATCAATTAAGAATAAACATGTGGTACGAAGGGGCAGACTGAATCTTGAGCTAAAGATGATCAGTTCAAATATATGCTACCTCAAAAGACTAAGTGCAGATAATTATATAAAGTTGGGATACTTAAACAGTTCAGGGCGACTAGGGTGGCCTTGTCATATGCCCAAAGAAGAGAAAAGTTGTTGTGTCCTGTGTTTGTGTATACTCAATGGCTGAGCTAGACATGTTCCATAAGTTTCGGTGGTCTAGCTTTATGCTTTATGTATGTTGGGTATAAAAGGATAAATCATTAAGAGATTATGCATTATTGTTTGATAAGTTGACTTGGGGTTGGTGAGAGTACTTACCTTTGTGGTTTGGCCTGCATGAGACTGAGTGCGACTACTACTTAGTTTGAGTTTCAGTTTGATAGGTAATTGTATTAGTTGCTCGCCACGTGCTAGAGCCATAAGAATTAGTTTCAATTCCTGCATTTTCTGAGCTAATTTTATTTTACTTAGGTCAATTTCTGCATTTTCTGAGATCCATTATTATTCTTGGTCTTGTATAAATCTTGGTAAGTCACTTTCTCTACGGGAAACGCTGTCGAAATTTCTACAAAACCAAGGAGTTAGTCAGACTTTATCTTTTTCAGGGTCTCATTTTTCTGACTTTTGACTTAGTAAAAATTTGGAAAACCTCATTTTCTAAAGGGAGTGCTGCCCAAATTTTTGCTAATTCAGGGAGTTAGACAAAATTGGACATTGAAACGTCAAAGTCACCTTAGATTCTTAACTTCGCTTTGTATAAATCTTGGAATAACACTTTCTCTATGGGAAGCGCTGCCGAAATTTCTACAAATCTAAGGGGTCAGTTGAACTTTGGCTTGAAGTCGAACTCAAGTCTGGCTTCTGAGTTCCTATCTGACTTAGTGTAAATCTGGAAAGTCTACCTTTCTAAAGGAGACACTGTCCAATTTTTTACTAATTCAAAGAATTTTACAAAATTTGACTTTTCAGAATTAAAGTTTGATTTTTGTTTTTGTATTTGAGTTATTATAAATTCCGAGAAGACACTTTTCCTACTGGAAGCGCTGCTAAAATTCTCTTAGTTTAGAAGAGTTAGGTTATATTTTGACAGGTGACAATTCTGACAATCCACTTTGTGTAGAGGAGATTCTGCTAAAGGTTTACCTTTTCATTAGGCACTGACTTAGGAGTAGACTCCGGATTACTGAAATAAAATGATTCTTTGTGAAATCGTGATGTGAAGATTACTCTCGATTTGGATTCATAGATCTAGCTTGGGGATTGGTCTGTCTTGTGTTACAGGTCCTCTTGAACGTTTGATTCAAAATCAGGAATAGATTCAGCTTGATCAGGATCATCTTCTGTTATCACTGATAACAAGTCGGTTGTCGATTCGTCGGTCTACGACTCAACTCCAAATACTCAACCTAAAAGGTTTTAGCCCTGATGATTTTTATTGTTTTATTAATGTTTTCACCTGGACTTTTATTGAATGGTCATTTAACAAAGGTACAGAGTATTTAATTATGGAAGGTTGGACAAAGGTTGGGGCTTGCATGGCTAAAGCGAGGGGTATGAGTATAGAGATTGGTTGAAGTCGACTTCGTGTAGTGCGTGAAATTTTGGTTGACTCTTTAATGTGATTGCAAGTATGTTCCGTGGTTCGGATTTTGGATTTGACTGTATGTGATCACACAAACATATATAACTGTGAGGAGTCCCACTGTGATTGTGAGAAGTGATCGTCACATACTTATTCTCCTTTTATATATATATATATATATATATGTACCTCTATTAGGTATTCGCGTGGTCTGAGGGACATACGCTTAAGGGTTTAATTAGGGTTGAGACTGAGAAAGGAAAGAAAACCTCTCTATTTGTTGTATGTTTCTTAAAGATTTCTTAGCCGGACGTTGGTCCTGGGCCTGGATTCGAGGTCCTTGTCCAAGACATCCCAGGTCCTAAACTCCGCATGGAAGGGATCTCCCCCCGCGCAGAGCCTATTTGCCCTGCCTGCCGGGGCACTCATCCTAAAGGTCGAAGGTGCCGCAGAGGCCGCACGACTCTTCCTTCAGTCGTGCAATATCGTGAAGGGGTAGACCCTCACGATACTTCGAGTTTGACACTTGAATGTCATAAGCGGTACTCGGATCCACGAGGGACCGCTCGATTATGGACACTACATAGTACGCCATCATTGCGACTGCTTGCGTAAACCGGCATTGCGAGTCGATACGAGTCAGTCCCGCGTCCGCGCTGTTTTATACTAAGTCTCGCGCACGACGACTATCCGATTTTCGCGTCGAAGAAGTTATGGGATGGCTACTAAGGGACTAGGAGTGTTGTCGCGTTGTTTGTTTTGTGTCGTTTTATGTATGTGTATGTATGTGTGTTTTTATTTTTATGTTATTTAGAGTGAAGTACTCATGGTGTGTGGGATGCGTCCTAGTTGATCGGCGACGAGTCGCGCTTGGGACCTCAGTCCCCCAAGATGTCGGTTCGCGTGCGGGTCCGATAGAGGCGTAAGACCGCGCGTACCCCCTATGCTACAGCGTACAAGAAACGCCCTCGGGTGGTCCAGCTCTGTGATTGCAACTGATTAACTTTCGTATTGTAGACGTGTAGCTCGACAGGGATACGCCCACCGAAGGGACATTGTGACTGCTTGCGTAAACCGGCATTGCGAGTCGATATGAGTTAGTCCCTCGTCCGCACGGTTTTATACTAAGTCTCGCGCGCGACGAATATCCGATTTCCGCGTCGAAGAAGTTATGGGATGATTACTAAGGGACTAGGAGTGTTGTCGCGCTGTTTGTTCTGTGTCGTTTTGTGTATGTGTATGTATGTGTGTTTTTATTTTTATGTTCTTTAGAGTGGAGTACTCATGGTGTGTGGGATGCGTCCTAGTCGACCGGCGACAAGTCGCGCTTGGGACCTCAGCCCCCCAAGATGTCGGTTCCCGTGCGGGTCCGATAGAGGCGTAAGACCACGCGTACCCCCTATGCTACAGCATACGAGAAACGCCCTCGGGTGGTCCACCTCTGCGATTGCAACTGATTAACTTTCGTATTGTAGACTTGTAGCTCGGCAGGGATACGCCTACCGAAGGGAGGTGGCAACTCCCGTAAGGTGGAGGTAAGTCGTACCTCGTGTAGGCCCTATCCTGTCATAGGGGCTCGCGAGAGGTATGGTTGGCGCACTTGGCCGGAGCGGCTTCCGGAAGCTCCATGTGTATTCGAGACGAGGAATAGACCAACCCCTGGGTGACGCGACCGAGAGGGTCCCGCCCCGTTTCGTGCGGTGTTGGACCGATGCGCTCGACAATGGGAAGGGAGACCGAACAACACGAGAGGGAGGGGTGCGGACTACTGGCGCCGAGCGCTCCGTAGACGCACCGTCGGTTAAGGAAGACCGACACTGCTGACCACCAACTCGGCACGCTGCCGGGAAACGTGGTTCTTGCCGACGTCCCACCATGCAACGACATAATAACCAACTCCAACAATTCCTTGGGGGGGATATGGACGCGGGTCAGCGGACCAGACGAGCTTTGACGCTACCACCGTGACAACACGAGTAATATGAGCTCCGGACACGACGAACACACCATGTCCTTGAAGTGATTAAGTTGACCGAGACGACAACCACTCTTCAACGCCAGTGTTTACCTCTCCAGCAAGCCACTCCACAGGTATATTCATGTTCCCTCCACGCTCAACACAACCGCTCGACACTCTTAACACCATCTCTCTCAGGTTCACCTCATCCACCATGTCAACCTCACTCCCTCCCTCCGCGAGAGAGGGGGGATTACCACCCACTATTATCCCCTCATCTTCTCACTCGGGGACTACTCATCCAACTTCCTCCCAGGACCTCCCACGAATCAAAACCCTCCTCGACAAATATTATGAGGACGGATTTCTTTTTGAAACAGATTTTAGCCATGAAACCACATAAATCATCGATGGAGTAGGATACCTCACACTCAATGACGAGGTAAACACTTCTACCATCGACTAGCTAAAGGAGTGCATTGTAGTGGTCGTTTTCGATATTAGGGCCCAACCCTAACAATTGCACAACGAGAGCAATTCATTCAAATTTATGAGGGTGCTTGGTTTCAAGATATCAACACAAATTCGTCCCAAAAAAAAGGGCGCACTTACGGGGAAGGGCCTAATATCATGTCATATGTAGCTAGAACCACCAGAATTGCGGAATGGTTAATTAACAAAGGCCATGATTTCATCCCTTCCAGAACAGGACCAACCCAGGTAGAGCTCAATCAAATGAGAGATGTCGAAGCCGCTTCTAAGTACAGGATCATAGCCCTCTGCGTTCCGTTAGGCTCCATGTTTTCGCTCAGATATTCAGTTTAGAAATTGATGGGACCAATCATCCTGATGCACCCACTGGACACCAACAAAGACGAGCCCCGATTAGGGAATGTCAAGATAGACTGTCATCCGTTAGTCAAACAAACCTTTCTTCAATGGATCGTCATTCGAGCCCCAAATGGAGACTTCATGGAGATTCAATTTGCCAACCAGGACACCCCCTTCTGTCGAAAATGCTTAGTGGTATCACGATGAATTCGATTCGGGCGGTCCCCGATTTCAGGATCCCATGCCTCCAGGGAGATACAACAGAGGTAGAGGAGGCCGAACAACACGGGGAAGGAACTCAACAAATTCCACTAGACCCACACAGTAACGACAACACTCATCCCCACCCACCAGCTCGGGACCACCACCCTCACATTCCACTCCAACCCCATCGCTCACCACCACCACTCAACCCCCACCTTACCGTCCTCTTATCATCGGCACATAACCCCTTCCTCCTCACACAATTCACCTTCAATCAGCCACAAGCATTATCACCCAACACCAACACACTCACACAACCCCCACCACTACACACCCACTACACACCCACTGCACACCCATTACACAACCGTGCACCACCAACCCTTTCCAACCACACGTCACCTTTCATTAATTCTCCACCGCTCGTCGTTGTGCACCTGCACCTCCCACCAACCTCGTATCCTCCTCACCCCAGGCCCTCAATGCGAACACTTGCGCTACCTGTCCAGACATTGCAACACTTCATCCTACCTCCTTACCAATCCACCATTCCCCCCCACCTCTCCCAATATCCCCCACCTCCACTCAACACCATACCGCCAACATACCCACTCACTCCCCGACTATATCACCAAGACCCTCCACCTTCCCTTCCAGCTCTACCCCCACCTCCCCATGGCAGTATTCCCCCTCTCACACTCCCCCACCTCTCCCCCCCCCCTCCTCCCTTCACCGTCCACTCCAATCCAGTTTTCGACTCCGCTCAGGTCCACATTTGACAACGCCTTCTCACCTAACTCAGGTACGCACCCACAACACACTGTCAATCACAACCGCTTCCACCCACCCCTCATCGCATCACATCACCAACACAGAAACGGAGGACGAAGATCAACTGATGAAAGACCCCAAATTGGCCACACGATCTCCACTCAAACTTCGACGAATAGGAGTCCAGGGTCACAGGGAGAAAACAAGGGAAGAAGAAGAGACTCAGTTTGATTTTATTGTCTTACCAAGCGAAGAAACTTCCTCCCTTCCTACCACAAATCCAACCGGTCTCCACATTGCAGGCCTGATCGGCCAATCACCTCGCACAACAACACAACTCCTCGTTTTGCTCCGCTGTTCTTTAGCACCCCAAACAACGAAGTTTCTTGCAAAGCGTTTGAGAAACGACTTACTTGTCATACCCTCAGTTTGAGTGGATGCCTCACCTTCAACCAAGGAGGTTGTGAAAGCAGCAGATGCGCACTTCATCGCGGATTGTTTCCCATACTGGCTAATACCCGATATTCGGATTGGACAAAAAAACATAGCAGCAACAATGAGGGGAAACTGACACTTTCACATCGTTGTAATCGATGCAAAAATCGTTACTGACATAACCGCCTATCTCACAACACAAGGGATTGTCTAGTTGCCAGCCATAAGGCTAGCCTCTAAAGATACCGCAAAGCTAAAGGAGACCTTTGTCATGCTGTCGGTGCGAATACCCTTACAAGGGTATCCGCCCTGGTTTTTGCAAGTAACAAAAAATAAGTTTGGTTTAAAGTTTAAGTACACCACGCGAAGCGCGACTGTGTTTGTAATTTATATTGACTGGACAGTTGACTAGAGCAGAGAGTGTGTGGGAGTGCAGACTCAAAGCGCGTGTGATCTCTTCTTTTGTTGATGATTAAATAGTCGGCGCAGTTGTCAGCGAAAACTTTTAGTTTTGATTAAACTAGGATTAAAAGGATTTTGCCTCTTGACTCATATGCTTGATCGTGACGTGTGTGTTCGTACGGAGAACGGCATTCGCGACAAGGCGACGCTAGGTAATAGTCAGAGTATGCAAAGGCTGTGAGTGCCGTCTTGGAACGTTTCAATAGGCCGCACATTTGCGCGGCACCCGTTTATATAGATGTCCGCTAATACTGGGCTTAGACTTGGGCCTAGCACTATTGGTTACAGCGTCGGACATTCATCAAAGAGATTCAGGGATTGAGATCGAGCAGCGACGACGCTGGGATATCAGAGTAGCGCGAAAAGGAGTGAGGGGATGAGAATCCGACGGGGCAATCCCCCTTGGTTTTGTCGTCGGGGACGTCAGAACGGTGCTAGGTTTTTCTTCTTCCTCGTTCGTCATCTTCGATGGTTAAAAATTTCTAAATATTTTTATTATTTTAGTATTATTATTATGCTCCGGCATTCCTTGACTCAAATGAGGCGCCGAATTTAGAGGTCGTCACGGCAATTGAGGACCTTGAACGAGCGGTTCCTATGTTTGACCGGCGGATTCTTGCGAATTTGGTATGACGACAAGATTCCTCGACCTCGCCCGTCTTGAAATACAGACCGAGGAGTTCAATATGCATGCGAGCCGGTGGGTGATTTGGCCTATGAGACCACATAAACCTCAGTGGCGGGGACCCACTGTGAGTGCGTCGTCTGCCAGTCGCGAGTCTCTCGAGAGAGAAATGAGTGTGAGCATGCCTGTTGGGACCAGAGGGAGACATGCAGCGGTCGGGGGCACAGTGTGGCAAGGATGTTGTAGCAGCTGGAGCAGTCCAGGGCACAACAGCAGGGGCTGCAGGCAGGCCCGGGCGTCGCGGTCGGTCACACGGAAACCTTTCTCCCCGTCGGCCTTTAAAGTTCTCATATGAAAATTGGCTAATAGTATGAAGATCTGCACTGGGATCCGCGGCCTCTGACTCATTGAAGAGGTAGAGTCATGAGGGTCGGGGATAGGCCTGGCGCTGCAGCATCACCCGTTCGGACCCGGCAGGTAAGTTCTACACACTCTTTAATGGAATTCGATTTCCTAGACCACAGTTCTAATGTCTGCATTGGCGGGCGTCGCTGTGGTGTCTGGGTCGTTGGGCAAACTCGGTACAGGCGGAGGAAAGACGAGTAAAGGCAACAAGAAAAAAAAGGAAGTGAATCAAGACAAGGAGCCGTACCAGGTAGAGAGAGAGAGAGAGAGAGAGAGAGAGAGAGAGAGAGAGAGAGAGAGAGAGNAGAGAGAGAGAGAGAGAGAGAGAGAGAGAGAGAGAGAGAGAGAGAGAGAGAGAGAGAGAGAGAGAGAGAGAGCGCTATGGCAGAAGCAAGCGTAGGCAGGAGGGAGTAGAGAATGCAAAACCCACTCGATCCTTGATGGAAACAGGCGGAGAAAGGTGCTAGATGGGGGTTTCTAGGCAGGGCGAATTAGATGGTACGATTAGTTTGCGCATTGGAGTACTGTGTAGGGAGGTAGGAGAAAATATGTCTGTGCGGAAAACGTCGGGAAGGAAGGGGGAACGAGAGTTAGAAATGCATACCTCGCTCGTTCCAGCACGAAATCGAGCAGGGTAAGATGTCATCTAGGGGTTTTGGCATGGTCTAAGTGTACTGGTGAAGTTAGTTTCGGTGCTCGATTAGTAGAACAAGAGGTTAGTAAGGAAAGGGGTGCGTGTCGAGGCAGGAAGAAACGGGAGAGAAGAATCGAGATATCACTCGATTCTTGATGGAATCGAGTGGGGTAGGCCTTGATCCCGGGGTTTTCAGGCCAGGCGAGTCAATTGACAACTTTAGTTTTGACAATAGATTGTTAGGATGGCCGTTATGGAAAAAAATAGTTGCGCGACATGGAAACGAAAGTGGGTATAGAGTTGGGCACTAGGCCCAAACATTTAAAAAAAAAATAAAAAAATGGGTGGGTATAGAACGGACAAATATTAAAAATCTCGCCCGATCCTTCACGGAATCGGACAAACTAAGGTGTGGTAGTGAGGTTTTGAGATATTGCGAATTGATCTACGGTGTTGGATTTTTGGTTTAGAAGGTAGTTTAGGCGGTGTCTTCGGTATGGACTGCGCGTTTAGTAAGCAATGGGAGAAAGTCGGGTATGCATCTTCGCATATTCTAGTGGAAGGATTCACTCCGAATTTTGTTCATCCTATCAATGGAAGGCTTGGAAGCGGCTGTCTCTCTCCTTGCATGCACGACCTTGTTTGATCTACCAACCATCGGCTTGCCCAATGTTGAAATCCTGCCCACAATCAGCCGATTCCTTGTCCGCCTGATGTCGTTGGTTGTGCCCTCTTAGTGTGCACTCCGGCAAGGTGGTCGACCTGTGTTTGGCAGGGATCCCGAGTTTAAAGTCGTGATCTTCTCTGTGGAAGTGGCTATCATCCTCACTTTCATAGAGGTTGCGTCTGTCGTGGATGCTGCAAACCGGGTCCTAATCCTCTTGGTCATCATCAAAATCCAGGCAAGTTTGTTTTGCTGAACGGTCGGGAATAAGGACGAAGGAAGGGGGTGCATGTACCTAGTTGTGATCTAGCGGGAAGTTCGTTCTGTACCGGCCGTGTGGACGACCAGGTACATTGAGCATGAAAAAGGGAAGAGACGAGAACGCAGAGCAAAGGAGAGGAAGGTTCATTGTCAATTTTGTGTCTTCAGAAAGCACAGGAGTCCGGACCAACAACCGTGAGCATGCTGATCTGCCACACTCGAGATCACCATCAAAATCACTTATCGTTTCTACAGTGTTTATCGTATTTTTCGTAGTGGTCGTGTACGACGGTACTACGTAATAGTGGCAGTGACCTTCCTCCCGTTTGTAATCACTCTCCCACTAGTTTTGAACGAACCTGGCCGGGTGAATGGCCAAGTGCGTCCATGTAGAGAGAGAGAGAGAGAGAGAGAGAGAGAGAGAGAGAGAGAGAGAGAGAGAGNAGAGAGAGAGAGAGAGAGAGAGAGAGAGAGAGAGAGAGAGAGAGAGAGAGAGAGAGAGAGAGAGAGAGAGAGAGAGAGAGAGAGAAAGAGAGATAAATTACCTTGAAAATCGATGAAGATGGATTGAAAGTTGAGTTACGGTGCCCACATAGAGCAATGTCATCGTAACTTTGAGCAGGTTGTTGATTATCTGCGGTTCACTACAAAACTGCCGCTACCTGACACCCTGACTATTATGGTGGACTGTTGTTAATATTGCCAGCGTAACTTGGGGACTTACCTGTTAGCCGGTGTGTTACTCATCCTAGCATTGAAGCGGAGTGAGGCCAGCTGCAGGACCAGAGACTCGCCTACTGGCATAAGCGTTGCCCATCTATTGAACACATGTGACATGAGGCAAGTTGCGGATAGGAGACCCGTCTGATTGGCTAGTATACCAACCAAAGTAAGTGGGATTTAGAGGCAAGGTTGGAAGTTAATCGTTGGTCGCCACGTAGCTCATCACACAAGGCAGAGCAGCGAGGAGGAAGGAGTTGCGAGAAGGCATACTTACCTGCTGAACGGAGCAAACGGAAGGCAAGTGGCGGAGACTGCAATTCCCTCTTTGACTGGCATCACAGTTCATTGTTGGACGAAGCCACAATAGGTTAGTAGCGGGGTGCAGACTAGGCTGTTGGCAGGGGCACAGTTCATCCTACGAAATGGAGTGGTTAAAGAGGAGCCGCAAGCTAATGCGCTTACCTGTGACCTTTACGCTTTGAATCGAGAGTTCTGCGGTGGATTGAGCTACATGAAGGGAGATCTTAGCTGCGATTGGAGGTCGTCAGAGAGTCAACTGTCAAAGGTTGACATCTGTTTGACCGGGCTGCTTCGCGTATTGACTACCATTGTGGGGTCCTCAGGCGAGTGAAGATTTCAAGGCCCTCTCATGCGAGTTGAGTTTTCTCCCCCTCGTGTATCTCGAGAGTCTGAAACCCCTTCTTCTGCCCTTCTTACTCTAAGTTTGATCTGAGGTTACGAAACGAAGGTGGCAGGCGGGATTAAAACTCGTAGGACCGCAACAAGACTCTGTGGGGAGTTCACCCACTGATTGCGGGAACTCTGCCGTAACCTATGGGAGGTTCTGGAGGCAGGGAACTGTCAGGTATATCTCTTTCTGTCTGTATGAACCCACTACTTCCTTGTTTGACTATTTCCCTCTAGTTTTGACTGTTGTATGCACGTGTTCCCCTATGACTTTGTTTCCTTTCATGACTCAATCAGACTGAATGAAAGTAATGTGTGTGAGAAGTTTAAGTTTCTTCTTTATTTTCACTGAAAACGGACTAAACCATGAATTCGGGGAAGGTGGGAGGAAGACAGTTTGCATGCGTTTTGACCGGTTTAATCAAGGACTGGGCATTGTTTCTAAGCTGAATGGCTCAGGGCTATGTTTATTCGGTTGTTTTCTGAAGGACCGGACATTGCTTCTAAACTGAATGGCTTGATTGCTATGTTTATTTTTGAGGGTTTGCCTGACTGATCTTTGGGACCAAGTGTGGGTGTTGGTATGGAGACAGAGGGGCTTGGAAGGGGACAATTGCTCTTTGTGGAGCGAGGTTTTGGGCTGTTGCCGCAGGGAGGGCGGGGTACATGTGCTTTGGGTCGGTTGTGGAGGAAGGGTGGAGTTGTGAGGGTCTGTAGTGTGGGTTGGGCTGGTGGCCGCTAGTTGTGGTGGGGTGGGCAGCTGTCGGTGGGAGGGGTAAGGGGAGCAGATGGGTGGGGGGGGGTGCTGATTGTGTTGGATGTGAGGGAGGCTGTGCAGGAGGGGGGTCAGGGGCCCTGCCTAAGTGTTTGTTGTGGTTGGGTTGTGGCTGAGGGGGGGGAGGGGGACGTCCCCTTCCTCCTCCCTGACCTCTTCCCCTTCCTCGCCCTCTGGTTCGTCTGCCTGGTCAAATTGGTTCTTGAAAGTGGGGGCATTCTGGGTCGAAGTCGTCATGGAACCACCATAAGCACTTCTGACAGAATAACGTGTCCTGATTTGCAAATTGCACTTGCATTATCTGCCCGGTCGGGCGTCGGAGGACCACCTATTCCCTAAAAGTGTCTCTGACTATCGGATCACAGTCTATTTTGACGTTGCCTAATCGAGGTTCATCCTCTCGCCTGTCCGGGGGGTGCATGTGGATTATGGGGCTCATCAGTTTCTCGACTGCGTATTTGAGCGAGAAGAGAGTTCCAAGGGGTACTCAAAGGGCGATGATGTGGTACTTGGCCGCTGCATCGGCTTCGCGTAATTGATCCAGCTCTTGCTGGGTCATCCATGGCCGGAAGTTGACTTTGATTGACCCATCTCTGGATGGGATGAAGTCCTGCCCTCTATTGAGCATCCATTGGGCGATCCTCTGCGTGCGTGCAACGTATGACATGACGTTCGGTCCTTCGTCATGCGTTCGACCTCTCCTCAATGAGGGTTTGAAATCGGGGTCTTGGTACCAAGCGTCTTCGAAGATTCGGATAAACTGTTTTCTTTGAGCTACAGATAGGTTGACGGCTCGCGTGTCAAAGACCATTATGACCGTTCTTTCCTTGAGCCAAGCGACCGTGGCAGCATCAACTTCGGCGTTTAGGTTAAGGTAACCGATGCCGTCCACAATTTCAGTACTTTCGTGGGAGAACGAAGCCTCCGGGTACATACCATCGTCGTAGCATGAGTCTAGAAGTGTATGGATGCGTGTCATGTCGACAGGCGGTATGACGGCCTGTGCTGGCGAACCCGGGCGGTTTGCTTGAGGATTTGGGGGAGGTCCCCCTGAAGGGGGGTTGGGTGCGTACATCTCTGGGGTTCTGTGGGGAGGGTGAGGGTATGATGGGGCCGAGTGAGGACTGTGTGGTGTGGTGTTGACTTCAGTGCGAAGGCTCAGGGACTATAACCAGCGGTGGAGGGGTGGGTTAGGCTGGTCGTAGCTGATGCAGTATGTGTGGTGGCGGCGTGGGGTTGCGGGGGATAGAAGATGACTGGACGCGTGCTCGTGGGGGGTTACCTACGCGAGGGAGGAAGGTTGGGGGGATGGCCGATCTGTAGGGTTGTGGCCAGGGGGGTACGGGGAGTTTGACTTATTCGGAAGTCGCACTATGTGGCGTGCCTGTGGGAGGGCTGTCTCTTATACACATCTAGATGTGTATAAGAGACAGTTTCATGTGTGTCTTGTTCCAGGGTATGCTCACACTAGCACTTCGCTCAATGTATCTGAACCTAATTACGTCCGGAGAGGAGTCCAGAAAGTCCTGGTGTGTCGTATACCCCTAGATGGTTTGAATAGTGGCTATACGTGGCGGCACGACGACTCCCGGGGTAGAACTGATAGAACTGACTTCTTACCGGCCAACTTGGCACGAACGTAGCGCCACTACGGTCTTCCGCAAAGCACAGCACACCCTGATGATGAATGGATACGAAGTATCTTTCGGGAATGATAAATGATTTTTCCTGTCCGGTACAATGATAATCATGATGAGGGTGAGGCGAGTTCAGAGGTGCGCCTGGCGCTCAGCAGTGCTGCCTGCGTGCCATCGCAGTACCTCGCTCCACTACTCACCACATGCACACAAGGCAAAAAGTAAAGCCGTGTATACTTCCATTTTCAAGCCGAAAGATTCATTCTCATGTTGCACATTTGGTGGAGGAGGCTTAGGGCGTACTCACACAGCCGTGGCATAGCTGCAAAATATCTGCGAATTTTGCCATCCCGATTTTGCTGAAATGCTCCCAGACTTTTTGGTTTTTTTCCGGGCAGACTGTGAGGACCCCGGCCTCAAGGACATCAGTTTTGTTTATGGGGAAAAAAAAAAAAAAAAAAAAAAAAAAAAAAAAAAAAAAAAAAAAAAAAAAAAAAAAAAACAAGATTTTGCTGAAATGCCACCCCACGGTTAGGAAAGGTGATTAGAGCAGATTGGCACTCGAAGAATGAAGTTTGGTTCCTAAACACCTGGGCAGTACAGAACCGTTTGGTAACGATTTCAGAAAAGTCTGAATTGATGATAAGACCCTGGTTAAGCTCAGGAGAACGGTAGTGGGAAAGACCGAATGGTATTTGAACGTGGATTGTAGAGAACAGACGGAGGACTGCAGGAGGACTTGGAGAGTCGCAGATAGGCTCCCGTGAAGCAAAGCCGGGTGATGCTCCCGGACATGATTGTCTTTAGGAGTATGGATAGAGAGAGAGTTCGTTCCTTCGTGTCTTTTGGTAGATTTATTAGTCTGTTTTTGGCCAGTTTTTTCAGAAATAGCAGATTGGGGACAGGAGTAGGGGACACCGGACCCGGTTTCCAGTTAGCCTATCTGTGGCTTGGCTCTTCCTTCAGGGTTGAGATGTGGAGGGATTCCCGGCCTCCTTTGCTCTTATAATGAAACTATGCTATTTCAAAAAAAAAAAAAAAAAAAAAAAAAGCCACCCCANGGGGTCGGGACAACAAGGAGGAGGGTGGGGTGGCATGTTAGAAGGGGGATAGGTGTCGAGAGGAAGGGGGGGGGTATACCTGCTTGAAGATATGAAGTGTCTTATGCTTGCCGGTACAGGTGGCAACCGGCGGGGGAGTCTTGCTTTGACTCCTCTTAGGCCGGCTTCCGATGGTATGCCCACAAAACTTCTTATGTCGCATCAGGGACAGGGCGCGAGCGCCTGTCCTGTAACATATTGGTGCTCATGAAAGATGGTGAATTGTACCAACTGACTCGCCTACTCGTCTCCATGTTCCCCCGTCTACTGCCGGCAGAGGGTTGACCTAGCGATGGTGCCAGGTGGGATGGTGGACGATGACCACTGTTACCGGCTGCGTGCCGAGGTGGTGGCTGGCGAAGCCGGTCCTCCTGAACCGGCGGCGTTACGGCAGAGCGCTCCGCGCTGGTCGTGACGCCTCCTGTTAGCAGTTTCAACAACGCCAACTGCGGTAATGCTCCCTGATAAGCGGATAGCTGGGTAATGGCCCGAACATGTTTTGTACCGGGTTGATTTGTGGGGAGTATTCCCGGGCCCCTGTCCCTCATTTGGAATGACAGAGCTACCATGATACCCAAAAAAAAAGGGAAAATTTGTGTGGCGCCCTTGTAATTTGCGTTATTTTGCGTCGCGCCCCTCCAACAGCCGATTTACCCTGTCGCGCCCCTCTGAGCAGGGTTCAAATTTTCCATAAGACCCCGGTGTCGTTTGGGCCTCAAATCTTTTCGTTACGCCCCTACCGGTACTGGTCCCTAATTTGCAGGATGCCCCTACCGGATGGCCGTTAAAAGCCAGCATGAAAATTTTCGAGATGCCCCTACCGGTACCATTTGCTGCCAAGCCATTTGCTGCTATGTCATCTGCTGCCACATCATCTTCTGCTACGTCATCTGCTGGCAGTCCATTTGCTACCAAGCCATTTGCTACTACGCCATTTGCTGCTACGTCATCTGCTGCCACGTCATCTTATACCATGTCATCTGCTGCCAATCCATTTGCTACCAAGCCATTTGCTGCTATGTCATCGTCTGCTGCCTCATCAGCTGCTGTCACGGCGTCTGCTGCCAAGAGGGCGTCTGCTGCCAAGTCGTCCACAATTGCCACATCTTCTACTGCTTTCCCAGATGCAGGGGCGGCTCCCTCTTCCGACAAATGAAAGGATGTTAGTGGTGGATAGTCTGAGTCAACGACGAGGGCAACGGCGACCTCGATGAATGCAAAGGCGGGAAAGAAGAAGTCTGGGACGAAATTCAGGGGGCGGGCGTTGGCTCTTGCAAGTCAGTATCTCGTCTCATCCGAAGGTTACGATCTATGGAAGAAGATGATGAAGGAGGAGAGGGGTGTTGTGATGGCGCTGCGCGCCTATGGCTGGTTGGTGGACTGTACAACGTTCC
>BFEA01000318.1:1332378-1342570 GCA_003427395.1 Chara braunii | reverse complement strand
CTCTCTCTCTCTCTCTCTCTCTCTCTCTCTCTCTCTCTCTCTCTCTCTCTCTCTCTCTCTCTCTCTCTCTCTCTCTCTCTCTCGCTGTGTGCTTGAATTGCTTCATCTGCCTTTGCCTCTCGGTGTGTGAATCGATTACTCCAGTTCCCGTGTGCCCCCTCCGCCCCCGGCACCTCCCTCTCCCCTCTCCTTCTCTCCTATAATAACGCTTTAACCATCGGTGGCCTTTAATTGCTCGCTCTCTTTCGATATCCGTCTTGGCTCCTGGATGTGTGAGTTTGTCCGTCTTCTTGCCCGTCTTCCATTCCGAGGCTCTATTCCGATTCCCCATAACGTGCCTTCAATTTCCTATTCAGGCCTCGATGCCGAGCCCCTTTGCGTAGCCTCTATTTTCATCCCGAGCTTTGATCCAAGCCTCCATGCTGAGCCTTTTCCATGCCGTCTTGCCTTAGTGCCAGTCTACTGCGGCCTTCTTTTCTGTCCGACCAGCTTTCTCCCCTTGCCTTCTCTCTCTCTCTCTCTCTCTCTCTCTCTGTGTCTTTCTTTTCCCCCTCCGCACTCCCTTCCCCCCCGCCCCCCGCAAAAGAAAATAAAAATCGCGGCTAGCCTCTCTCGGACCCTCTTTTCTTTCCCGTGGTGCCTCTGCCGTGGTGCTTGCGTCTTTGAGACACTGTAGTTTCCTCCCCCCCCCTCCTCCTCCCCCCAGTCAACACACACCTTCATTCGACTGACCTGGCCCATGTAATTCAGAATTATGTTATCCTGTTAATCTGATGGCATCTGGATGGGGTTTGTATGTTTACTGTTTATGGGTGTACCACCTGAGCTATGATCGGCCCGTTGGTTGAGACAGTGTAGTTATCCCCCCTGCAGTTC
This sequence comes from Chara braunii, assembly GCA_003427395.1. Classification (NCBI taxonomy): domain Eukaryota; kingdom Viridiplantae; phylum Streptophyta; class Charophyceae; order Charales; family Characeae; genus Chara; species Chara braunii. The sequence continues at coordinate 1,341,694 of BFEA01000318.1, read as the reverse complement.
TCCTGTAAGATCGTCAATGCTGAGCCTTTCTGCCACGCTTGAGGCCGCACTGCTTTTTTTTTTTCTGTTCTATTTTTGTAATGAAGGAGTTTTTATCCGTTGGTCGCGTGTTAGAGATTGCTGGTTAGGAACCGTCGATCTTGCTGAGTAGGACGGGTGTCGATTTTCCCGGTTGGAATGTTACGTGGGTATCCGCAGGTCACACAGAACAGATTATACAGATCATGAATCTGGGCGTCTGCACGTCCGGCTACATTCTGACGGGGACAACCCCTTGGATTTCTGGCTGCGATTTGTGGCGGTTCATTGGCAATCTTGTTCTCTGCTCTTGAAGACGAGCACCGTCTTCTCTTGTCGACTTACTGCCGTCTTCGCCCGAATACAACTCACCCTCATCCTTACTGTATCGGGCCGGAAAGATAGCTTGTATACATTCATGATTAAAGTTAGTTGTGTTCGGCGGAACACGGTAGTAATACGGATAATGGACCTCGCTCCGCTACGCTCGAAATGTGCAAAACGAGAGTGAATCTTCCGCTAGAACTTGGAAAGGTACGCCGCCATGATTTGTCTTTTGTGCATGTCGAGAGTAGTGGAGTTAGGCGTGTACGCTAGGTAGGGATTGTTTCTGTCTAGCGCTCTTTCGTCATCCTTTTTGCCGTTTTCTCACCATGGAGCGATAAGTTTCTACCTCTCTTTCTACCTCTCTTTCTACCTCTCTTTCTACCTCTCTTTCTAGTGCTCTTTTAGCTCTTTCTAGTGGTCTGTCGACCTCTTTCTAGTTCTTTTAGCTCTCTTTCTAGTGGTCTTTTAGCTCTCTTTCTTGTGGTCTTTTAGCTCTCTTTCTTGTGGTCTTTGAGCTCTCTTTGTAGTGGTCTTTGAGCTCTCTGATTTTTTTTTTGCTTGCGTGTACGAGAGCAACTTGGCCATTGCTTGTCACTATTCTCTTTCTAGCCCTCTTTCCGCGTTTTTTCGTTTTCCTATCCGTGCTGAAGAAGTTCCCCCCATTTCCACTTCGTCCATTTCGACTATTCTCAGTGTGCTGGTCTTGTTTTTCGAGCTGCTGTTTATGAAAATGAAAGGCAGAAAAACACGACTGAAACCACTCGTGACAAAAAATTCCGAGATAGTCCCTGGCAGAATGTACCTGTGCGTCTGCACGTCCCGGGACAGATCATGATCATGGACCTGGATGTCAGGACGTCCAGGCACATTCCCGCAGGTGCAGAGCTGCAATGGCTGCTGCCATGGAGCGCCTGTTGGTTACTTTTTCCGCCCATCAAGCACCTTTTTATCAGCGACAGTGCGCGACGCATTTCCTGCTCTTTTTTTTTTTTTTTTTTTTTAATTTGGACCATTTCCCGATTTATGCGTGTCAATCTTCATTCTCTGCATCGTTCCAATCCTTTTAACGGATGTCCCGAAGGACACGCATTTCTTTTTCTTTTTTTCTTTTTTTTCTTTTTTTTGACAGGCATTTCCTGTTCTTGTAGTATTTTGTTTAGGTGGAATTCCTTTTTTTTTTTTTTTTTTTTAGATGGAATTCCAAATCACATGTTCGTCATTTCATTTCGTTGACGGCGGACGAGGGATTACTACCGTCTTCCCCCGAACACAACGCTTCCTCATTTTGGTTGTATCTGGCCGGAAATACGACTTGTATACATTCATTTTAAGGGTGCGTTATGTTCGGGGGAAGACGGTAGTGAGAGGAAGAGCGAGCTGTTTTCCACGCGTATGTCTCTGCGCTGATCCCGCGTGTGTTCTGCACGTATGTTCTTCTGTGCTCCCACGTCTATCTGCTGAACTGTTTCCTCCTGCTGTGTTTGTGCGCTTCCCCCGCGCGCTATTGCGTGCTATTTCGTGTTACGGACAATGTCTGAGGGCATATTCAACTGGTAGTGCTGACGTTTTCGACGGAATCTCGCACGATGAAGTAAACACAAGTCGTAGTGCGAATACGTCACACGCTCCTCTGTGCGGACGCAGTGATTGTGCTGAAGCTGAAGAAGGGTCGTTTGAAATGGCACATGCGGCAAACATGTCGCACATGTCGCACAAACTTCCTTGACATAGACCTGTCTCTTATACACATCTAGATGTGTATAAGAGACAGGTACGGACACATTTCGTACACTTGTGCACAGATATACCAATGAAATTACTGTAATAAATTAGTGAGCAAATGATTTTCTTTTCTTGTATTCATTTAAATAGAAATCTAAAATTCATTTCATTTAAAAAATAAGAATAAAATAAATATAAAACATATAAATAATAGAAAATGATTAATAAAAAGAATCACAAGAATCTAGAAATATAACAAAAATCTAAAACTAATACTAGAGGATTTTATGATTTCGATTAGTGAAATAGGGATGTGTCAATTGCTTTGTTTGGCTTATAGGCCGTCAATTGCTTTGTTTGGCTTATAGGCCGTCCTCTTCCCTTCTCCTTTCTCTCACTGTATCCTTTTTTCTTTTTCTTGCCTCTGTGAGGTCTGGTTTCCTCCTTTTCTTTACCTCTTCGCCTTTTGGCTGCGTGCAAGTGGGTCATTGTGACACACGGGGATGGGGGCAGCCAGCGCTCAACCTGTCATGCACGTGGCTGGCCTTGTACGTAGGAGGTGATGAACAGGTGGGGCTTTCCTTCCTTTTTTTCTTTCCCTTGTTTTGCTTTTTTCCGCCTTTGCGTTCCGATTCACAGTGTGACAATATATATAAAGTAATATATCTCGTCAAATATAATGTATACATGATATATCTCGTCAAATATTACTGTATATATAGTCACATGAATATCAGGGCGCAAAAGCGAAAAAAACAAAAGGAAGCAAAAAAGATATCAATTCATTTTTTATCTTCTTACTTACAACTCCCCCTGTTCAGAACCTCTTGCGTACAATTCCGCCCACGTGGATGTAGGTTGAGCGGCGGCTGCCCCCACCCCCGTGTGTCATATTGCACACAGCCAAAGGGCAAAGAGGCAAATAAAAGAGGAGGGGAACAGCCAAATACAACAAAACAGGGGGCAACAAGCAATAGCACCAAAAACGGATCCTAGATGACAAGTCCCACATGCAAGCACCGCCCCTCCTTCACAGGCTAAACGACAGGACAAGACCACCGAGGACAAAACTCTTGTCTGCAAAAAGAGAAAAATCCCAGATTACATATCTATATACAGCAGATGGCCTTGTTCGTCATCAAGACGTGGGTATTCCCATTTGTAAACCGTTCGTACTGGGACAAAAAACATAAAAACAATAAAAAAACTGAATTCATTTTTTCTTGTTTTTCTTTCTTTTTTCCTTTTTGTTCGCATTTGCGCTCGGATACTCTTGTGACAAGATATATATCGTCAAGCAGAACTGCTCGGTAACCCGTAGGTAGAGAGGGAGGGAGAGGCGGACAAAAAACGAGAGGGGCTGTGACAAACTGTTTCGTCGGAGTTTCACCGACTCATCATACATATATTATTTGGCTGTTCCCTTCCTCTTTTCTTTGCCTCTTTGCCTTCTGGCTGTGTGCAAGTGGGTCGATATGACACACGGGGGTGGGGGCAGCCGCCGCTCAACCTACATCCACGTGGGCGGCCTTGTACGCAAGAGGTTCTCAACAGGGGGAGTTGTAAGGAAGAAGATATAAAAAAACGAATTCGTTCTTTTTTCTTCTTTTTTCGCTTTTGCGCTCTCATATTCATGTGATGATATATGTATATACACATAATATATACACGTAAGTTTAGACAGGACAGGCATCGCGTACACATGGCATATACCTGTCACATGCATATCTACATCTAATTATATGTATGCAAAGTTTGCGAAATGTAGAGTTGTGATTACTTGGCAGTCAATTATATTTACATAGCAGACATGGGACGGACACGAAACTCGTATAGTAGATACCCCCCGTAAATAGTAAGTACATAGTTATTCATAGATTGCGAAGTACAATACCCCCCGTAAATAGTAAGTACATAGTTATTCATAGATTGCGAAGTACAATTTGGGTTCATTTGGATGACCGAGCAAGGTCAATGTTGGAGGTACACAGATTTTTTAATAATAATCGGGTTAACCATATTGATTACCATCATAGGTCTTTGGGACTTTTTTTTTTTCCGTTTTTTTGGACCTATATTTTCATTGTGGGTAGATCATCGATTGTATTTTATTTATTCTATTTCTTCATGTTTCCCTTTCTTGTCGCAGGTGTGCTCTGCTAAGTCTAGTTTCTGAACTGTTTTCCAGAAACTTGTTCTGTAAGAATTAAAGCATTTAAGTATTAGAATTTTGCATGCCGTGGCGATGGACACGTGTCCTTCTTTCCCCAGCCTTTTGCGGGTCTTATTTGTTGACGGGCTTCATTATTCCCGGCCTCATTTTGTAGAGTATAATGAAGCCAAGCCCTGAAAAAAAGGGGGCCCTTTTGTGTAAAAAACCGAAAAAAAAGAAGGCAAAAAAGTACGCGGTAATCATTCCAATCATTGAATCAAAAGCCACAGAGTTGTGTTCGTATGGCGTCTTTGATGCAGCTCAATCGAATCGTCGCAATGAGAGTTTTTGGCTCTTATTTATTATAATTATCATTATTTTTATTTTGAATGATTAAAACGGGTAAAAGCCCCTAACCTTATTGCATCGACGTGGTTCCATCAGGGGAGAGGTCCCACTAGCAAAGAGGCTTGGATTGAGCGCCTGAATCTGGATGTGCTTTTATGCAAAAAAGATGCAGAAAAGCAGATCAGTCGCCTTCTCCTGCACCTCTCCACAAACACGTCCACAGTCAGGCGTTCAATCCAATCCGCTTTGCTAGTGGGACCTTGCCCCAGCAATCGGACTCATGACCTCTGCCCTAACAGCTTACATATATATACTAATATATTTTAAAAAATGGTGTACCATTTAGCCACATGGGATGAGTCTTTTGGCTCTTCAGTTTAGAAAGAGGATTATCAAGGATTTACTTTCAGTTCTTTCTTTCTTTCACCTCAGCTAAAATTGGAACAATACAGATAAGATTAGCATGGCCCCTGCGCTTTTTTTTTTTTTTTTTTTTTTTTCTGAAACAAAGCACTTTATTAAAATTCAGCCCCTGCACTTTTTCAAGGTCTACACGCAGAAATTGAGAAATGAACGGACAAAAACAATGGTTTTAGAACGAAAACGATTTAGCATTTGTATGGTATCAAACAGCCACTTCATCTAGAAGTCCAGTTTCTGCATTTTTGTCGGTCTTTTAAGGAAGAAAAAAAAATGGAAAACTAGGAATTCAATAAACCATGAAGTTGTTATTATGTTAGTTGGATAACTCATCACGTGATTATATTATTTTAAGTATTTCACTATTTCACTATTCTCGATTTGTTCTGGTATCCTTCCGCTCCACCCCTGCTGCCCCCCCTCCCCCACCACCACCACCAAAAAAAAAGCTGCTTGTGCCCGAAGGCAACAAAATGCAAACGCGCACAAAGTTCTAGTGGGCCACCCAGGTCGCTATGCTGCACCCCACTAAACACCGATCGCCGGCCATTCACTATCTAGAGCACACCTGCACCTTAACCACCACTCCCACGCGACTACGGGCCTCGCCGCACCATTCCGCAAATGTGGCAAATGAGAACGAATCTTCCGCAAACATATGACCATATACACCGCCATCATGTTTGGCGTTTCTGCATTTGGTATGCGGTGCGGCGAGGCCCCATACCCACACAGCTGCTGCTCACCCCGTGTTATATCCACACAGCTGCTGCTCACCCCGTGTTAAACCCCCAGTACTCCCTAAAGTCGTACCTTGTTAACGCGCCACGATTTTAGGAAACGTACGGGCCACTACAGGAGCGCCCAAATTTATCCAACTAGAAACGTTTCTACTGTATTTTTTTCCGCGGCTGATAGCTGGGCCCAGCACTGGTGGTTTAACCACAATCTTAATTATGCACTGCAGCAAACTAAACCCAAACGCGTTACGAAAACAAAACTAAAACATAACAAATGCCATGTCAGCCCTAAACTGGAACTCCATGATGCAGGCCCCCTCGTCTAAAGGTCGGCAAACCGAAATTTTCACCAACGGGCTTAGTCTTCCCCCGAATACAACGTACGGTCATTATAGCTGAATTTAGACTGAAAGATACCCCAAATACAGCTACAATGACCGTACGTTGTATGGGGGGGAAGACTGTAGCTCAGTTGGTACACCCAATGAACTGATGAAATACAGACCCAAGTTCGAATCCAGATGGAACTACCTAGTTGGAAAAAAAAAACAAAAAAAAACAAACAGAAATTCTCTGAGATATTTTTGATAGTTGATCCGTCAGTAATGGGCCCTGTCGAAGTGGTCATCTTTCTTGTGGTCATCTTTCTTTGAAATAGGAAGTTCACTAGCACAACATAAATCATTGGGCCTCGCTGCCGCGCCACTCAAGCAAATGTGTGAATTAGAAAAGAAAAAAAAAAGGTGTGAAATGGGGAGTGTATGGGCCTCACTCCATTACACTACCTCACTCAGCAAATGTGTGAATTGGAAAAGAAGAACAAAAAAAGTGTGAGATGTGAGATGGCGACTGTATGGGCCTGACTCCATTACGCTACCTGTCTGAATGTATCTGGGATTGATCATGATGCCGATGCATTCAAAATGTTCAGCCAATCCGCATGTACCTGGACAGAGGTGCAGTACAATTTCGTTCAGAATGTTTCATTGTGGACCGAGGCACCGAGCAAGTGGGAAAAGAGAAACTCGACATTCTTTTGGCCGTTTCACATTCCCAGTTCCTAGTGGAGCCACCCCCTAGCCTAGCTGCATTGCTCACCAACTGTGCAAAATGAGAATGAATCTTCCGCTAGAACATGGAAAGATACAGAGCCATAGTTTTTGTCTCTTGTGCATGTGGTGAGCAGTGGAGCAAGGCCAGACAAGAGAACGCCCATGCTAATTTTCTGTGTATCGTTCCTTTGTTTTTTTATTTCTTTTCTTTTCTTTTCGATTTGTGCATGTCACCTTGAGTGTGCAGTTGGCCATGCTAATCTTCTCTTTGGGCCTGGCCACACCACTGTCCAAATGTGAAAAAGACAAAAATGTGGCGGGTGCATCTGGCCATGTTCTAGCAGGAAGTTCATACTCATTTGCACATTTCGAGAGTGGTGTGGTGATGCCATTTCTCTGGCGCGTTCCAATCTTCAGATTCGATCCTGGTATCCGCTGTACGAACAAGTTCGAAGTGACACAACTCCATGATAAAAATAAAATGAAATGCTCAATTTGACAATTTTAGTATGTAATAGCATGGTATCCGGGTTGAGCTTTACTCTCTTTTACTGGAGTAGTTTACAATGCCTCCCCTACCTGCAAAGTGGTGCCCTCTTTTAAAAGCATCTTCGGCTGCATTCCTTTAAAGGATCTCCTACGTGGCTGTCCTCTTTGGGGGCCTGAATTTGAAAACTTGGGGGGCTGAATCTGAAAACTCCGGATTGATGTTCCACCAGCCGATCGACCTCGACTTCCACCCATCAATCAATCCGATAGCTGATCTGGTTCAAGATTCCACTTCCATCAGATTAGTCCTTTCTGGCCGTTGTTGATCTTTTGCTAACTGCAGTGTGAAGCCATAAGGATCCAAGTAAGAGCCTTATTCCACCACACGCCAATTATAGCAATGACAAACGTATCTTGCCATGTTCTTCTGCACGATACATTTGTCAATTCGACAGCTGAGCTGAGGCAAGGGCCCATTTCCATCAGATTAGTCCTTTCTGGCCGTCGTTGGAAGCCGTAAGAATTCGAGTAAGATCCTCGTTCCACCACTTGCCAATTATAACAATGACGAATGTATCTTGCCATGTTCGTCTGCACAATACATTCCTCAATCCGACAGCTGAGCTGGGGGATGATCCCACTTCCATCAGATTAATCCTTTCCGGTCGTTGTTGATCTTTCGTGAACTGCAGTGGGAAGCCATAAGAATCCAAGTGAGAGCCCTGCTCCACCACTCGAGCCAATTATAGGAACGATGAATGTATCTTGCCATGTTCTTCTGCACGGTGCATTTGCTGATTTCTGCGTCTGCCGAGTGGTGGGACCTTTGCCCTGAAGAGGGACTCCAACCCGTTTCTTTCTCATTCTTCCCCGCGAACAGCATTTATGACTGATTAAACCCTACCCAGCGGTTTGTGGAGGGATCCAGGTTGGTTCATGTTCCCTCGTAGTATATACCTATTACAAGTGGATGCTGTAAGGACCCATAGTACCTACCTAACCTGAAAGGGATCTACGGTCACAATAGGAAATCACTGACAATATGGATCATCAGTAGTAGGGAAGGGGTCTACACGTCTGTGCAAACCAGATTCATTCTACGAAATCCGTAGTGACGACTCCTGTGTAGTGGATGTTGTGTCCGTCCGTCTGTAATGGGGGTTCAATCTTGTATCTTTGGACTTCAAAAAAAGTTTTTAAAATGGTGGTTTTACGCACACATTGTATACCACAATCTTGCTTCTGCATGATGTTGCAGCTAGGTTCATCTCTCTCTCTCTCTCTCTCTCTCTATATATATATATCATCATATGCCTACGGCTTACTGGGCAGTTCTGTTTGACGATAAAACAGTTTGCCACAGCCCCTCTCTTCTCCCTCTTTGCCTACGGTCAACCGGGCAGCTCTGTTTTACGACAATATATACCACGACTTTGCTAGCACCCTGCTACGGTTTTCTCCGGTCAGGTCGAGCGGCAGTGGTTGGGGCCGTCACTACGCGGCCATGCTGTGGCTCTAGTGCCAGCGGCGTGTCTGGATTGTATTTTTTGGCTGTGACAGACCTTTCTTTGTTTCGTGGGTGTTTTGCTGGCTTGGGATGGGGTGTGAACTGACAGTCTGTAGAGTTTTCCATCTGGTGTGGGTGAGTGATAGTCTGCTTTGATTTTCGTCAGGGGTACCTTGAGGGCAGTGGTTGGTGGTCCCCACCACCTCAGAGGGGTATCAGTTGTCGGGCAGTCGTTGATGCTTAACCACAGGCGGGGTTAAGGTGGATTATTGCCGCAGCCCCTCACCCGGTTTCATGTCAAGTTGATACAACTGTTGTAGGCAGAGAGGGTGATCAGGACAACAGAAGAGGGGCTGCAACGAACTGTTTCGTTGGAGTTTCACCAACTCATCAGGAGGCTGAACCCTCAACGGTCTGCAGGATCCCCTAACTGATTACGCTGTAAGCTAGGCTACCAGCCGGGCCGGCCGGGTCCCGGGTTGCCAGCCCGTGCAAGGACTAAGGAAGGTCCACCAAAAAAAAAAAAAAAAAAAAAAAAAAA
>BFEA01000318.1:1308819-1322134 GCA_003427395.1 Chara braunii | reverse complement strand
CCCCCCCCCCCCCCCCCCCAAAAAAAAAAAGGCCTTATTGTCCTGTCTTTGTTCAATTCTGATTGCCGCTGCTTCTATGTATTCGTCATAGGTATATATAAAATTATAAATCTTGACAAATGTGTTTCGAGAAATTCGAGGAGCATGTTGCAGATTACTGCTAACCTTTGGCACTGGTTGTTGGACCCTCTCTTTTTTCATATCTGGACAGGGTGCGAAAACAGGTGCCATTACCACTTTGGGACGAGGAGGTAGTGACCTGACGGCCACGGCCATAGGAAAGGCCCTCGGGCTGAAAGAAATCCAGGTGTGGCAAACTTCGGGGCTCGGTTTCTTCTTTTTTCTTTTTTGGCTCTGTTTCTCATTCCCAACTCTGTTGCTTTTCACTGGCGGTTTCCATGCTCTGAGTACCTATATGCAATTTTCTTCACAATTCCTGATGGACTGTGCGTCAGGAGAGGGGGCGAATGGGAATGGAGGGGGGGAGGATGGATGGGGGAGGAGGGTTAAGTTAATGAGTCTGCATTACTGCAGGGAAAAAAAAAAAGAAAACGTGAGTAGAAGTTCAAATTTTAGAATCGTCATAGAATGAGGAGGATGGTCGCTTGTAAAAAAGACATGCATGTCTGTTTCCCTCACAGCCACAGTAAAAGTAAAGAATTTAAAGAAAGCATTGTGGGAAAGAGTGTGCACCGATATCGAATTTTGTGTACTGATATCGAACTTTGTGTGTTGTTGGCTCAGAGCATGATCACACTCGAGTCATTCTGTTTTTGACTCGCCGTAGGTGTGATCGGATACAGTCAGCAAGTACGTGCAAGTACGCGCTTATCCAACATTTCTGTGAGGAACTCTCTATCTGTCCCAGTTTTTTTCTTCTTATAAAACCAGTTCGCCTGAAGCTAAGTTGTGCTTAGCTTCAGGCTAACTGTAGCGGTTCACACAGTAAGGCGATCATGCTGTGGGCCTTGGCCAGTAGTGAACGCGGAAGGCACTAAGGAAAAAAGAAGCTAGGTCGGCCATGAAAAAAAAAGAGTTAGGCTTGCGGGCCTTGGAAGGTAGCTTCGTCAATTGAGGCTTCTGTGAACTGGTAGTATAGACTTCTGTACTATGCTGCATGTAGTTCATACTCACAAGCTTATGCTGTCCATACATCTGCGTACATGTGGCACACTGTGGCACCACACATGCATTGTGCAGCAGTAAAAAAAATGCATTTAAAGTTTTTAAAATTTAAAGGAAAAAGTAAAATAGAAATATGTGCAATTGTGAATCGATGTGATGTTAACATTATTTTGAGATACGTTTGGAGGGAACTTTGGAGTCTGGACGAAATACTTCCTCAAATTGTATTCTTTGAACTTCGAAGTCACAGAAGTCGAAAGCAAATGTTTTTTTTTTTTTGTTTTTTTTTTTGTTTTTTTTTTCTGATTTATTATTATTATTATTATTTTCTGTGCCATGCACCCCTTTCTTTCACACTGGAATACCCATTTCTTTCACACTGGACCACAAACAGTGGCGCATGGCTATCTTTTCTGATTTATTATTATTATTATTATTATTTTCTGTGCCATGCACCCATTTCTTTCACACTGGACCACAAACAGTGGCGCATGGGGGTAATTCCTTGTGAAAAACATCCCTCGTCGTTGACTTGTTCGTCTCCCTCCATGCTTTTTCCGTCTTGTTCAGGACTGAACTGTTGTCATTCGCATTATAGATTTGGCAATTTGTTATGTACTCTAGTGCCTTGATGCACCACTACCTCTGAGGCTCTTTTTGCCCACGTGGATTTCTTCTGCGTGCCAAAAACGAAAGGAACTGGCATGCCTACGACGTAGTTTGGTTTTCGTTTTGGCTAGGCTGCCAGCCAAAGAGGTCAACCAGGCTGATCCTGCCCAAACCCGTGAAGAACGCGGAATGTTGCATTCTGAATTCTGAAGTTCGCCGGGCGAGGTACCGGTGGTTTAATAGACCCCAGGTTTTTTATTCCTTGGTTGGCAACAGTTTCCATATGCTGCATGATGCAGCAGATTGCTGACAATCGCTGCCCTTTATACAGTACATTTCTACTTTGATAATCGGAGTTTTTCCTTGTTTGCGTGTGTGTGTGTGTGTGTGTGTGTGTTGTCATATTCACTATACATGTGTATACACTCAAAAGAAGGCATGACTGTGCCAGACTGAACTTTCACCGACTCATCAGGACGTTGAACCGCGGCAGTCTGCCCAGGACACATTTGACTGATGGACAAGGACGCACCACATCGCCCAGAGTTAGCGCTACCCACCCCCGAAAAAGAAAAGTGGTAGACTCTACTCACACCAACCTTGCAATCCTAGCAGACTGCCGGTTCAAACCCCTGACAAGAATGGCAGTAAGTCTGAGAAACTAATCTGACACAGTCATAAATTTACACCTACTCTACAGAGTCTACACACCCGCTCAGCCGTGGACACCCATTGGCATGACCGCGAGTATTGTCCCAACCCTAGCTGCATCGATCCGCCTGAACATAGAGCTTAGCAAGGCCGTTGTGTGTGTCGTGTATTGTGTGTGTGTGTGTGTGTGCGTGTGTGTGTGTGTGTTTGTGTGTGCATTGTGATAAATAATGTCTTCATGAGACTGACTGGCAATTTGACATTTGACTGGTGATAATCTTGCTTTTCGTATTGTGTTCTGCAGGTCTGGAAGGATGTTGATGGTGTTTTGACAGCTGATCCGCACCTTGTCTCAAAGAAGGCTCTGCCTGTTCCCTACCTGACGTTTGATGAAGCTGCAGAGCTGGCCTATTTTGGTGCACAGGTATATATCCTTCAATCTGGAGCCGACTAGTCCCCATCCTATGTCTCCACCTTAAAACTGCTGCTGGTGCATTGCAGGCTGGTTTTGATTCATCCTCATGGAAACTGCATTGTCTTCACAACCAGTAGGAGGGGGGGAGGAGGGGGGGAAAGGGGGTTGAACTTGCTCCCAACGCTGAGCTCAACAGATCAGTATGAAGCTGTAGGTGGTGGCGCACGATATTCATCGATATGAATTCGCTCATGCATTGTAGGGAAAGGTGTATGGAAGCTATTGACGTGAACCTATTTCACTTGTGCCTGACGGCAGCTTTTTGAAACTTCCGTGAGGATTGTCCGGCAGAAACCGGCTCCGTGACTTCAGTCACTTCAGTGTCTCGAGTCAGTGAGTTCTCTCTGTTGGGCTCCATTTACTCTCTCACTTTTTTTTGGTTCGTTTTCTTAGGTTTTTTTTTACCCTTTTTTTTTTTTTTTTCAAAAAGAGAAAAGGGGTAGCCCCTAAATTATTGTATGTAGCTGATTACGTCAGGAATCGAACTTGTGGCCTGTTTATTAATGGTTACATGTGTGTAGTGCTGTGTACCATTCAGCATGAGCTTGCTGAAGTGGTATGCTTTTCCTCAACAAAGCTAGAACTTGGAAGTTTGAACCCATTAGCCATTACGTTCACCCTCTCTGTATGCCTTGATACTCCCGCCGCAGGTCCTTCGCCCATAGGCAATGCGGCCTGCCCGAGATGCTGCTCATTTGCAAGGGGTTGATTTTATGTCGAAACATCACATGCTTGCGGGTGCTGATACTAGTGTGGCATGCTTTTGGTTTAAAAAGCTGGAAGTTGGACCCCATTAGCAGTTGTGTTCACCCTCTCTCTCCGTATGCCTTCTATTTCCCACTGCAGGTCCTTCACCCACAGGCAATGCGGCCCGCCCGAGATGCCGACATTCCAGTACGCGTGAAAAATTCCTACAACCCAGCAGCATCAGGCACACTCATTATGAGAGAGAGAGACATGAGCAAGGTCAGCATCTTAACCACTTGCACAGTGCTTGAAAGTTGGACACCTCTTGCATGCCTGACTGCTTTGTCTATTTATTATTTGTTGTGGATCAGATTAGATGAATTTATGCTTGTTTGAAGTAGGGTGGACTTGGAACTGGTTATTTTGCTGATATGCCTATTTTGTTTAAGCCTTGCATCGTCTAGCTCGACTAGCCTGAGAGAAAATCCAGGTGGCGATACCTAGCCCTATGTGGCAGAATGGCGCATATGTAAAATCTTCTCTTTCTTCCTTCATGAAATGGCATGAACAGATCACGACTTCGCTTTCTTCCTTCATGAAATGACATGAAATCAGATATATATAGGGCCTCGCTGCACTACTCTCGAAATGTGGAAAACGAGAGTGAATCTTCCGCTAGAATATCGAAAGATACATGACCATGATTTTTGTCTTTTGTGCATTTCAAGAGTAGTGCAGCGAGGGCCATACAGTACTGTTACGGCTGTCCTCCAAACAAAAACAACAACAAAAAAAAACTGAGAAGAAGAATTTAGATTCAAGGAGGATGTATGGCTGCTGCTGGTTCTTCTGTCGTGAATGCACAGTTATGTGAAATTATTCTCTCGTCTTTTTCCCATGCACAATTATGTGAAATCCTTCTCTCGTCTTTTTTTTTTCCATGCACAATTATGTGAAATTCTTCTCTCGTCTTTTTCCATGCACAATTATGTGACATTCTTCTCTCTCGTCCTTTTCCAAGAGTTTGATTTCTGTCCTAGAGATGTCAACCTGCTGCAGCACCGACGTTTGGGTTTCCCCTGAATACAACACCCCCTAATCGTGAATGTATACAAGCTATCTTTCCGGTCTGATGCAGTCATTGTTGCACCTAGACGTTTGGGTTTTAATGAATCCTCAAATGACTGTAGACAGGGTAGAGACTGGCGGCCTGCCAACACGTTTGGTCACACGGACTCACACATAACCACCAACTGGCGTAGAGCAGATCTCCTGGACTTGCATGTCATAAAAATGTTGGGGTGACTTTTGACTTGACAATGGATGACAGAAATGTGGGCTACGGTCGGAAGCAAAGCCCTGCCGTTGCAAGTGGCAACTCCAAAGGATTTACTGGACACTTCTTTTCCTTCATTTCTTTCAGCAAAGCTGGTTGATGATTGCTCAATGGGTGGCCTGTCTCGATGATGATTCAAATTTCCAATTTTAATTGAATTATTCAAATTTCCAATTATTCGAATTCCAATTATTGAAATGTCCAATTATTCAGTCAGTTGTGTTATGGGTGGTGTGCTGTTGTTCGTGGCCGGCTGGAAGTTCATTTTCAAATCTCAATGCATCATTTGCTTGCCGGGTGTTTGTTTCGCTGAATCACTGTTGCTTGTCTCCGTTGTAAATTGGATTGATGTCAGTGTATGGTTATCAGCTTGTCATCGTCGATGTGGATATGTTAGGAGGAAGTTGCGATGAATGTTCGTGATGCATGGGTTTTTCCCCTGCTGCGGCTGTTCATTTGCTTGGTTTTTTTTTTTCCTCCGGTATTTTGGTTTCTCTTTTTCTTGGTGTGGTCTGCGAGTAGAACTTTGTTCGCCTCCAGAACCAATGGGAAGAGGAGGGGGTTCCAGAGCCGGCTTTTGAGCCTACTGACCTGTGTCTGGCCGAACGACCTTCACAGGCACTGCTGACCAGCATTGTTTTGAAGCCACATGTAACAATGCTGGATATTGTCAGCACTCGGATGCTTGGACAATTTGGTTTCCTCGCTAAGGTACGTCTCACCTGGTCCCTGTTGCCTCCTGTTGCCCGAATTCCTTCCTCCTCCCTTTTCCCAATCAATGGCTGGCTTAGGCATGGCATGACTCTCTGCTTGTCACAATGTGAATGCTGTCGTGTAATTTGGTGTGAAAGACTCTGATGCTCCTTGTTGAACGACTGGTACTTCCGAAAAGAGCGGCCGTCAATGCTCCAGTCGTTGCTACAGTGCCGTGATGGTTTGTCTCGAATGGATTTAGCATGGCGCGGCGGGCCCGTTCGTTCTAGCGTGTCCCAGCCCATGCACGGCCGCACTTTCGGGAGTAACACGACCCCAGTGCTGCTGAGTGAATGGAGCTGGATGTTTGCATCAGACGATGCACGCATACAGGAACATTTTTTCCAGGGGCACTGACGTCCTGGCAAACTGCTTTAGTAGGAGGTGAATCGGGTGATCAATGCCTCTCTGCGTGATGGTTTATTGGTGGATTATTTCGATATGTTATGAATTATAATTGCCTGGTTTGAAGTTTGAACTCGTTTGTCACTAGTGCTGTGGTACAATAGCCTATTGGTGTACCCTCTGCCGTCTTCACCCAAATACAACAAATGGTCATTATAGCTGCATTTGGGCTGACTTTCAGTCTAGGCACAGCAATAATGACCGTACGTTCTATTGAGTGGAAGACGGTCAGAGTTGGAGTTGGTGCTATCTTGCTGTCAGGCTTCTATTCAATGTTCTGCATGTATGGAGGTTGTTGAGTGGAGTAGTGGCCGAGTGGATAGATCACCAGTACCTTGCCCAGCTACCCTGCGTGCACCCGGCTGCCAGCCAAGGTGTATCCGTTGCCTGCAGTCCAAATTTTGATTGTTTATCAAATTATTACTATCCAACGAAGTTGGGAAAGTGCTGGGGGATTTGAACCCGAGACCTGACCAAATTGTGAAGCAAGAATAAGTTCCTCTTTTTTTTTTTTTGCTTTTCAAGTTTGCTGGCAGTCAGATTTAGACCTGGGACCTCGAAGCATGCTCTTAGACAAATAGGACCCTGTTAGGAGCTAGACATCGACAATTCTTTAGGCCAGAGCGCGCGAGGACCCTGCAGGACCAGGCAAAGCAACAACACAAAGTGACGAGCTAGGAGAAGGATTCATTCAGCTGCAGTTTATGATCTTTGCGACGGTGACAAGGAGCAGTGCTAATCTTGGCAGCTGAAGGAGAGAGTCTGAGTGCAACCATAGCCAGTGTGTTCCGGCTCTACACTGTGCGGTTTTGAGTGCTGTTTGTGGTAAGCTGCTCAGTGCAGCCTGCCACCCAAGTGGGCATCACCTTTGTTTTTTCCTTTTATCAAGTATGCTGGTGCGATTCTTCAATGCAAGCTTTTGGTGTAACGCTTTCTACCATCATTTTCAAGATTTCGTCTTCGGTTCAGTTTGTTTGAGTGCTGCGCTTGGAAAGAAGTTCAAGTTCGGCCGATTCCTAGCTGAAAGATCTGTCTGACGACTCGCAGTTGTGAGGAAGAGTCTACCAGCACGCTCTTCCAGGATATCAGGGTAATGTGGTACGCAGCATGGACAGTGATGGCCGTCTTTTCGCTTCACGTTTATTCTGTTTCAACTTTCGTTCTTTCCATGAAAATGGCACAACTGAAAGCATCCCTAGGCACATCAGTGAATGAAGGGTTACCTACCTTATTACTTTGAAAGTTTAACCTTATGCTACGCAATTTCTGCAGAGATCCTTAGCCACCCATTTTATGGCTGCTTGAACTTCTGCATGCACATGCATATGCTTGCATCCGTGCACAGAGACGCACACAGGCGCACACAAGCATGAGAGCATGATGCACATCCTTGGTGGCTTTTTTCTGCTATGCGGATGAAGGGGCTACGACCACGGCTGCACCTCTGCCTATCTGATACGGGCTTTCTTGTCAGCATACCTTTCTCTGTCAACTGGAACTGATAGAGTCCTCTCATCTCTTTCACTCACACTTGCAAGCAGACGGAGCGGACGAGCGTCTGGTCTGTTCCGCTTTGCAGCGTGCAGCACCCTCCCCCCGGACCGGACGGACCCGGACCGGACTGGACGGGGCCGTTTTTTTTTTTTTTGAGGAGGTGGGGCGTAACTGGTCGTCGGGTGCACATTCGTGCGCCGCGTGGGTCCGGTCCGGCGGTCTTCCTCACGTGTGGAACCACCCGTACGGCGTCCACGTGAAACCACCCGTACGGCGTCCGCTTGCAAGTATGCTTTCACTCCATGGGTATTACCATCTGCCAGGTTCACCCAACCATTCACATACACACAGCCACTCAGCCGTCCGTCCGTCCACCTATACCAACTCCAGACTCTCCCTCACTGCCAGAGGATGGCTCTGTACCTGAGATCCCAAAACTCGGTTAGGCTGGACGGGTCTTGTCCGATGGTTGTGGTTCTTTAGGTGTTGCCCCCCCCCTTCCCTCTTTTACGTCTCCTCTATCACCCCTCCGGCTTTCCCTGAAGCAAAGATGGAGTTTGATATACCTTTTGGCTGCCTAGGGTAATTGCTATACATACAGTTTTATGCTTACCTCGGCTATGGTAGTAAAAGCTGTTTATGATTGGGGGTTGCAGCATGTGAGAGGTGACCTGGCATTGACCACAGAACTCGTTGCCGTATTTCACCGTCCTGATTTAACCATCGTGGGAGGAAACACTCTACATGCCAGATACTGAGTCCTTGCTTAACGCAATGGGGGCTCGGGAGATGCTATGCCCTCCCTTGGATGCTTTGCACAAAGAGATTGCAGTACGGGGCCTATTTTTCCTTCCTTTTCCTCACGATGACCTAACTGGGAGAGAGAGAGAGAGAGAGAGAGAGAGAGAGAGAGAGAGAGAGAGAGAGAGAGAGAGAGAGAGAGAGAGAGAGATGGATGCTATGTCCTCCCTTGGATTTTTATCTTTCCTTTTCCTCGCAATATCTGCCATTTTGTCAAAATGGACATTTTTTATTTTTTGAACGAAATTGAAACCGAGTTTTTTGGCCGAAAACTCGTCAAAATTTGCTGCTCTCGAGGGTCCAGCATTCTTAAAACGATGGACCCCCTGGATGTATGTGGACTTTGCTTGAGACCAGGTACATCCAGGGGGGTGACTGACTATGAGTTGCTTTTTGGCACAAACAATCTGCACTGGGACCTATTTGGCAGGTGTTCTCCATATTTGAAGACATGGGGATATCGGTGGACTGTGTGGCCACAAGCGAAGTCAGTGTGTCGCTGACTTTAGATCCTGCAAGAATGTGGACTCGGGAACTCATTCAACAGGTAAATTGAACTGGGATGTCATCATCCAGAAGTGGCGTGGTCTATTTCACTGCACCTCCCCCTCCCTTGGTTTCACTTTGTGTTTCTGCTATGTTGTCCGGATTGGAGGGGGTTCAGGTAAATGAAGTTTATCTTAAAAATGAAATTTATCTTAAATGAAATTTATCTTAAATGAAATGTATCTTGAATGAAATTTATCTTAAATGAAATGTATCTTGAATGAAATTTATCTTAAATGAAATTTATCTGAAATAAAATTTAAAGAATGCTCGGGGAGTCCTTTCGAACAACCGCTAAAATTGGAATGATACAGAGAAAGAGAAGATTAGCATGGCCCCTGTGAAAGGATGACACGCATAAATCGACAAGTGGTCCAAATTGCAAAAAAAAAAAAAAAAAAAAAAAAAGAAAGCTCAGGAAGCCAAAAGGTTTGTGATTCCTTTCAACCAATGGGATTTGTGAATTTGAATGGTGTATGCCTTGAGAAACCCTCGAGTTTTTTTTTTTTTTTTTTTTTTTTTTCAACGAGTGCTCCACAGTACTCTAAAATGCCCGAGAGTAGTCCATAGTACTGTATTGACCTCGTTGATGGCTTTTCTGAAGGGTGTTTTTTTTTTGTTTGTTTTTTTCCCTTTTTTTTCCCCGGACTGTCATGTGTACAAACCTTGTTGATGCCTCTTTTGAAGTCCCTCCCCCCCCCCCCCCCCCCCCCCCGCCCCAACCCTGCAGTTTGCAGAATGGGACCTTGCAGTTTACTCTCACGCCACAGCATTCTACAAACACTCTAGGGTAGTCCATAGTATAAGACACTTGGCTCTCCTCTAGAGTACTGTACACTAGATGTGGGGAGCGTGAACCCGACTAGTCTCCGTTTCCTGGAACTAACGCTCACAATACGGAAGCTTGGAGTTTATTACTCTACAGTATCCAACAAACGGGTCTAGCTCAGCTGGCACACGCATGAACTATTGAAATACAGACCTGGGTTCAAATCCCAATAACCTCAAACGAGTAAATAACTCTAGTTTTACCTGGGGCTGGTCAGTCTGGACTCTGAAGATGATACATATGGCCATCAGCCTTCAAGTAAAGAAAAATGTCAGTGGAAGGGAAGAGTAGAACTGCTCTGTCCAGTACCGCTCCCAATCACATGAGCACTTGGCGGGGCCCACTGTGTCCATGCCTTGAAATTTTCGCTGAAATTTGAGGATTTGTGCTTCCACATTTTATTTTATTTTTTGTCTTAATTAAAAAAGGGCGAGTTTCGGCGGCTTTCGGGCATGGTCTGGTCTATTTTGTTACTGCAGTGGCAGGTCAATTTGTGCCTCTTCTTAAACCACCAGTATGTTTCCCAGTCATTTTGCCCTGATGTGGCCGTGCACACACTGCGTCTCCCGGGATGCACCGGCCTGGCGAGCTGCAAAACATACATCCAGGCAAAACACATCGTGCACGCGATGTCGTTGGCCTGAATGTATATTTTGGAGCCCACCAGGCTGGTACATCCCGGCAGACGCGGTGTGTGCCGACCGCGTCATCGCAAAATGGCCGGGAAACGTCGCTCACCTGCCGACGAACACAGTCTTTCCCAGGTGCTTTTCGACGCGCATTCCAGCAACGCTTGTTTCCTTTGATCTGCATTAAATTGTTAGGCTAGTATTAGCATATATATTATATAAACTGTTAACAAATAATCAACATTCCAAATGCAGTCTATTTCACTCTCAAAAAAAGATTTTGAACCTATGGTTACCTACCTATATTTAATATTTATCTCATTTATTTGATATGATGTTTGGTTTAATCTGCAGGCGTGCTGCAGTTCCTTGTCGCAAACTTTGTCTTCGGAATAGCCCGATGAGCTCAGCTTGATATAAGAGGTCCAAGCAACTCGTATTCCAAAACCTGGGAAGACCGAAAAGCATTCACTTGTGTAAATCATCATCTGCATAAATCACCGGATTCACCACCATGACACTGAGAACGCGAGTCATTATAAGTGAAGGGGGTTCAGGACATCGCATTAGAAGTCTAATAATGGGTGCGCAGTGATACCGCAAGTTGAGAACTTGAGAGCTATCATCTTCACCTGAATATAATGCCGGGTTATTATAGCTGTATCTGGACTGAAAGTTGGCACTAATACCGGGCGTTCTATTCGTGTGAAGATGGTGGTACCTTGAGGATAATATGAGGTGTGTGAGTGAGGCTGAGTGTTTTGATATCTCTGATGGCCTGCCTATGTTTGCAAAGTCGTGAAAAGTTTGGTCTTTCTGTGTTCTGCCTTGCTGGTCTCTGCAGGAGCTTGACCGAGTGGTGGAACAACTGCGCAAGATCGCATTTGTCAAACTCTCACAGAAGAAGTCGATCATCAGTCTCATTGGCAATGTCGAGCGCTCCAGTTTGATTCTTGAAAAGGTACTTCTTCAGAGCTTTTCTCTCTATTCATACCCCTTTTTATAAGTTTTACACTTCGGTAACCATGTTTTGATTCAGCTGACTAATTAGTAACTAACTAATTAGTAATTACCCATCCCTCTCTCTGAAGTTCGTTGTCCATCTTGGGTGTTATGCGGGCTGGCGATTATGTGAACTTGGTGGTGCTGTGGGCTGATGGGTATCTTCGCTGGGTGGTATTATGCAGGCTGTGTGCTAGCTAGCCCTATGTAGGCTGGGTGCTACTATGTGGAGCAGGTTATACTATGTGGGGTGGGTACTACTATGAGGGCGGGATGGTTCTACATGGGGTTGGTGTTAGTTCCGGGGCTGGATGGTGCCAAGCGGGCCAAGTGGGTGCTATGTGGGTGGTATTACTCTGACCGAGCAAATTTATGTACGTTGAAAATTTTTGAAGAGTTTGAATGAGCAACTTCGTGGAAAGCCAATCGGTTTTCACAGACATGAATTGTAAATTTCACTGAACAAGCTGATGTTCACGTACAAAATATTTCCAATTCATGTCAAAAGTCAAAAATTTTACTCCCAAACTCCCAAATCCACTTGAATTCTCAGTTTCCCTACAACCCTGAACCAATTTCCTGGGTAAAAAACAACGGAAATTAAGAAAAAAAACGTATGTAAATACTAAATAGACGGTCTCACGTGGCCATCAAATGCGCCTAATTCAGACGGTCATGTAACTTGCAAGTGGTCATCTCAGGATGATCTTCAAGCTGATGAGTGATCCAGTTCACATCCTCAGCACTCAGTTGCACGTTGAACCTGTCACCTCCACGTGCCTTGGTCGTCTCCCCCCTACCTTCTTCCTCTAAAACCCTTGCAATGCTACACATCGTTGGTTGGCTGTTGCCATTATGGACACACCTTCATTGTAGATTTAGACTCTATGGTCGTCCACCACTGTAGATCATCAATTGGACTGTACCTCTGTGGACTGTGTAGTATTGTACAGGTGTCACGGCACGGGCATCACGAACACACAGACAGAGAGAACGAGAGAGAGAGAGAGAGAGAGGGAGGTTTGTTGTTGCTTCGATGGACCACTACGTGAAGATTACTCTGTAGCAGAAACAGAAGATGGTTCTACCATGCAAAGTGTGCTCCTGCTTGTCACATGGTGCCACAGTGAGCGCTGCTGTGTAGTATTGTACAGGTGTCACGGCACGGGCATCACAAACACACAGACAGAGAGAGAGAGAGAGAGGTTTGTTGTTGCTTCGATGGACCACTACGTGAAGATTACTCTGTCGCAGAAACAGAAGATGGTTCTACCATGCAGAGTGTGCTCCTGCTTGTCACATGGTGCTACAGTGAGCGCTGCTACTACCAAGTGAAAATACTTCATGCAGGTTGCTAAATGGACTGGGTTGGGTTGGGAAGTTTGGGAGCTCCTGCACGAAGGACAACTTCCGTTCGACACAATGGACTGGCACTATGTCGAATTCAAAAATTCTTACTGCCAATTTGAAAAATAAGTTTAAATAACTACTGTGAACTGAGAGCCCAGGACATTTTTCGCAAAGCCGTGCCATGCTATTGGAACCATTGGCACACCATAAAATAGCTGCGCTAGAGTATGTGGGCTCTGTGATACTATGTGGGCTGGGTGGTCTGGCTGTGGGGTCTGTGTTTGTGTTTGTGCATGCAAAAGTGTGTGTGGTAAGAAAACCAATCGGCACTTCCGTGGCATTCTTAGGCAAGAAATGGAAGGAAAAAAAAACGAAAGCACAATTTGGCTCCATGTCACACACCTGGATGAAACGGGCCTGTGTTGTGCATGCCGTAGACAACAGACCTGACAAATCTCCACCACGGTGAGAAAGCAACCGACACAGGCGGCATGCCCAGAGCGACAAATGGGGGGAAAGAAGAATGGACCCCCATGTCGGAATGAAATGGGCCCAGACCAACAAACCTAAAAAAAACAGTTGCACCATCATGGTGTATGCCACCATAACAACACCCCCCCCCC
>BFEA01000318.1:1295693-1308644 GCA_003427395.1 Chara braunii | reverse complement strand
AAAAAAAAAAAAAAAAAAAAAAAAAAAAAAAAAAAAGAGGCTGAGATGCTACCTCAACCTTCTGCAGGTCCGGGTCAAGACCACCTTTTCTGGAGTCAGGTGCATAGGTATACATTATGTCTCATGTTCTTTTTTTTTTTTCTACATTATTTCTCATGTTCTTATTTGAATGATAAATAGATTCAATTGAATCAATATAAATAAAGAAGATACCATATTATATATAAAATTTAAGTAAAGGACGATATATAGGTATTTACTTCTATTTGACGATATATATAGGTATTTACTATTAATACCGTATTATATACCATATTTATTATGGCATGAAGTTACTATGAACATCCACATGCGCATGGCCGTCCATGGGAGAATAGCAAACGGAAGATGTTGGAAGACTGAAGTGCACGACACATTAAAACTTTTCTCAGTTTTCTTACACCTCTAGCTTCATGTCCTGGAACACTAAAAGGATCAATACTCCATGCTCTCACAGTTCATATTGACTACTATAAAGTGCATTTCATATTATTCTGTGAATCTGTAGATGGTAGCATTAACTGCAGTGATATGATGGAAAAGGTAGGTGTAGCACACTATTTGCAGAACCCTGCAGTTATTTGGCAGGCTGTAAACACCCAATAGTGATGAGCCTGATAAGCTGACGCCTTTGGTGATGGCCTTTGCAGGTCTTCAGTGTGTTCCGCTCTTGCGGAATTAATGTGCAGATGATTTCTCAAGGTGCATCCAAGGTGAGTACTATGCACTGATCGCTTCGTTTTCGAATCCTGGCGTACTCCTTGTCCTCTCTTTGCCTTTGTTCCTGGCGTACTCCTTGTCGTCTCTTTGCCTTTGTTCTGCCTTCATCAATCTTCCTGTTCCAGCTTGTCTTCCTCTTCGCCGCCCTCAATCTTCCTTCTCCATCTTTTTTTTTTTTTTTTTTTTTCCCAAATAAACAGGTCCTTATGGTCCTGGCTCCATGTCCATTCTGGGGAGCGTCAGTCCGGTTCCTTTCCACCGGCAAGTCAATACTGAGATACATGGTGAACACTCTCACGCTTACTTCCGTCTGGCCGAAGGAACCCTGACCAGCATTGATTGCTCCCTATCCGGAGGATTGACTGTCAGCTTGCCTCTTTGTCGTCCTTAATCTTCCATCTCCAGCTTCTCTTCCTCTTTGTCGTCCTTAAACGTCCGTCTCCAGCTTCTTGGCATCTTCGTCGTCTTCAATCTTCCTTCTCCAGCTTCTCGTCTTCGCCGTCCTCGACGTTCCTTCTCCACTTTCTCTTCCTCTTGGTTGTCCTCCATCTTTCTTCTCCAGCTTCTTTTCTTTTTGGTCCTCAAATCTTCTTTCTTTATTTTCCCCTCCTCTTCGTCCTCCTCCTCTCACATCTCATGTTCATCTCATTTTCATCTCATATCATGAAGGTCGTTGCTATGTATACGTACTCTGCTGCATTGAGGATCTCCTAACACTGCTCAACTGATCGGTGTTGACTATGGGACTTGTCATTTGCTAACATGGTTTAAGTGGCTAGTCGGATAATTTTGACCCTGGATGCACCTGGGCATTGTACGTCTACATGATGCAGGCAGCTAGGTGAGTTGGTAAGCATCAGGCCAATTGGGCTGCCCCTTGGTATAGTTAGTCTGATTCAAGGGAAGCATGCGGCGCAGTGGCATAGTCCTTTCATCTTTTAAACCACTCGTACCTTTGGCAGCTATTTGGCCATGACGCGCTGGGTAATGCGGGAGGGCGGCGGGGTTTGGTGCTACCGGACCGAAATGGCTGGCGGCGCCAGCAAAAATGAGGCCCACACCGGTTCTTTTTTTGGGTGGTGCGCAGGGCGTTTCGAGGTTCGGCATCGATATCTGGGAAAGGTACTGCTGGCGGCTATGAAACACCCGCGTCCGCGTCCGCGGGGTCAAGCTCGGAGGGCGGACGTGATCACGGCCGCGCGGCTCCGGCCGCGACTTTCAGGAATTTTTGTGACCCTAAAAATTTATCAAAAAACAAAACAAAAAATATGGGGTTGTAGATCTTTTTGAGATCTAAATTGCGCAATTTTTTATTTTATTTTTTGACTTCGTCTTCGAATTTTAAAAATTCAAAAACTAATTTTCCTGAGGCAAAAGCTGTTTGTTTGTTTTTTTTCCAAAGAAAAAACATGAAACGTATGTGATTTTTTATTTTAAATTCAGTAACGTTTTTGGATATGACCACAAGGCAAAAGTTGTTCAGTATATTTTTCAGCATAACATTTTTTTTTTTGGGAAATTTTTGAATTCTTTTTTTTTTTYTTTTTTTTTTCTTCTTTTTTTCATGGCCGCGGACCGCGCACACGTCCGCGGGGTCGCGGCCTAGGCCGCGGCCACGGACTTGTCCGCGGATGGCCGCCGCCGAGGGGAATTCGTAGGCTGGCGGTTTAATCAGTGGCTCTCAGTGCCTACCGTTTGGGGACTTGGCATGTATACTGTGTGTAAGGTTATTCAAAGCAAACCGTCCCAGCTGTTAAACCACTCGGTACCTTTCCCCGGTTGAAAAACAAATCGGCGTCAAGTTTACGGCTGTAACTTTCGGGGGTTGGGTACCGGAACAAAATGGCTGACGGGGCCAGCCAGAACAAGGCCCTCGCCGGTTCGTTTTTCTTTTGGCATGCATGGCATTTTCAGGCTGGGCTTCAATAGCTGGGTGAGGTACTGGTGTGGTTTAAACCACCATTACCAACCGTCGCATTTTCCCGAGCCTGATGCATGCTCTCAAAATGTTTTACGCCCAGACGAAGGGAGCAACAATACGGCAGAGTTTGTTTGTTTCCCATCCAGGTTTTGTTTTCAAATTTTCTTTCTTTCTCTCAGAAAAGACAGGGACGGAATCCAAGACCCTGTGTTTTTTTTTTGTTTTTTTTTTCCGGAATTTTTTGCCAGAATGGTCTGCAAAGTCGCAAAATTCGGTCCACTCGAAATTTTGTGCTCTGATGCCGACTGACCCTGGGGCTAATCGACCAACCTGTCCTGCAACCAGTGCGACGGTTGGGCTGTGATGAGGGCTTTCGAAAATAATTTCGACGGTTGGGATGTGATGAGGGCTTTCGAAAATAATTTTTCCTTGGCAAACACGAGCAATCCAACCTGCGGGGTTTCCTTCCTTTTCCTCTTCCCATCCTTACTTCACTGGTCGTGAAAAACATTTGCAATCGCGCAATCAGCTTAGTCCAGCGTTTGTCGGTAGTGGTCAGCTTTCGGAGATGTTAGCGTCTTGCCCTTTCTGGGTATGGTGGGAAATGGTTGAAGGCATTGAGTGTTCCATCGTGGATACGTCTATTTGTGGCACCTTGATTGGGTCCCTGAGCACTTTCTGCCCTTGCTATGTCTCTTGGTCACTTCGTTTTGTTGATTTGTCACAGGTTAACATTTCGGTGATTGTGGACGATGATGAGGCAGAGTTATGTGTCAAGGCTTTGCACTGTGTCTTCTTCGAGCAGGAGCATCTTGTCGAGAGGCTGATCGCAGGCTATGGAAATGGCAACCTCGAACCATGTTGCTAACCCCAGGAGTGGCACTGGATTTCGACATGTGGAGGCATGCCACTCAGTTTTGAACGTTGAGTCGTTTTCTGTTTGTTTGGATGCTGATCATTAATATTTCAGGTCATTTATTTTTCACTTTTCATTGCGAACCTGGAGCAGCAGGCATTGTTGAAATTGGTAACGGAGAGGGCTCATACACAGAGAGAGAGAGAGAGAGAGAGAGAGAGAGAGAGAGCACAATCAAGATGCCGATTGGGAGTTAGTGATGAAGAGGGAGGAGGTTGAGGAGGGGGGAAGCAGGGTGTGTGTGTGTGTGTGTGGAGAGAGAGAGAGAGAGAGAGAGAGAGAGAGAGAGAATACCGAGGGTTGTGTATATACTGCTCCTGTCCTTTATCTTGTCATAGCCCATCTTGCTCCATCGTGTTCGTAAATGTGCAAATTCGCGATTGTGCATTGCTACTGCTGCCAGTGTTTGTGCATGCGAGTTACTCGGCAGCAATGCAAGATGGCATCGACAGTGGACTACCACACCACAGATCAGGTTTTCAACCTGAGGGGAGGAACAGTCGCGTTCCCCGATCAATATGCAAGGGCAGCTCATGGAGCACAATTTGTGAGTCGTTATTATGCCATGAGGTCAGCCCATGTGCAGGGGTTTTGCTTGGGTCGTACATTTGAAGGGCTTATTCAGCAGTCAGCCCAAGTGATTCATCCGAAGGGCGAATTCGCTTTGTGCTACGGATTCTTTAGCTCCGTGGCCCGTTTGGCATTCTCAGTCTCCTTGCGCTATTGGATGCTTCCCTCCGCCAATTTTGCTAGCTGTCTCGTACGTCAAAAGAGTGTGACTCCAGCATGTAGCAGCATGTAGCAGACAAGCCTGTAGTGGTACTGCAGAGGCCTAACAAAGCTCGGTGGCCAATGAGCAGCGCTGCTCAGCAGCTCATTGTGCATTAGCCCTCTGTCCCATTGGACGTGAACGGTTCGCCGGTTTCACCAAATGCTGTAGTCCCAAAATGGGAACCCAGCTGTCAGGTTGGACGAGAATGCAGATTGCGCTTCAGAGGCTTCACCGTCGGGGGGTAAAGGTTGTTTGACGTTTCCTTTCCAATAGACCACATTTGTTCCCCTGACTTTTATCTTTGTTTGGGTTGTTCCTCTTTCGATTCTCCTCGTCTCCCTTGTTCTCCTCCCGTGTCTGGAAATTCAGACTAGTGCACATCCAGGGTGTGTTCTTATTGTGTATGTGGCTGGTGTCATGCCACTCTGCACAAGATGACGCGGGATTCTGTCAGCCTCCCTTTTCTCATGGGTAGTAACTTATTGGAGAGCAGCACCGGTTTGTTGGGGGCATGGAAAGAGACGCCCATGGTGCCAGTGTCGCAATGGTCCAGCCTTTTCTGATACCTGACGTGTCAGGATAGAAGCTGGCTGTTTCATGTTCTGCCTGTTTTTGCGCTCAGACAGAAGAAGGCAACCGGAAATTGGGTTCCGGCAAATGTCGGTTTCAATGGAGTGTTGGTTTGCAGTGCCTCTCCTGGAAAGTTCGGAGATGTCGAGTGAGCAATGAGAGCTTGACAAGTGTCACATGTTGGGGATTTCCTGCCTGATCCCTCATTTGTTCTGCATCAGCCTACACCTAAGTTGCTATTGGTTAATCGGGTAAGTAAAGTGGCAGGATGTCATTTCATTCGAGGCCTGGGTTGTGCATGGGAGGAGGTCGATGGAAAGGGCTGGAAGCTTGAATGAGGCGCCAGTTGAGTGGGGGAGTAAAAGTGGCAGGAATCCCGCAGGACGTCATTTCATCTCTCTTGAGCACGAAGTAGTTGAGTACGGACTCTACTATTCTATGAGCATAAAGCCCCTGCATAAGAAGATTCAAGATGATAGATTTTTGACTGTCACTCTTTGAGATTGTCTGCTCTTGCACGCTGGCTTTCAGAGTAAACCTTGTCACGTTATTTTGGCGATTGCTGTGAAGTTTCAGCGAGCGTCATCGATTCTTTTTGGACATGATCTGATGCAAGATCTTTAATGCAGGGCAAAAGTGTAATCAAGCACGTATGGTGGTAAGTGCCGAGGAACAGATCCACTTATTCCCCGTCAACTCTACGTATCCGATGCTACAGACCTTTATACGCACTTCATTTTGGTCCATCGTTCTCTGCTTGGCTCTGCTTTGAGGTGATTGCAGAAGAGATTACTTTATGTAATAGTTAATAGTAATCTCTGCATGGCTCGTTGGTTCCAAGTGTAGGGTGAGCTGGAGATTGACATGACATTTCAGGATGACAGGGCCGGCACATAAGAAGATGATCAAAATGAAGGGAACGCACAAGGTTGGTTGATAAGCAAGGTAAAGGTTCGATATGGGAGAGACTTATGTGCTTACAGACCATGAGGGTTAAGGCATAATGGAGAGAACTTTGGAGGAGAGGGGCGTCAAGCAGCTGATTCGTGTGTGGCGTGCTGTTTGCGCTCTGTGTAAAAGATGGACATTAATTGAGACAATACCGACGGGGGGAGAGGAAGGAATAGAGGATGGTGTAGGAATCCTCAAAGCAGGTCAGTAAAGATAATACGGATTTGTCGAAACATCTGGGTTCCATGATGATGCCAAAAAAATGTTGTGTCATTAAATGAAAGGCGATATGCCTTTACGCCGAAGTTAACTGGAAATGAAAGGCACTTTTGTTTCGTCATTTCTAATGTTCCTGGAAGAGAAGAAGATGATGACCATCCTTGTGAGAGGCATTTCGACAGCATCTGGTGTGAGTTGTGAATGTTGTGCCAACCGGGGCGTGATATGTAAGTGTGCATGTAGGTGTTATTTGGAAATGGATGTGAACAAGGGCATGCTCACACTGGAGATTTTGTGGATGTACCTGAGCGGGAATGTCAGCAGGTTCAGTTGAAAATTTCCAAGTGTCACATATACCCTTTGCAGGAGGTATGGAACAAAAAGCATGGATACGATGTAATCGTGAAAATATGTAGAGGACTGCCCAGTGAACCGTACGCAGATGGTGAAATTGACAAAAAATGTTGCGAAATTGACAAAAACACCAGGCTGTTTCTCCGGGTGCACGCGCGGGTTCCCAGCCGGGCATGAACCAGGGGCAGGGTCCAGGCAGCCCCAGCGCCAAAGAAAGAGAAAAAAATCAAGAAATTTGAGCGGAAGAATATATGCTGTGTAGAATTCCAATAGATTCCCAGCCGGGTATGAAGGGCCGGCAGGGTCCTGGCAGCCCCAGTGCCAAAGAAATAGGTTCCCAGCCGGACATGGAGGCAGGGCAGGGTCCAGGCAGCCCCAGCACCAAAGAAAGGGAAAAATCCAAGAAATTCCAGCAAAGAAATATGTTTAATTGCAGTACAAACTTGAAACTACTAATTCCTCACGCAATTGAAGATWAAAAAAAAAGAAGAARAAAACAACAGAAGCAGACCAAGGCACCCGCCTATAAACCCCTCTAGCCCCTTAAAAGCCAATTTATACCCCCCTTCCCCCCCACTTGACGGCCAACAGTTGAGCGAAGGATTAAAAAAATCAGCAAAAGCTGGCTTGGGGGGGAATCAGGGGGGAAGATGGGAAAGGTGGAATGGTGTGGGGAAGGAAGAGGACAAGGGAGGATGCAGGGAAACAAGTACCAACTCGTCTTCCATGACTTGACCAAGCTAGATGGCTCAATCCCAATGCGACCATGTGATCAGTTCCTGGACTTCTTCCCCCCCCCTCTGCAAATAGCTTAGTCGGAATAGATTGGTACAGGGGAGAAAGATGGGAAGGAACGGGGGCTATCCCGTGACAGAATGACTGAGGTTCACGTGGGGAAAGGTTTTACGGTTTAAGACACCGCGGTCAATCTTCTTGGGTAAAAAGGTAGTTGGGAGAGGAAGAAAGGAAGGAATGGGGGTTATCCTGGGCCACAAGAGGAAAGGGTTTAAGGGTTAAGAGAGAGATAAATGAGGAATGGGGGTTATCCTGGGCCACAAGGGGAAAGAGTTTACGGGTTAAGAGATAGATAAATGAGGAATTGGGTTTATCCTGGGCCACAAGGGGAAAGGGTTTAAGGGTTAAGAGATAGATAAATGAGGTGGTAAATCTTATATTGGGTAAAAGGTAGTAGGGAGAGCAAGGAACCAGTCCCTCAGCAGTAGACATCCGGCGCCTGGTACAGGGCGAAGAGCTTTCTGCCTCTTTTCAACAACCAGCATAGTCAAGCCTCTGAAAGCCAGAGGAATCACTGCTGGCAGTTTTTTGAAAACAAGAGGACTTGCTCCACTACTTCAGTAAGAAGTAGAAGCTCCAGAAGTTGAAAGGATGATTTGTGCGACCCCAACAAACTCAGTACTGAGATGATGTTTTAAGGGACGCTGGACCCGATTTCCAGCAGGTGACACTCCCCACCAATAGATGGAGCAGCCCAATAGGCAAAAGCCTCGATTTCTGCGGTTCTCTTACCACAACCGGGATAGAGGCCTTTCACAAGGGCTTGGCTAGCCTATAGACCAGATACACCTATCACATACCTTGCCCTCGACCCAATCAACTGGACCTAGACAACCCTACTTGCTAGGGAGTCGCCAGATGCACTCATTAGAGGTGAAGGCAACCTACTGCATGATGTATCCCGGGGTCAACCTGAAAGGCGCAGTCAAAGCGCATTGGATGGGATATCTCAACATAGGAAGGGACTCTAGACGTCCCATCAAATGGTTTAAAGTCAGCAACACTAAGCCGACAAAGTTGGCCTATTTGTGGTGACAAGTCGAGCACCATTGTCTGCCTGCCAACGACTGGCTGATTGACAAAACATATTTAGAACAAAAATGTGTTTCTCTCCCTCGATGCAAAGTCTATCATACATCTTTTCCGGCCCGGAGGATTCCAGACACAATAAAACATATTTTTTAACAATGCCCAGGCTCTCTCTGGCTCTAGAGGTGGTGGGATCGCATATGGAGCCCCCGAACATAACGCATATGCGTTGTAAATGCATATAGCGCATAGGTTGCTTTCTGTATGGGTACAATGCATATGCGTTTTATGGGTTCTCTTCGAATCATCGATTTTGTTCGAAAACTCAATATGCATTATGTTCGGGGGAAGACGGCAGGCACTACCACTCACTGGGCATGGGACTGGATGGCGTTGTTATGTGAAG
Source organism: Chara braunii (assembly GCA_003427395.1). Taxonomy (NCBI): domain Eukaryota; kingdom Viridiplantae; phylum Streptophyta; class Charophyceae; order Charales; family Characeae; genus Chara; species Chara braunii. The sequence goes on along the minus strand of BFEA01000318.1, from coordinate 1,299,952 downwards.
CCTGGCAACTGGAGCAGGCCATCGTCTTTGCATGTAACATTTTCAAGATAACACGCAGGGCTAGTATATCATGGGCACTCCGGTGAAGACACTGCACTTTCCAAATGGAGGCATTACACCTGGAAAACCCATAATATACTGAATCAATCAAACACCGGATACAACTGGACTTAAACCACCTGTACTTCCTAAAGTCGTGCCCGTTAACAAGCCAAACTTTCCAAATGGAGGCGTTACACCTGGAAGAGCCATCATATACTGAATAAATCAAACACCCGGTACAACCGGACTTAAACCACCCATACTTCCTAAAGTCGTGCCCATTAACAAGCCACGATTTTAGGAAACGTACGGGTCACTACAAGTCCGCACAAATTCATCCGACTAGAAATGTTTCTACTCTATTTTTCCCACCGCCGATAGCTGGGCCAAGTACTGGTGGTTTAACACTTCAATAAGACTTGGTGAAGGACAAATTAGCTTCCCTACATTAAAAAACGAAAAAAAAAACAAATATGAAATAATTCATAAAAGACTGGTTGGGAGGAGAACATGGAGGCTGGACAGCAGAAGGGGAATAGAAAGGGGAGCAGGGGGTTGACCAGGGGATGATCATAGTGGAGTACCACCTCTCCTTTCCTGACTGGACAAAGATCGGTGCCCCAGTCCCAATATGACGCCTCTCCGACAGGGGATAATCATAATGGAGTACCACCTCTCCTTTCCCGACTGGACAAAGATCTACGCCCCAGTCCCAATGTGATGCCTCTCCGGCTTTCCTGATCACTTCCCGAGAACAAGGAGGCTGGACAGCAGAAGCAGAATAAAAAGGGGAGCAGGGGGATGACCAGCGGATGTCCCAATATGACGCCTCTCCGACAGGGGATGATCATAATGGAGTACGACCTCTCCTTTCCTGACTGGACAAAGATCTACGCCCCAGTCCCAATGCGACTCCTCTCCGGCTTTCCTGATCACTTCCAGAGAACAAGGAGGCTGGACAGCAGAAGCAGAATAGAAAGGGGAGCAGGGGGACGACCAGGGGATGATCATAAAGGAGTACCACCTCTCCTTTCCCGACTGGACAAGGATCGACGCCCCGGACCCAATGCGAGGCCTCTCCGACTTTCTCGATCGCTTCCTCCCATCTGCCGTCTCCTTAGTTGAGGTACAAGGGGACTTGAAAAGTGATGATAACAGTCTGGCTTGCATGGGATGCGGTCGTGTTCAAGTTAGTAATAAATGTATCTGGGGCGGTCTGAAGAGGCAGGAACTCCACTCAATGGTTTTCGTAATACTTCAGGATTGTCTGTTCTTTTTGCCACCAGTCGAAACTAGGTAATGGCCCCGACCTGTTATTGTTGAAAACGCATGTTAGACCCGCTTTCCAGCATAGGAGCCATTTGGGGGAGTGTTATCAAGGGTTGCTCTTATCACCCCTGGTAACTTGACCCGCCGATGTTTTTTTTTTTTTTTTTTTTTAACAGAACCTCTTGGTTCTGGCTCCTTCCATTCTGGGGAGCGACAGTCCGGTTCCTATTCCCCCGGCAAGTCAATATGGAATACATGAGAAACTCACGCACGCTCCTTCCCATTATGGCTGGGAGGCCCAAGTGGGCGGCATTGATTGCTTCCTTGTGGAAGGATATACCCCCTCTTCCCCCTGCAATCCTGCTCCTCTCCCCAGCCTGGGTGTCATGATTAGAAACACATGCTATGTTTCCACAAATGGATTGAAAAGTAGGTCCATGTAATTGATCAATACTTTGTAAACAACACAACCTATATTTTGTTCAAAACCAAAGTGCATGATTTGAGTAATTTGTATCTTTTTTATATTGGATAAGATAACAACCTAACTTTTAGGAGCTGTGAATCTATTTTTTAGGGTTGAGCCTGCTTGTTGCTATCTGCGTCTTGGGTGACTGTTTTGCTTACTTTTGCTGGAACTGCTTGCTAAAACCCTAAACCTTGTCCTATCGGTTGCTGGATATCCTACTAGAGTCCTCGCTCCTAGTTGACTTTTTCCTCTCCCCTTTGGGGGGTTTGCGGACTTTTCTAGTAAGACCTTGGTTGACTTTTTCCTCTCCCCTTTGGGAGGTTTGCGGACTTTTCTACTAAGACCTTGGATTCTAGCCTTATTGGATGTAATATGTAGTAAGCCGTAAACCCTAGGGATCTTTATTTGATATTGTTATTAAACATCTTTATCTGTGTTTGAGCTGGGCTAGACCAATTTTCTCCGGTAGTTGTACTAGTCTCCTTATCGTGTTTGTGTCCCTACTTTTGTCTTCCTGAAGCTCTTTGGTTTTGTGTTTGTTACGTTCTTTGGTTTGGTTGTTGTGATAGTTTGTGTTTTAGGAAGGGGCATGATTCTTTGATTAGTCCTTTCTATGCAGATTCCATATGGATGTTAAAAGATTCTAGGATGTTGATAAGAGAGTGTGAGTCTACTTATGGGGGACTTGTGCTTCCTTCCCAAAGTGTGAAGACTTTAATCCTTGCAAGTTTACCTCTGCTCTTGATTCATCTTTTCTCATTATCTTCGTTTCTCTGCGCCATAGAACCTAGAGTTTTGTTTCCACATGCTGTTGGAATAGAGCCCATGCTTCTTGATTTTGCATTGATTGAAAGAAATTGTTTTATGGGATTATTAGTGAATTCTGGGGAAGACATGAAGACTAGACTGTGACCTTTGATCCTTGCAATTTTACCTCCTGCCAGGAAGTCGGTCTCAAATTTGTTTTTGTGCTCTTTTGCTCTTTATTCATCTTTTCTCATTCTCTTCCTCTCTCTGCGCCATAGAATCCAGAGTTATGTTTCCACATGTTGTTGGAATAGAGCCCATGCTTCTTGATTTTGCATTGATTGAAAGAAATTGTTTTCTGGGATTATTAGTGAATTCTGGGGAAGACATGAAGACTAGACTGTGACCTTTGATCCTTGCAATTTTACCTCCTGCCAGGAAGTCGGTCTCAAATTTGTTTTTGTGCTCTTTTGCTCTTTATTCATCTTTTCTCATTCTCTTCCTCTCTCTGCGCCATAGAATCCAGAGTTATGTCTGTCTCTTATACACATCTAGATGTGTATAAGAGACAGGTTTCAGACCACCCCCTATCCCTACTATCCTACAGGGCAATCGCCCTACCAGTATCGAGGGCAGTCACCATACAGCAGTGACAAGCACCCCCTAACACTATAACCCCCACCCTTCTTTTCAAAGTTTTTGGGTAGGAAGCACCGTCCCTACCCTGCTACTAACACCCCAGTGTGACCAGCGCTCAGGACCATCACCCTACCAGTATCGAGGGCAACTTGGACCATCTAGATGTGTATAAGAGACAGATTGAAGCCCGGTAGGAGGATGGGATTATTAGTGAATTCTGGGGAAGACATTTTGTCCCAAAGCTTCCTGATTTTTTGCCATAAGAGTTGTATTCTTGGGCATCTGAGAAAACAGTGATAAAGGTCCTCTATTTGGCCTTCTGTACATATGGCGCGAAACTCTTTTATTCGACCATCGCTCTGATATCACCGGGTCAGGGTTTGTAAATCTTCTTCTGAATTTGTATCCTAGGTTTGTGGTGTAGAGTAGGATGTGAAGTTTTGAATTAACTCTCGTGGTTCTCTGTCCCTGATTCCATGCCCATTCTGCTAGGTCAACCTCTAAATTTTCTAGCGCAGTTTGTGGATTATAAAGGGTTAGATTGTCATTTTCTACTATTACTTTTATGAGATAGTATTATTTGACAGTAACCTGACCTTCACTATTGGTGCTTACTCTGCAGTCTTTATGTGGATCTTCTATTATGTGCATAGTGAAAGTGATCTCGTTAACCTTCCCTTCTATTTGTTCTTTGTAGTACTAGGGAAAACGTGTGTGTCATTACCACCCAGTCGCCCCTTGCATATTATATATTGTCTGTTAGGGTTGACATCCATTATGGGGTTATGTTAGCAATTATTTGTTGTAGGTTGTTCGCTAACGGTGACATCCTTTAGTGTGTTTCTCAACTGTTTTTCCTCCATCCACTCCTTGTTGTCATCCCATATGTGTTTCACCTGCCATACTCCTTTTTCTAGTTCTCATCTTGTGTCTTTTGTGGTTAGCGTAAAAGGTTTATCCTCGTCCTCTGTTATCCATCGGTTGCAGAATAATGGTTGTATGAGGATTTCCTCTTTATTTTGTGACTTTTTAACTTTAGCGGGGAAATGTCTGTTTTACAACCAAAATGAGTATTATTCCCTATATGCTACTT
>BFEA01000318.1:1203934-1214591 GCA_003427395.1 Chara braunii | reverse complement strand
AAGAAAGGGAAAAAAAAAAAAAAAAAAAAAAAAAGAGCATCCTATTTTTAATTCAGGTTACTTGCTCATTTCATAATATCGCCGGGCAAAAAAGCAATTGAATTGTACTCCTTGCTACAGCGATCGAGTTAATAATTGAATTGTACTCTTTGCAACAGCGGTTGTTGTGCTGTGTCGCGATTCCCCGTGTGTCGTGAAACTGTCATGAATGCTTTAAMAAAAAAAAAAAAAAAAAAAAAAACTACTTGCTTGCTTACTTGATAGTTTTATCCCAGCTTCCAGTGGCAAGCACATTCATCTCCGGTATCCAAGCCAGCTGCGAAATCGGCCCTTCATGCATGGCCACCGTCTGTGGCTGCCCTCCCGAGAGCAGAGGCCACATCTTTGCTTGGCGGTCGCATCCACCAGAGAACACCGACATCCCGTCATCTTTCCACGCCGAGCACAGAACCTGACAAAGGAGAGAGACAGACAAGATGGTGGTCAGGTTCGGGATCAGGATCACAATGGGAATCGGGATCGGAATCAGGATGGGGATGGGGATTCGATCCGCATCGGGATCAGGATCACAATGGGGATCGGAATCAGGGCTCGGGATCGGAATCAGGATCGGAATCCAGATCAGGCTGGGGACGGGATCGGGATCATACAGTAGACAGAAGTTTGGGGGAGGGGGAAAAGAAGATCGCTTTGCTGAGTAATCATGCAAAATGCATAGAACAAAACAATTTTGCTTTCTCACTGTGAAGATTCGACAAACTCTGTGCACATGCACCTATCATATAAACACACCATTTTTATTTTAACCACTGAAGTTGTACCAATGTGTCTTGCATACCCCTGCTGGATAACAAGTCGAACTATGTCCCGCACCCCTGGGCTAGTGGCAAACTGCCGCAACAGCCCGTCAGGAGACACAGCCAGAAGCACTGGAATAGGTAAAACACACACTCAGAAGCGGTTGCCAAAGCCATGAACAAACTTAAGAGAAGCTTCGTCACACACGAAAAAGAGAGAGAGCCTCAAAAAAGGTTGTAGTACTATAAAGGTCACTCGTCCCTGGATATTATACAAAAAAGGTTGCACTAAGGGGGTCACTCAGCCCTAAATAATAAAAAAAGATTGAACTATGGGGGTCACTGATCCCTGGATTATACAAACAGGTTATAAAAGGTTGTACTATATGTGGGTCACACATCCCTGGAATACAAAGGTTGTCCAATATATGGGACGCTGGGCCCCCAGTTCTCAGCACATGCTGCTGCCCACGAATAGACCGGAGCCTTGATTTGTGGGTGGGTGGGTGGGGGGGGGGGGGGAGGGGGGAAAGGTCACTTATCCGCAGATTACAATTGTCGTATTATTATCATTGGAAAAAAAAGGGCAAAAAAAAAAAAAAAAAAAGGTCGTCCGGTGTGTGATAAACCCTTAGGTAAAAATAAACTTGGAACTAACTTGTTCCAGGTGTAACTGGGGTTGGGAATCCACTGAGCATCTATGGCTCCTGTGTCCTTACTCTGATGAACAATGGCAATGGTGGCAAACACAATGGTCCGATATGACAGATAAAGACTGGGAGTGGTCTAATCAGTGGATCCTACACAGCCTACCAAGTGGCCAGGCAAACTTGAAAGACAGATGGAGCTATGCTGCGGTGGTCTGCAAAGGAATCCTTCTCGAGGTCATCTGGAATGCAAGGAACGCGAAAGTCTTCAGAAAAGAAACCATTCAGACAGGCCAACAGATCAGCCAAGTTAAGACAGCCATCAAGCTGGCCATCCTCACAGACTGGAGGAGATCGAGGGCGAGATCAGGAAAAGGACTACATTGGTTTAAAAAGGTCTGGACGATAGGAGAAAAACTGGCCTCGGTTTCGCAGGACGGAAAACTGTCGATTGCCTGTTTGTTTTTTCCAGCTGAGGGCAAGGGCTGTCTCTTATACACATCTAGATGTGTATAAGAGACAGGTATTACGGGGAACCCCGTAGCAGCCACATCCGTGCTCAAGCCTCCAACGAGGGAACATGCAGGAGCTGCACCCACCAGCAGGTGCGATACCTGCTACAGCAGGTGGGCGATACCGGCCAGGGGTCAGCCCGTAGCATTAGGACCGAGCTTCTTCGATGGGCCAGTCACTGTGCCTCCCCTCCGGTCCCCTCCCCCTATGAACATCAGCAGTCTCTGCTCAATGCCACTCGGGGGGACCAACGGCATATCTCTAGGTGGCGGGCGCCAAGCTTGCCCAGGAAGGTACATGAGGCCAATGGGGATTGAACCCAAGACCTCCTGAATGCCACTTGCGTGCCTTACCAACTGAGCTAGGCCGCTGGATAGATGCACAATTTTCACAGCCTGCACAATTTTCGCAAAGGTAAAAATAATGAAAATTTCCAAATTTTCGGAAAAGCAAAAAAAAAAAAAAAAAACCAAATTTTCGGAAAGGCAAAAAATAATGAAAATTTTCAATTTTGGGAAAGGAACAAATTGCAAATTTTCAATTTTGCCTTTCCTTAAATTGAAATTTTTGGAACGACAAAACTTGCACATGATGAGAATCTGCAGATAGCGAGATGGTGGAGATGGTAGAATTTTAAAGCATTATTTTAAAAATAGAAATAGAGGTAGAGATATGGTGGAGATCCACAAGATGTTTTGTTTTTTTTTTTGGTGCACTCACCTCGCTGGCAGCTCATGCGCAAGCAACAGCGGGCAGTAGAGAAATGGTCGTTTCAAACCMCCCCCCCCCCCCCCCCAACCACACACCCCCCCAAAAAAAAAAAAAAACTCGACAGCCAGCCAGTAGTTGGTGAAAAGGAGGGGGTGGGGTTGGTACTATGAAAGGCTGGTACCAGGGTAGTTTGGTATGGAAAAATGATAGGACCTGGCCTTAGGGTGAATATATTTTTCGGATCAAATTAGGACCAGGGCCTGAGGAAAAATTGGCGGACCTTGAAGAAACAACAGGGACCGAAGGGAGACCGATTTGGGAATGGGAATGGAAGCAAGTACCAGTTTAGTCCCATAACAATGACAATATATATAGGACATCCAGAACGTCAACAGTATCTCGAAAGCGAACCCTTGAGGAGGTGGTAGCTGGCGGCGGCTGAAACTAGTCGGGGAATGCCAGTCTTCTTCATCTTGGGGCTTAACTTTCACCCCAGTCCTGGGGCTTAACTTTCACCCCAGTCCACTTAGCCATTTGGTTGAGTGTTTACATCTTAACGTGGAGGTCGCATGTTCGATCCTTGGATCGAACATGCGACCTCCACGTTAAGATGTAAACACTCAACCAAATGGCTAAGTGGACTGGGGGATCGGTGCGGACGGACAGATTGTTGTCCGGAGTGAGAATGCAATTCTTCATCTTGAGGCGATATCCTGATTATTTGGTGGCGAAGATGGGGATGTGAGCCATAGTCTGTCTATGGCTGTGGTCTCTTGATGCTCTTGATGTATCGTAAGGAGACCTGTTTCGAGATTTTTCCACATATTGTTTGCTATTGAATATATTAATTTAGATATTAATTTAGAATCAATATATTCATAAGTGCATGACAACGGCACGTGTGGTAGTGTGTTCACGCACTTGAGTCAGACTTCGTTTTGACTTGGCTTAGGGTCTCGCCGCACGGCACACGAAACGGAAACGAAACAAGTGCATCTGCCCACCAAAGGTGGCAAAATACACTCGTTACTATTTATAGCAAACCGATGAACCTGGGCATTTTGTTGAGGAAGATACATTCGTTTCGTTTTTCGTTTCGTGTGCCGTGCAGCGAGGCCCTTACCTTCATTTTCAGCCAGTAGCACAAAGATTGCTGAAGTGTCCTTCGGGACATCCGTTAAAAGGATTGGAACGATACAGCATTTTTTTTTTTTTTTAAAGATTGCTGAAGTCGTACTTACCGGTTGCTCATGGCCAATAGCAGCTTTCGGCACCGTTGATCCCGACTGTTGGACCTCCCAGCATCGAACCTGTACACGTGTCATAAGCCCCATCATCGCAATAGGAAAAACCTTAAAAAGAGCAACGAGACGCCACGTGGACGTGGAGGGCATCGCAATTGGAAAAGCCTTAAAAAAAGCAAAGAGACGCCACGTGGACGTGGAGGGCATCGCAATTGGAAAAGCCTTAAAAAAAGCAAAGAGACGCCACGTGGCGGGCAAAGAGGGGATGATCACACGTGTGGTCATAATCCTATCATCGCAATTGGATAAGCCTTTTCCAAGTGAGAAAAAAAAAAAAAAAAGCCTTTTCCAAGTAAAGGGACACTGCTTGGAGGGCAAAGAGGAGAGATGATCACGTGTCATAAGAGCACATTATCGCAACTGGGTAGGCCTTTTAAGAAGGAGCCGCCACGTGGAAGGAAAGAGGGGGGGGGGGGTAGGGGAGAAAATCACGCAGAGAGGGCAGTAATCGAATCTCCTTTACGTTTCGTAACAGTAGTATAAAACTGCGGGGGGAGGGAGTTATCAGTTGAAGTCGAACGGTGTTTTTTTTTTTCTTTTTTTTTTTTTTGTGTGTGTGTGTGTATGTGGATGTGTGAAGATGATGATGATGTGTGCGTGTGTCTGTGTTTTGGTGAGGGAGATCCGTTGAAAAGGCTACGCATACAGAGGGTAATATCACTCATACCTGCACGTTTAATAAGATCGTCGTCAAAGAAGCTGGAAAAACTCAAAAGAGTGGAGCTATCACCACACAAAGAGGGAAATAGAGCGATTATTTGGGAGAAAAGGGGCATACAAAAGGGCAAATAGAGTCACCCTTCGGGGGAGAAGGGCTAAGGAGGGGGCATATAGGCACCGGGGGGGGGGAGAGGGCGGGGGGGAGACATAGGTAGGGAGAAGCAGCGGCATTCATTGGGGAGAGGAGGCATAAAGAACGGTAAATCAAGCGATCGAACTTCTCATTCAGACAAGGGTTATTAACGGATACGTACTTTATGGGCATCAATCAAAACTTGTGTCTTTGTGTCAGCACTTCTCCCCTATCATTAACACAAAGAAAGAACTGTTGATTGGGAGAAAAGGGGCATAGAGAGAGGCAAATAGAGTCATCAGGACTCCTCCCTCCTTCTCCTCTTCCTCCTCTCTCCCATCTCCTCTTCATTATCTCCCCTCTCCCTATAATACGCAGACGTCACCACTTCTACCCTATCCTTGACACAAAAATAAAAGCGGAGACAGGAGGAAGAGGAGAAGAGGAGAAGGAGAGAGGAGGAAAAGGAGAAGGAGAGAGGAGGAAGAGGAGGAAGAGGAGAAGGAGAGGGAGGAAGAGGAGAAGGAGAGAGGAGAAGAAACGAGAGAAGAGGAGAGGAGGAGAGAGGAGGGGAACATCTCTCTTGGCGGAAGACAAGCGGGGCACTGAAACTAACCTTTTTTTTTTTTTTTTTTTTTTTTTTTAGACTGACCTGATTATCCCATGACGTCGCCACTAAATAGTTGGCCTTTGGACTAAAGCTCAGACTTGAAACTCCATCATTCGGAGGAGACACCACCTGTGTGATCACAAAACGGAAAAGCACACACAAGCAAACCAACAGAAAAATCCATAATTTCGTCTCCGCTCATTTGGAGGAGAGAAAATCGACGGACAGAAAACCAGAAAAGGGAAAAAAAAAAAAAAAAAAAGAAAGACAAACTTACCAGAGGAGAAAAAAAGAGAAAGTAGCGCTTAAACTTCGAAAATTCCTATCAGCGTTACACAAAAACACAAACACGAAACCTCCCTCTCTCTCTCTCTCTCTCTCTCTCTCTCTCTCTCTCTCTCTCTCTCTCTCTCTCTCTCTCTCTCTCTCTCTCACACACACACACACACACACACACACACACTCCCTACCGCTTTCTTTTCATAACTGACTCGCTCATTGTGTGTCCGTGGCTTCTGCGTGCTCTGTCATTCTACATATCGACCACTCAATCTATCAATCAATCTACCAATCAATCTACCAGTTAATCTATCAATCAGTCTACCAGTTGATCTATCAATCAATCTACCCGTTGATCTATAAATCAATCTACCAATCAATCTACCAATCAATCTACCAGTTAAATCTACCAGTTGATCGATCAATCAATCTACCAGTTAATCTACCAATCAATCTATCAATCAATCAATCAATCAATCAATCAATCAATTAATCTATCAATCTATCAATCTATCAATCTATCAATCAATCTATCAATCAATCTATCAATCAATCTATCAATCAATCTACCGCTTTCTTTTTATAACTGACTCGCTCATTGTGTGTCCGTGGCTTCTGCGTGCTCTGTCATTCTACATATCGACCACTCAATCTATCAATCAATCCACCAATCAATCTACCAGTTAATCTATCAATCAATCTACCCGTTGATCTATCAATCAATCTACCAATCAATCTGCCAATCAATCTACCAGTTAAATCTACCAGTTGATCTATCAATCAATCTACCAGTTAATCAATCAATCAATCAATCAATCAATCAATCAATCTATCAATCTATCAATTAATCTGTCAATCTATCAATCAATCTATCAATCTATCAATCGAAATCTTTCAATCGATCTATCAGTCGATCTACCGACGAATCTATCAAATAGATCCATGTAAGCAATCGATCCATCGATCCATGATTAATCAACCCATCAATCAATCAGTCTACCACCTGTCTTCTGTCTCTTTCTCCTGGATGGTTGATGTTGAAAGCTAAGTTTGACCATCAATTACGAACCATTAAATCGATAACATCAATCAACCAATCAATCAACCAATCAATCAACCATATCACTTATCAAAGCAAATTAATCAATCAATCACAGTTATAGCACATTTCGTTCGACGGAGAGAGGTAAGAAACTACCGTGCCCAGACCGTGCTATTTATTCTGCACTTTCCGCATGAATCTGGTCGCGAGAGCATCCACTTCATGGTAGGCAGCCTCCACCCAATACGTAATCAGGAGAGTGATCTGGCCCTCGGGCCCGCAGAACAGGCATGATCGCATGCTATTTTGTTCGCTAAACCATCATGAACCTGGTCCGAATACTGGACAGAATTCATATTTCGCATATGGAAGGGACAACGCATGAACCAAACGAAGAAAACATGACCACATGCAAACGACTACTACATGGATGAACAAAAAAAAAGACACTCGTAAATTAATCAAGAAGAGAGGAGAAAATGTGAGCGAAAGGATCAAACGAGCATACGCCGTGCTGAAGCTTGTGCTGCACCACACCTTCGTATCCAGCATCATATGCATTTGTGCTTTTTTGTTCTTTTTCTGGTTTTCTTAAATTTCTTTGTTTTTTTTTTCTTGGTGCATTTCATACCAGAACATAATCGCTAAGCATGAAACTGGCCTGAACACAGGGTGACATTCATGTTTTCGCTTTATCGAATGGACACGGACCAGCCAACCGAAAAAAAATAAAAAAATAAAAAAAATCGAACACAAAGATATGAACAAAAGATATATTGACGCACAAGTTACGATTCCAAAAATCCTCCAAACCTTTTCTTTTTTAAGTTGAAAATGCAAAAAAAAAAAAAAAAAAAGCCGAAAAAGCTGTTTTCAAAACCCTAAACCCTTAGAAAACAAGGCTAAGAAAGGATATAAAAATTTATTAAAAAAATGCAAATAGCGCCCATTTAATTGAAGAGCTTTTTTTTTTCTTCATCTGATAGATTTTTTTTTTTTTTTTTCGCTCATCTAATTGGACCACGATTCGAACTCACGTCTGTTTATCAACGGGTACAAATGAAGGATGTACCTGTCATCTGATAGATTTTTTTTTCTTTCCGCTCATCCTTGAAGAGTGTACCTGTCAGCCAAATTGGTTGGGTGCCCCCTATGCATATTCAAGGATGACAAGTGATGCTCCGAAAAAAAATAATTCCAAAATAATTCCCCCCAAAACAGATTTTTTTTAATTAAAAAAAAAAAACAAAGAAGAACAATGAGGCTCCAATATTTATGTCAATTACCTCAACACTTTTGTTGGGATTATGTGCCGCCGCCGCGCCCGCCAGAGTACTTCCAAATGCCGTAGATGTCATCTTCGTCAATTAACTGAGAAAAAAAAGAAAAAAAAAATCTCTAATTACACCAGAGGTCTGTCAATCTACTATCACAGTCGCCCCGACTGTCAGAGCTGTAAGGGAACTGTCAGAGAAGTGACAGAGAACTTCCAGAAGATTGATAAAGAACTGTCAGAGGAACTTTCACAGAACTGTCAGAGAATTGACACAGAACTGTCAGAGAATTGACACAGAACTGTCAGACTACCTGTCAGGGCGAGAACTGACCGCAAGCTGTCAGAGGACGGATTGCAGTGCAGCGAGAGAATTGTAAGAGAAGCGGTCAGAGATTGTCAGAAGTATCAGAGAGGATCAACAGAGAGGTCGGTGGGAAGAAGAATTAAAAAAATAATAATAATAATAATTAAAAAAAAAATTATGATAATTCTAAGAGCCTTCCGCTGGCACAAGGATCTGCGGGACAATTGCGCAGAGGAGGACATGAGCGACTGCACTGCCAGAGCATCATCGTATCTGCAATTCCTGAAAACCTTATCCACTTCTCAATAAACCTTATCCACTTCTCAATAAACCTCATCCACTTCTTCAAAAACCTTATCCACTTCTCAATAAACCTTATCCACTTCTCAATAAACCTTATCCACTTCTCAATAAACCTTATGCCCACTTCCCCCTTCCCCCCCCCCCAAAGAAAAAACGCATGTCTTATCTGTTTCCCAAAACAGCTTATCCACTTCCAGCACTACCATATCGCACTTCCACTTGCGGATCATATCACATCAACTTCAACTTTTTTTTCCCTTCCCGCGAGACCATCATTGTCATCTCAACTCTCTCCCTCTCTCTCTCTCTCCCCCTCTCTTTCTCTCTCGCCTCTCACTCTCTCTCCCCTCTCCTCTCCCTCTCTTCTTTCCTTCTGCTTCCCTCCCTGCCCTCCTTTCACGCCCGCCTCCCACGCTGAGACTTGTCTTTTTCTGTCTTTTTCTGTCTTTTTCTGTCTTTTTCTGTCTTTTTCTATTGTTTGTCTTCCCGATCGCAAAGCGCGCCGCACCAGCCTGCTCCGTCTCAAGCCTGTCACAGAAAAAATCATACAGAACACGATTCACAATATCCCGTGGACGTCAGCTGGAGCAGCAGAAGCAGCAGCAGTTAGGGCCACCTCGCCACACGGCACACACGTAACAAAAAAAAAACGAGTGCATCTTCCCACAGAAGGTGGCAAGATACGTTCGTTATTATTGACAGTAACGGACGAATCTTTACAGTTTATGTGGCAACATGCACTCGTTCTATTTCCGTTTCGTGTGTGCGTCAAGGCCCTTGGTCTCACCACAGAAGAAGCCGTACTTGCATTTTCCCAAGAATCAAGACCCCCCCCCTCCCCCCCCTCCTCCCCCCCCCAACCGAAAAAACAAACAAACGAGGGAAATAAAGGGAAAAATCCAAAGCCAGTGCGGCTTCGTCCGCACATATAGGGAAAAAAGAAACACATGCATGCCATATCAGGGGTCTAAATATACAATTTCTCTCTCTCTCTCTCTCTCTCTCTCTCTCTCTCTCTCTCTCTCTCTCTCTCTCTCTCTCTCTCTCTCCCTCCGGGGCAAAAGGAGCTCCCAGGAAAACTCTCCCCACGATTGACTTGAGGTGAGATCGAAAAGTGTTCGCTCAAGTCAATCGTGGGTATGGACTCGTGGGAGTCAACAATTAAATTGGGGGGGGAGGTGGTTAAGAGGAGGGGAGATGAAGAAGGCAGTGCTCATTATCGAGGTATATGGGCTCGGGGATGCTGCAGACGGGGGACGCGGGGAGAGAGGGATGGAAAAGCAGGCGGAGGGAAACATCGGGAGAGACAAAATGTCGAGAGGTGGTTGCGACGGGGAGAGAGAGGGATGGAAAAGCAGGCGGAGGGAGAGATCGGGAGAGATCGGGAGAGATCGGGAGAGATCGGGAGAGATCGGGAGAGAGAGAGAACGTCGAGAGATGGTTGCTACGGGGGGAGAGGGATGGGGAAGCAGGCAGAGGGAGACATTGGGAGAGAGAGAACGTTGAGAGATGGAGGGTACAGGAGTTGGTGGAACAAGGAAGTATCGCGGTTGGGACGTTGCAATGCGAACGCGATGGACACACGAAGATCGCAAGAGGAGGAGGAGGAGGAGGAGGAGGAGAACGAGAACCAAACGACAACGAGTAAATACTCTTTTCATTTTTATTCTTTTGGTCTTGCCGAGGGGGTACTTTTGGTTTTCTACTGCTTATCTATTCAGGCCGCAAGCTAGGCTACCAGACTGGACCGGGACCACTTGCCCGGCCGGGCAAAAAAAAAAAAAAAACTTTTCTATTTTAAATTTGGTAAAGAATTTCGATGTGACCCTGAGGCAAACGTTGTTCAGTTTATTTTCCGCATAACGTAGTTTTTTTTCAGGTTTTTTGGGGGGGGGTTCCTTTTTTTTTGGCTGGGACCTTCTTTAGCCCTTGCACGGCCGGGCCGCCCGGCAAACAAGGTGACTCGGGCGGCCCGGTCGGTAGCCTGGTAGGCCGCAAGAGTTGGCATAATTTCTCTCTCTCTCTCTCTCTCTCTCTCTCTCTCTCTCTCTCTCTCTCTCTCTCTCTCTCTCTCTCTC
>BFEA01000318.1:1191331-1203448 GCA_003427395.1 Chara braunii | reverse complement strand
CCGTGAGGATTCTCCTCGACGTCTTCCTCCTCGAAGCAGGCAATCTTTCGTTGCATGCTTCACCCTATCCCGACCAAATCCCGACCTCCCATCCTTCACCTTGCGTGCTTCACCCTATCCTATCCCGACCAAATCCTGACCCTCTCCCATCCCTCTGCTTCCTCTTTCGCCGCATTTCCATCCTGACCGACCAAATCCCGACCCCCTCGTCCTCCTGATCCGGCATCCTGCCCCCCCCCCCTCTTCGTCCTTCTCCTGCTACTCCCATTTCGCCCCTCAAGGGGTTTCGATTGCGACCCCCTCCTCCTCTCCCTGTCCCGCCACTTCTGGGGCAGTTCCTCACCTTCTCCTCCCTGCCTTACCAGGGACCTCACCTCCCCCCACCCGAGAAAGTGAGAGATGGGGGGGTGGAGAGAGAGAGAGAGAGAGAGAGAGAGAGAGAGAGAGAGAGAGAGAGAGAGAGAGTCCGAACTTACCTATCTCGTTTCTAAGCCGAGTCTGAACGGACTTTCCAAGCTGCGTGCCCACCTGATATGGCGCGCACAATGCGTGAGCCTTCCGCACGGCTTCGGAAGGCTCCACTAATTGTAGGCATACGGGTAAGGGGAACCCTGTAGCAGCCAGAACCGTGTTCACGAGAGAACATGCGGGGCTGCTCCCGAGCTGCAGGTGGGCGATACCCGGTACGGGACAGCCGGTAGCAAATTAGAAGTGGTAGATAGGTAGTGTGAGGTGAAAGCGAGAGAAGAATATAGCTTTAATAAATATTTACATATTTAAACAAAAAGGCTCCACTGCGCGCCGCAAATTTGGGCAAAAGCAGCCAACTCTATCGTAGGACTCTTTTACGGCGGAATTGGGGTGAGACACTACCTGTAGTGTGCGTATGCTGTCAGTTGGTACACGGTATGAACTGTTGACATACACAGCAATAAGTTCAACTCTAGAGGCAATAAAAAAGGAGGGCAAATTATTCAAATGAAATACCCCCAGAAGTTTGGGTATTTCGTTAGATACCCCTAAAACACAGGCGTACTCTGAGATGCCCCAAACTTCCGCATCAACTTTGCCATTTGAGTTTCCTCAACGCCTGAATCTGGAAGTGTTTGTGGAGATGTGCAGAAATCGCATTGAGTTTTCTCAACCGCACTGTTCCACAAACATGTCCAGATTTCGACATTGAGAAAAGGATGAGGAGAGAGCCACCCTGCTGGGGGCGCAGCGCGATAGGGAGCGCTGCGCCCCCACTGGAGCACCGTCGAAGCGGACGCGGCGCGACGCAGGAACTAACGGAGAGTCTGGCGACACAATGGGCGGCTGGAGGCTGTGGGCGCGAGACGTGACAGCGGGAGGGTAGAGATGATGTGGCGCGACTTGGTGTGGCCTGCCTTTTGAAAGCACAGGTGGTGCCATCTCCGGCTTCACGTTTCATCTAGTGATTCCCCAGGCGAGAGCGCTGGATGAAGGGAAGTTTGCCTTTGAAAGGGGGCGGGTCTTCATGAGATTCTCGGCATATTGGTTGCCTTCGCTTCGCTGCCTGCATAGTTTTATGGAGGATGGTCGGCTGATGCAGGCTGAAAGGGAGGAGCGCGTCCTCACGTGGAGTGGGAGGAGGATTGGAGGCGACATCGAGTCTGCGGTTTTTAAAGAAGGGCCAAGCGGTATCGGCGGCAGCTGCGTTTTTTCGTCATGAGGGCATCTGGAGTGCGAGGGCGTTGTGGTCGAGTTTTTTTCGCTTTGTTGATTGCATCTTGGGGATGAGCTTGGCTTTTCTTTGGATAGTCCCTCTCGCTGATCATATGTGTATTCATCAATCTGGATTACTTTGATTTTGGTTTGCGTAGCTGATGTTTACCAATGATGATGATCTAATTAGGTTTTTTGAATTCGGTCTTCTCTATTTTGAATTCACTCATTTGTTTTTCCAGGTTGCAATTCTGGATATTCTTTCTAAATGATGATGATCTGATTTAGTTTTCTCTTGGTGGTTCCTTCTGATAATATGGTTTCTTGAAAATATTTTCTTAAACTTTTTTCGTGCCATACATCTTTGCCAAATGTTTCTCAAACTGTGGTTTGGGAATCTGATTCGAAAATCTTTTATGGAAATCTAAACCTAAATTTCGTATAATTTCTCGTAACTTTTGTCACTCAGTAGTTTTTCTTATCATTGATCATATGCTCTTGATTTTTTTTCTCTTGGTTTCTGATATAAACTCATTCTGATTTTCGATGCCTAAAAGTAGGTTATTGTAGTATTTTTTCGAAACTCTATGGTTGCTAATCATAACACCGTGTGGTAAATTTTGATTCGGATAGTCTTGAGGGTTGTAATTGTGGCTTGCTGTGTATATCCGTGGGGTCTTCCTTGAGGGTTGGAGCCTCCCCCCGTGAGGGTTTCACAAGGTGGGAGGTGTTATTCTTGGAGGGGGGAGGCGGTATTGGGGGATTGTTGTCTCTTAGCCGGACTGATTTAGGGTCGGATCAGTACTGGCGGGTGGGGAGAGAAGGCACGGGGGTGGCTGCTTATAGCAGTGTGTTATGATTTTTTTATGGGAAGGAGTGTCTTCGATGGCTACACAGTGAGCCGAAGGGAGGGGAAGCTAGATTTGAAGAAATGAAGGTAGCAACTTGAAGGGGATTCTCAACAGAAAGGGTTATTTGTTAAGGTAAGTAGGTTAGAAGGACGATGCTGGGACGACACAGACCGGTGTTGGAGTCTTTGTTGTATAACCCAGGAGGAGCTTGAGGCCTGGGAAGTTATGCCGAGGGTGGAAGGCATAACGAGATCGTCCGACATAGTTAGCGTCAGGGTTTTGACCCTGTAACCTGATTAGGGGCTCGCCACTAAGAGAATTGTCAAGGGAGGAAGGCACTTCCTGTCCGTCAGAGCTAGGTTGATCGGTACTAGGGAGGGTTGTGGTGCCCTGTCACCCTAGCAGAAGGAGGTATGAGATCAGATGAGTTCTGGTACGAGGACTGAAGGCCTGGACTGGCGCCCCATCTGTTGGAAAGGGGAATCTAGGATAGTAGGCAGTTTTAGTCTTGCCCCCCCCGCCCTTATATTTTTCTAAAGTTTTTCGAATGTCCCAAAAAGAGTTGGGTGCTTAGTGGTTCTAGGAATGTTTTTTGGGACTTTGGGATCCCTACTAACTCATCTTAGGTGGCTTCAAAGTTGTTTTACTCAGTGATCTGCGGTTGTTTGATGCCAGAACGACGCTACCGGTGCTGGGGTGTTGCCCTGTAACCTGCAATGCAGGAGTTTAAGGTCTGGTAGAGAGATCTGGGGATGTCTTGGGGTGGGTTTCCCACGGGACAACCAAGGGTTGCTGCCAGGACGACACTGGTCGGAGCTGGGGTGAGTCACGCTGCCCTGTGACCCAGCAGAAAGTGGGGGTGTGAGACCTTATAAGAGATCGGCAGGGAGTACAACAGTTTTGGAGAACGTTGGAAGAGTTTGTGTGGGATTTCGAGGTTTTTGGAATAATCGTAAGACCTCTGTGGCCTATTCTCATGCTTTTGGAACGACGGCAAGAGTTCTTACGTAATTCAAAAAGAAAAAAAGGTAAGTGGGAGAGGATGGTTGGTTACCACGCGTTCTACCAGTGAGGGGGCTAGCTGGTAGGATGGGAGCATGGCATAGCAGCAGCAGAGATGGTGGATCTGCTACAGTCAGTCTTGCCGGAGTGCGGTATAGTGGATTGATGAGGGTTTTTCTGAGTCGTTTCTGAATTTCGCTTAATCATGAAGATTGTCCTAGACATGTCTGAAGTAGCTTCAATTTTTCGAGCCAAAGTCGGGTAATGGCCCCGGTATCTCAATTTCCAAAATTTCATCCTTAGGCCAATTAGATTCTTCGTCTCATTTTCATGAATTTTCTGTTAAAGTTTTTTGAGCATACTCGTTATGGGACGTTGGGCCCAGTTCCCAGTTTGTGTCAATTTGTGAGGATATGGTTGTATCTATGGGACGCTGAACCCGGTTTCCAGCAGGTGTTGCTCCCCACCAATAGATGAAGCTTTTTTTTTTTTTTTTAAAAAAAAAAAAAAAAAAAAAGGATGTTGCTAATGGCATGAGGCCCCTGGATGGTCGACCGAGAGAGTAGGTCCTACTCCTACCTTTTGAGGTTGACCCATCCCGTGAGCAAAGGAGGCACTGTGATAGGATGTAGTTCTAGAAAAACGGACGTCTACTTTATCTTCGGGGGCGTCTTCCTGATCCGGTAACAAAAAGTTAGGAGTCCCGAAAATTGTTGTGGTGTTGGGATTCGTTTTCACTTCTCAGTCCTCATGGACATTTGCCAGGCACGTTGTAGTGTGGTTGAGGCGTACTAAGCGGCTTACTCGATGAGAACTTTGGGGCAACTTACTCTATGGGAACTTGAGGCTGATCCGAGTACGTTCTAACGAAAAATATGGGGCCACTACAGGTGAAACAAAAAAGAAAAATTGAATCTCACACACCCATGCAAATAGGAACTTTTATTGATGCACTGTTTGACAACTCCAGCATGATAGTCAACCACCTTGACAACAACGAGAAAAAGAAAGAAAAAAAAAATGCCACGACCACAAACGTTTCCACAATCCTTCATAAAAAACAACGCGCCCTGATCATCGCATCCGGTGAGAGACTATATACTTGTATTTGAACATGTGCGTTGATGTTCGATAATTCTTCGCGTGAATAAACAATGTAGTTTTTATGGTGTAACATTTACACTATCAGTTATTCGATAATTCTTCGCGTGAATAAACAATATAGTTTTTATGGTATAACATTTAAACCTACGTTGCGATTCGTACTCACCCCCATACGAGTACAAGTTGTACTCATTTCTTGTACGCCACTCGTACTCAAGGCCCGTAATTTTTTTTTTTAATTTTTTTTTACTGTTTTTTTTTCCTCCAATTTTAATAAGAATCTGCAGATGGTGCTCGGACAAATGTTGCTTGTATTGGGATTTTACATCACATATATATTTTTCGGATTTTTTGGATTTTTTTTTTTTTTTTTTTTTTTTTTTTTCCCGTACGGAGCGTACGGGGGCGTACAGATTCCCATACAGATATTATCTGTACGTTTCATACGGAAAGGCCCCGTACGTGTACGTTCGGTAACGTAGATTTAAACTATCATTTATTATAAATGACCACCTTAAACTTGTTGTAGGATTGGTTTGTAGGATAAGGATTCAAGTTGGTTTTGCATTGACTTATAATTGTTTTAGCATTTTTTTTCAGTATGTTGTTGCTCGGCTTAGGAACTCGAGTGTCTGGTAGTTTCGGTTTCACATTAAGGTCTTTTGGTACCTGTCGGACCTATCATTGTTATTATAGTCTTAAGACATAAACTACTTTGTCATAGAACATTGTAGCGACACCATTAAACCACTGAAGACTGTTGATTGTAGCGGTTGGTCGAAACTAGTCGGGTCACTCATCGCACAACTGCTTTTATATTTTCCTGCCATGTTATTCACATTACATTTTACAACTCGTCTCTTTTGAGGTTTGAACATTATATTATATGTTACTCTCTCTCTCTCTCTCTCTCTCACACACACACACACACACATCTACCTATCCTTTTTTTTATACTCTCAATGTGTTTTCAGTTTTGGTGTGATAAGCTGGTGATAAAGCTTGATTACCTTCTATAAATCTATAGTGCTTATGACTTAACTGTAATGATTTAGTAACTTATTTTTTCTACTCACATATGTCAAATGTGTTGTGTCATTTGGCTCTCTCTCTCCAATTGATAACATTGGAAAAATAAAAACAAAAAAAAACTTTTCAGATATTCACGCACAATACATTTAAGAGCGCTTCATTGACCCATTTGCATGCAGCCTATACTTAGCTATGTGACTGCGTATTCTTTTTTAGGTCGTGTCGACTAAGATTTGGGTTGTGTGGAGACGTTTATGCCTTAAGCAATTTTATTTTTTTTATGTTGTTCAAAGTGCACTATCGAAAATGGAACATCTCGTCGACGTTTTTTTTTAATATATGTTCAACGTCATGCCCAATGTGGCAGATAGAGTGTATGGGTCTCGCTCCATTACACAAGGTTTGGATATTGTATCGATACATTCCAAATATTTAATACCCTTAAAAAGGTAGGTTAGTTCGAATCCAATTGGATAATAATAATATGTTATCTTAACAGTCATTCGTACGACTTGCTCAAACTCTCGGATTTGAGACATGAATCAAGAGTGCTTTCAAACATTAAAACTCATAAGTAAAGTCGGTGCAGCTACGCCCACATATATGAAAATGTCAATGACATATTCATTGTTCACATGAGTATTCATGTACTTTTTTTTTTTTTTTCCCCTCTGTGTGTGTGTGTATGTGTGTATGTGTGTGTGTGTGTGTGTGTGTGTGTGTGTGCGTTTTTTTTTTTTTTTTTTTTTTTTTTTTTTTTTTTTTTTTTTTTTTTTTTTTTTTTTTTTTTTTTTTTTTTTTTTTTTTTTTGCCCTTGTGACTTTATTAAAATTATTTTATATGTGATAATTAATTCTACGTTTGATTTTGATCCAAAGTTGATAATGATTGGGTGTTGACCTCACCAACGTCACACTCACGAGCTTAAGATACGAAAAATAAGAGATGCAATTGTTCTGGCAACATCCCCACTTTAATCATAAAGATTAAAATTTTAGAAAAAAAAACTCGATACCAATAGAGTGATGGGAGTATCTTCAAATAAGAAGAGAAAAATCTTCAAATGTGAAAAGAAAACATCATTAGCAGTAGAAAAAAAAGAAACAAGAAGAAAACGGACGTGATAGAGAATAAGTTTTCTAAGAGTTTATTCACAACACACTTAATATTTTGCCATTTTTTAATTTTATTTTTATTATAACATTCAAAATCATATAGGGTGAGGTTTCACACTTTCATCTATGAGACTCTCTCTTTCATCTTAGGGGGTGGTTTCCTTAACAATCGTGAAATGTCCTCCTTCATTTATTATTATTATTATTATTATTATTATTATTATTATTATAGACTACCAGAGTGGCTCGGGATCACTTGCCCGGCCAAACAAAAAATATTAAAAAATATAAAAATATAAAAATATTTTTTAATTGTATTTTTTATTTTGAATTTGGTGAAAAATTTCAGTGCGACCCTGAGGCAAAAGTTATTCAGTTTATTTTTTTACATAACATTATTTTTTTACGGATTTTTTTTTTTTTTTTNTTTTTTTTTTTTTTTTTTTTTTTTTTTGCTGGGTCCTTTGCTGGTCCTTGCACGGGCTGGCCACCCGGGACCGGGCGGCCCGACTGGTAGCCTAGTTATTATTTTATTTTATTTTATTTTTTTATCTTTCTTATTTTTGTTTTTAATTTTCGGACAAATTCAATCATTTAACTTATCGGTGGACCCTTCATTTCCCCTCTTGATCTTCACCCACCAATTTATTTTTCTTCATCATTTTTTTTCTTATCTTATATACGTCATTTCCCCCCCCCCTCTTTCTCTAAGCTACCAGAGTGGCCCGGGGTCACTTGCCCCGACTGGGCCAAAAAAAAAAAAAAAAAAAACTTTTTATTTTTTTTTTAATTCTAAATTTGGTGAAGCATTTCGATATGATCATGAGGCAAAAGTTGTTCAGTTAATTTTTCTGTATAACATTGTTATTTTTTGAATTTTCTGATTTTTTTCAATTTATTTTTTTGGGACCTTCCCTGGTCATGGCACGGGTTGGCCACCAAGGACCCGGGTGGCCCGACTGGTAGCCTAACTCTTTCTCCATATATTTTTCTCTTCCTTTGGGATCCTTTTTAAGCTCCGTTATGCAATACGCAGACTCGATGTGGTCTTGTGGATTTGTTATGCCATTTCCTTTCTTCTTGTGTTTGTCACTTTCTTCATTGCTCTCTCTGAGTCTCTATCACCTGCATATCCACTGTTACCCTATCTCTTTTGCGATTGAGGTTCTTCATCACTACCATGTTGTCTCTTTTTAATAATTGTTCCCTCCCCTCCGATCTAAGATTTATTTCCTGCCTTACAATCTGTTTTTTTCCACCTTGTCCGCATCCCTCTATGCAACCTACATTCCTTACTCTATAATCTTGACCTTATTTCCTCTCCAGCTCATCGATTTTGACATCCTTACCCTGATTGGTTGACATGCCAACCTTCTTCTCTTCTTGATCCCACATCTTAATTGCCCACCTCCTGATCCGCGTTGCATATCCCCTTTTTCACAAATTAGGTATGTGACCTATATCCTCCTCCGTTTTACTTTAGGACCCTTCTCAACATTTGTCTTTTCCACAACCTTCTTAACGTAGACAAGCTAACCCTACGTACTTCACCCTATCACAGTGACTCTTGTTCTGCTTCCTCTCTCATTGCATTCCATATCGGATGATGAAATCCATATTTTGTCATCTTCTTGATTCTGCATCATCACCCTCCTCTTTTGTCCTTCTCCTTTTTTATTTTTTAAAGGAAAAAAACTTCCTTCATGGGGAGCATCATGCATTGGGAATCGGGTCCAACAACCCATATGAAATACTAGGTCTATTAGCCGACTTCGATTGAGAAACAAATCATGAGCATAACTTAAACCACCACTACCTACCTCATTCTTAGCCCCCTTCTGACTTAAATGAATTTGGCCTTGCGCGGCAGGTCGATTCGTCCACCTCGTTAACGGCCTAAGAACGTGAAGGTACTTGTGGTTAAAAAAAACACTAGCAAACTTTAATAACATAGAACTAACTTTGACCACCATTCACCGAGACTTACCAAAAGCTTAAAAACGGAAAGCCAAGCTACTCGTATATTGTTCAACAAGCCAACCAATGCCTACCTTAACCTTCTTGTCCTCATGTTAGGACTCTACTAGATTTCATGCCCTCAGTGCTAGGTTACAAAGCAACATGACCTGCCCTAGCCCCGACTGTCGTCGTCCTGATGGTAGCCCACAAATGACCATTGTTTAGCAATATTACGAAATTGTCCAACCTTCAATTTCAAACTCTTGCAACCACTCGTCGTGCTCAACATCCAGAACCGCCCATCAATCCCCTTACCCCACTCTTGACAAAACTTACCGTAACAAATTCACTATCTCCATTGTTGTTATACCTTATTTTCATCCTACCAAATGGGCCAGTGAATAGCAGAACGCGTGATATCCCTTCATCTACTTCCCCCACTTACCCCCATTTGTGTCACCCCAACATAAAAAGGTAAGTTGAAGAGATACGACCCCTCACACACTATATCCTAAATGCTTTCGCCCGACCAGCGTGATATATAAGTTTCGAATATTAAAAAAAATGAGAGGATAAGCACACGACAAAATACACCTTCAACACGTAAACCCTCCGACTTAACCACCTCTACCTCCACAAAAAGAGGGAAAGAGAAGGAAACCAACCTCTCTTGCTATAGAGGTTATGACAGATGGTAGAGATATACGTATGCAAAAAGAAGTTCGCATTCTTCTGCTACTCGAGCCTCTCAATATTTTGATGGTAACCTCCTCCTGCCTGCATGATCCTCGTTGTCGAGCACACGGTCCCCGCTGGGGGAACCTTCCCGGCCGTGTCACGCAGGATTGGCAGAATTCGCAAGTCGCTTCACGAAAAGGGAAGTGGCGGAGCCGCTCCGACCGAGTGCGCCAGCTATACCTCCATCGAGTCCCTACGACAGGACAGGGTCCCACGAGGTACAACTTACCTCCACCTGCGGGAGTTGTCACCATCCCTAGGGTGGACGTATCCCCGCTGAGCTATTGAACCACACGCGAAAGCTTTTACTTGCAATTGAGGAGGTGGCCCAGCCGAGGGCGTTTCTCGTATGTTGTAGCATAGGGGGTACGCGCGGTCTACGCCTAGCTCGGACCCGTACGCGAACCGTCACGCTGGGGCGCTAATCTCCTATGTGCGATTCAACGTCGGTCGACTAGGACATCCTAACTCAACCACGCGATACACGACAAAATAAAGTAACTCAGACAAACAAATTAGCCTAGTCCCTTTTTCATACGTCCTGACCCATAACTCAAAACTGCCAATGTGTTTGAGCGAGGTCCGCACAAAGTTGCATAAAAAAAATGTCACTGCCATGGAAACCATAACGTTCAGTCATGTGTTCTTACTTAATCTGCTATCATGGTGATGCTTCATGCGTTACCCACATCCGCGCAACCTCCCATGGGTTTCGGGGTTGCGTACGACACTCAAGTATCGAAAGCGAAATATCGTGAAGGGTTTCTCCTTCACGACATTGCACGACTGAAGGATAAGTCGTTCGACCATTGTCGCACCCCTGTTTTTTAGGCAGTGGGTGACGATAAGCAAGGGGCGCAAGTCCGACTCATGGGGAAAACCTTGTTGTGCTGGATGAGAGTCTGGGATGTCCTGGACAAGGACCTCAAATTCCAGGCTTAGGACCATCGTCCGACTAATAAGCAAAACCCCTTTGAGATGAGATTTGTTCGCCCCTCCCCTGAGGGAAGAAACATAAGAGTAGTCACGGGTTGGAGAGCAATTCGCCATACCCAAACTACGTCTCCGTCCAATCAAAGATCGAGCGCTAAACCTTGCGCTGGGCTACTCCTGCCTGCTCGCTAGATGCGCGCGGCAAGAGCAAAATAGGAAAAAAATAAGGGCGAGTCTCGGGGGAAATCAGAGAGAGTCATTCTCACAGTCATCGTTGAACCTTGTCACTCACACCCTGCACTCATTCATCCATATCACTTTCAAATATGGGAGCGAGTCCTCGCTCCCATACATACCTGCACACACATGAAACCTAATGAAGATTCACATCAAAAATGCCACAAAACGTGGTCAACCCCTTTGCTCCCAGGTTCATGTCCCACACGCCCCTTTTCGACCCTCATTCGACAAAGGTATGCCCGACCGATCAATTTTACACAACTTTTGCATGATCATTCAAGAGAGGTTCCAAGGATAGGTTTTCTTTCATACGAAAATGTCGTTCGCCGACAGGGTCTCAGACATCTGGCCATGGGTATCACAGTGGGTAGGAGTTGAATCGCAAACCGACTTGCTATGAAACTGATAGCAGAAGTTGATGAAACTTAAGACTTCGAAAAACACTCGCAGGTAGCAACGACCTGCGTCACAAATATCAAGACGGTCATCGCCTATCGAGTTAATGGAGTTCAACTCTGTATCGCACTTTAGGCTACTTAGCATCAGTGCCCGGTAACGACGTGAAAATCCCGAAAATTTTGGCAACACTTCCTTTAGGGAAGTGTGCTCGCAGAATATTTACTATACCAAATCTAAAAAGAAAACTCGAGACTTAGAAAATACCTGAAAAGAAACTAACTCTTTGGTTTCAGTAGAAATTTCGGCAGCACTTCCTTCAGAAAGGAAAACTCCCAAAATTCCTACTGACTCCAAAGACTAAACTATATCCTACCCTGACTTACATCTTTAAAACTTGACTAACTTTGAGTTTTTTAGCAGAAATTTTGGCAGCATCTCTCCTAAGGAAAAGAGGCTCCGAGAACTTCTACCAACTTAGAGGCTAGCCAATGCCCTACAAAACAATCATGCATGAAGAAAAAAAATGCGAAAATAAAAATGAACATCTACCTACCTATCGCTCAAGCATAAGGCGAGCACTAACAGACTACCCTACTATGCAGAAAACAGACAAAGCCTGAACAAACAACAAATCATTGCCAACCAACATGTCATGTTTACAACGCATTCATCCAAAACAAAGGTTCGTTCATCCAAAGTTTTCATCTTTCCCTTGTTCTGATCACAAAAAACATTAGTCTTGTATCTTACTTAGTTGATTAATTTTCTAGGTTGCTCTCAGTCAAACCCCAAACAATCATTAACACAGTAGGCTCGATTATCCTCACAAAGAGAATACTCAGACTTTTGTCAACAAGCAAAACCGACTGACTCAGCAAGGCGACCGGATCAGTTTTGAGGACCTCATTTCCAGCCCCAGTTCAATGTCTTAGGCAAAACAGTAAAGCGACCGGATCAGTCTTTAGGACCTCATTTCCAGCCCCAGTTCAATGTCTTAGGCAAAACAGCAAGGCGACCGGATCAGTCTGGAGGACCTCATTTCCAGGCCTAGTTCAATG
>BFEA01000318.1:1156699-1172913 GCA_003427395.1 Chara braunii | reverse complement strand
TCTCTCTCTCTCTCTCTCTCTCTCTCTCTCTCTCTCTCTCTCTCTCTCTCTCTCTCTCTCTCTCTCTCTCTTTCTCTCTCTCTCTCTCTCTCTGTTGCGCTTGCTCCCGTGCTCTGTTCCTTGCTTGCGCCCTTGCTCCACTTTGTCATGCGAGGTTGTCGGGGTCAGTGACGACGATGAATCTTTCCTTAATCATGGGAAGTTTCACGCCCGTTCTCTGATAATTTTTTGCCAAAGCTGTGCCGGGACAAAATATGTAAAACGGGAGTGAATCTTGAGTTACTCATGGAAAATATACATTGTTTTCCAGTCGTACACGTAGAGAGTTAGAGAGAGGCTACCTCCATCAATAGAATGACCAGGATCGGAGTGATTCTTTTGCCAAAGTGGCCAGGTTCATCAACCCACTGGGGGTCAACATAAATGGCGGGAACGGCTCCTGGCAGCAGCACTATTGGTACGAACCTCTTGATAAAGACCCCCTATGACAATCAGGCAAACCCCTGTTTTCTCCCTCTTCCTTACTCCATCGCCCCTTTCCTTGCTCCACCCTGTCCTTCTCCTCACTCCCACTCTCGCTTTCTTCCTAACACACCGAGTTCCTAATTGCAGCTAGGTTCATTCATTCCCGACAGGCACACCGCCTATAATGGTGGGTCATGTAGCTACGATGAAGGGTAGATCAGTTCTCAAACAAACGAACCTAGCATCAACGAGAAGGACCTCGAAGGTAAGTTCCACTGACGTCCATCGCTGAGTCGAGTCTTCCCAAGCGCAGCTCTCACCGCCCGTACCGGCCAAACCGGTCACCAAATGGGAAATCTGGTGCGGCCATTTGATTCGCAACACCTCAAAACCTCCACTTTGCCTCTTGGATCGCGAAGAATGGTCAAGAATCGACTGAGATTCACTGCTTTCATTCCCCTCTTCGCTTCGAATGGCAGCTCCGCGCGCAACTTCTGTTTCCCATACCGATTAACCTGATATCCCATCGCTAAAACTAATGCTACTAATGGATTCGCGTGGCCCAAAAACCTTGAAATCGATTTTTACTTCACGTCATTCCATCAAGGAATGGGCGAACTACACTTCCTTCAACTTTCTCCTTCCTCCTCCCCCTTTGCGTTCGTCTTCTCCGTCATCTCACTCGATTTCTCCTCTTCCGCCTTCCCTTCTGCTTTTCCAATCTCTCTTGTTTTTTCTGAGCACAACCTCTCGAATAGCCACTCCGACAGACCTTTGCCATAATGGACAATCCATCAAATAGCTTTCGGACCGTGCCTTCTCACAAACAAGCATACCTTCCTATGTGCCAGCCAAGCCTCTTGTTATCACTCCGAATGACTTTAGCCTTTTTCAGACGCTAAATCCATCAGCCTGGGCCAGCCTTAGTACGAAGCCATCAGCCAGGTAGGGAAATCAGATCAGAGTAAAAATAAATAAATAAATAAATAAATTTGATAAACAAAAAAATGCCAGGAAGAAACGTAACCCCTCTGGCTATTCCAGCGGTCTAGCTCAATTGGCAAGGCATGCGAGTGGTATCCAAGAGGTCTTGGGTTTAATTCCCATCGGCCTCGTGTACCTTCCTGCGCAAGCTTGGCCACCTGGAGATATGTTGGTCCCCACCGCAGGACTTTGCAGACTAGCTCACTTGGCTCCGGTCTGGTCATCTGATTATACCTGGATTCGAACTCTGGTCAGTATTTCAGAGCTCCAATATATCACTCATCTGCTCTCAGTGGAGTTCGAACACATGTCTGTATTTCACCAGTTTTTGGGTAGGTGCTCATCCCACAGGACTGTTTTTCAACCGTCCGCGGGTGTACCACCTGAGCTAGGCCCAGTGACATCTGTCCCACGGGCTTGCTTTTCAACAGTTCACCTGAGCTATGCCTGCAGGTGCTGGTTTCACAACCCTGTTTTCAACAGTTCAGGGGTGTACCAGCTGAGACAGTCGCACTGTTTCCACAAACTGTTTTCCTAGAGCCCGTGGGTGTACCACCTGAGACAGTGGCACTGTTCCTACAGACTGTTTTTCAACAGTCCGTGGGTGTACCACATGAACTAGATCCGCAACTGCTGTTCCCCCAGGCCTATTCGCAGTTCGCGGGTGTTCCAACTGCGCTAGGCCGTGGTGCTGGTCCCAAAGGCCTATTCTCTCAGCAGTTCGTGGGTGTACCGATTGCGCTAGGCCGTGGTGTTGGTCCCACAGGCCTATTCTGTTAGCAGTTCGTGGGTGTACCAACTGCGCTCGGTCTAGTGGCATCTGTCCCACAGGCCTGTTTTCAACAGCCTGCGGTGTACCAACTGAGCTTGGCCTACATGTGCCGGTCCCAACAACCTATGCTGGCCGGCACCCTACCTCTATTAAGGAAGGTGTCGATGCAGTTGTTATCTATCCCCGTCTTGGAGGGGATACTCAACCCACGTCCGTCCGCTCCTTGCTCAGCAAGCTCAAACACTCTTTAGTTTTTTTTTTGAAGTTGTTGGTTTTTATATATATATATATATATATATATATATATATATATATACTTTTTGGTTGTCGGTCCCGGAGCCAGTTGTCGGCCTGGTCAATGGACGAAAAAACGGAGAAAAATAAAAAATAAAAATAAAAATAAATGATTATAAATCAATAAAATAAAAATAAAAATAATAGAATTGAAGAGGACGAAAATCTGCCGCCGACCTCTTGGTCTTGCCAGTCTAACCCAGGTTTGGGCCCGTCCGGCAAAACCAAGGGGGATAGTCACTTAAGACCCTCGACCCCTCAGTCTCCGCCGATTGCACTCCTTTGCTCCATCGTCGCTTGCCAGCCTTGAACCCCAAACCTGTCGTTTAAAAGTCCAGTACCGTTGTCGGGCGCATCGGTCCGGCACCGCACGAAGCAGCGCGGGACCCTCCCGGCCGCGCCACGCAGGAGTTGGTCTACATCTTCCGCGAAAATATATGTGGAGCTTCCATAAGCCGCTCCGGCCGAGTGCGGCAGCCATACCTCTCGCGAGCCCCTACGACAGGATAGGGCCTACGTGAGGCACAACTTACCTCCACCTTGCGGGAGCTGTCACCTCCCTTCGGTGGGCTTATCCCCGCCGAGCTACCAGTCCACAGTACGAAAACTAATCAGTTGCAATCGCAGAGGTGGACCAGCCGAGGGCGTTTCTCGTTCGCTATAGCATAGGGGGTACGCGTGATAATATGCCTCTGTCGGACCCGCACGAGAACCGACAGTTTGGGGGGCTGAGGTCCCAAGCGCGCCTCGTCGTCGGTCGACTAGGACGCATCCCACACACCACGCGCACACCACTCTACGAACATAAAAACGAATACACACACATACACACGAGACGACACAACACAAACAACACGACAACTCTTAGCCCCTCAGTAGCCGTCCCATAACTTTTCGACTCGAAAATCGGATGTGCGTCGCACGCGAAACTTAGTATAAAATCGCACGGACGCAGGGCTAATTCATATCGGCTCGCAATGCAAGCGTATGCAAGCAGTCGCAATGATGACGTACTATGTAGTACCCATACTCGCGCGGTCCTCGATAATCTCAAGGGTCGCATTCGACACTCAAGTGTCGGCTGACACATGCCTTGAGGGTTAATCCCTCA
The DNA here is from genome assembly GCA_003427395.1 of Chara braunii. Classification (NCBI taxonomy): domain Eukaryota; kingdom Viridiplantae; phylum Streptophyta; class Charophyceae; order Charales; family Characeae; genus Chara; species Chara braunii. The sequence goes on along the minus strand of BFEA01000318.1, from coordinate 1,169,287 downwards.
ACGCTGGACAACCGCCATGTGCGGTTAAGGATCACACACCCTCTGCACCCTGTGCAGAGTGGGTGGTGCACAGGTCCGTACCTGTGGTGGCAGTCGTTTCTTACTGCCCTGGAGATGAGTCTCACTCCAGGCCTAGCCGAAAGTCAAGGGGTTTGACTTTGACGGCTGCCATGGACTACAACGTTCAACCATACAACTCTAAAAAGCAAAGGTAGGAGGGGAATTCCCCTTATCTCTCAAGACATAATCTGGTTAACCCTTATGCACAATTACACTAGGCCTCTCAAACACTCGGAGCACTTATAAGTATATAAGGGTTGGTTATATAGGACGATCACTTCTCACAGTCAAAGTGGGGCTCCTCTCAACCATATATGTACGTAATCGTAGGAAATCACATCTAGAGTCCGAACCACAAACGCACCTGCAATCACATCAAAGATTCAATCAAAAGTCAACGCACTACCCGGGGTTAACTTCAACCATTCCTTGCACTCATACCCCTCGCTTTAGCCATACAAGCCTCACTCGTGCAACTCTTAAATAAATACTCAGTACTTTTGTTGGATGACCATTCAATAAAGTCCGGGTAAAAACACAATGAAACAGTTCAAATCTCAAGGCTAAAGCCTTTAGGTTGAGTGACAGGAGTGAATTGGAGTTGAATCGTAAACCGACGAATCGACAATCGACCTGTTATCACTGATAACAGAAGATGATCTTCGTAGGATCAAGCTGAAACAAGTCAAAACCCTGAATCAAACGGACAAGTGGACCTGTAACACAAGACAGGCCAATCCCCAAGCTAAACCTATAAGTCCGGGGAGAATAATCCCCATATCACAATCTCACTCGAATCACCTTAATTAACGAAGCCTGAATCTACCTATAGGCAGTGCACAAAGCAAAGGTAGATCCTGGCATAATCTCCCCTATTCAGGGTGGATCGCCAGAATCGCCACCTGTCAAAATATAATCTAACTCCTTTAAATCAAGAAAATTTCGACAGCGCTTCCCGTAGAAAAAGTGTCCTTTCAGAATTTATATCAGCCCGAATATGAAAACAGAAATAGTCTTTGAGTTTCCAAAGTCCAATTCTGTCTAACTCCCTGAATTAGCAAAAATTTGGGCAGCACTCCCTTTAAAAAAAGAGACTTTCCAGATTTTTACTAAGTCATGTATGAACTTTAGACAAGTTGAACTTTGAAAAGCAAAAATCTGACTAACTCCTTGAATTTGTAGAAATTTCGGCAGCGCTTCCCGTAGAGAAAGTAGCTTACCAAAATTTATACAAGGCCAAGTATAACAAAAGATCCCAAAAAATGCAAGAATTGATCTAAGTAAAAAAAACTTAGCTCAGAAAATGCAGGAATCGAAACTAACTCCTATGACTCTAGCACGTGGCGAGCGACGAAAGCAACTACCTATCAACCTGAAACCCAGACCAAGTAGTAGCCTCACCCAGTCACATGCAGGCCAAACCACAAAGGTAAGTACTCTCGTCATCCCAAGATATACATGAACAAACAATAGTTCATGATCTTTTAATGCTTTAGCCCTTTATACCGAGCTTACATAAGGCATAGGTCAGGCCACCTGAACTTACAGAGCGCGCCCAACTTAGCCAGTCCTAAAGTCAGAATACCTAAACTTATAGAGCGTTCTGACTTAGCCAAGTATACACAAACAAAGGGCGCAACTACTTTTCTCTTCCTTGGGCATATGACTAGACCACTCTAGTCGCCCTGAACTGTTTAAATAGGCAAGTTATATATATCTCTCTGAACTTAATCTTCAAGATGGGCGTAGGGCTGAGCCATTCATCTTAGAAACAATGCTCAGCCGGCCAAAGTTACCTTCAATTATATTCTTAATTGTACTCTCTTCAATTTACGATAAGCTATAATTAGACCATCCAATCTTGTGGAACCCGTGTCTGAGTAACCTGTTCTTAATAGGATAATAATAACGTAAAACCAAATTATAGCCTTGGGTTCCAGCATGTGCGAGGCTTTGAGCCAGACCCCCCGAACTTACAGAAGGATTCATCTCTCTGCCAGATTCATTTCTCTCTGAACCATCATGTGCGTGACATTGAGTCCGACCCTCTGAACTTACAGAAGGGTCTGCCCTTTGCCAAAGCTCATTGTCTCAAATAAAAGCAGGAAGGGACTGAGCCACCTAAACTTATAGAACAACTCAGACCTTCTCGTTTAGAAACAAGGGAAACTGAAAGAACCCCCCAAGTAAACAAGGCGACCCAAGGTACCTAAACTTATAGAGCGCCCTGGGTCCCTGAAAATCACTCACAATCAAGCCCTCACGAGTCAGAGCAGTCAGGTCACCTAAACTTATAGAGCGTCCTGACCCTCCATGCAATTCACAGCACCGGGTCTCCCGTAATTTATGGGGACTTCCCAGCCTCCAAAACATTCAGGCTACCTAAACTTAAAAAGCGGCCTGATGCTCCATGCAAATCAAAATAAGCAAAGCGCTGGGCTTCCCCAAACTTATGGGGACCTCCCAGCCTCAACAACCTAGTCGAAACTGCACGCAATACTGCCTTCCTCCCAACCTTCCCCAGATGCAACCCCCTTTTGTTCGCAATATGCTTTCAGGCAATCAACAAGGCTGAAACTGAGGTTGCACACACGTTCCTTTACCTTAGTCTGACCTATGTCATGAAAGTCAACCCAACATCAGAGTACAGGATTTGAGCAATACACTCAGTGAAACCATAGAAGGATGTGCAGATAGGGGTTATAGTTGGGTTTATAGAAGGAGTCAGGGAATTACCACTCAGTTCCCGGCCTCCAGGACTCCTCCCGAGTCCCGGCAGAGCTCCCGCAATCGGCGGGGCGAACCTTCCACAGAGGCATTGGCGCGGATTACGGGTTGCAATCCCGCCTGCCGCGTTCCTCTCAGAACTAATAGACTAGACTTAGAGGGAGAAGGGCAGAGGAAGACGTATTTAGTCTCTAAGATACAAGAGAGGTGCACTCAGACTCGCGCGAGAGGGCCTTGTTATCTTCCAGCGCCTGAGGGCCCTGCACTAGCGGCCAACTGGCAGCTTGGTCAACGAAGTCAACCTGCCAAAGTCACCCCTCTTGACGACCCTTTGGACCGTAGCAATAGCTCCCTCCCCCAACCACAACCTCTAATCGCTCTCCCTACGCCTCACCGCTAGCTCCCCAATTGACCCGGGAACCGTGCGGCCTTGTACCGCCATGCTTAAACAGCACACGCCTTGTGTGCCGTCTCTTCCAACTATAAAGCGCGAAGCGAGCTCCGTGACGGAGCAGAGTGGAGATACAGCAAGTCCAGCAGTGCTGGTCTTGCGGCAAGTTGTCACATGGGGTCCCTCAATCGGGTAATCTTCGCCTCCCTTTCAATGCAGCAGTGCCGCCATCTTCGCACTTACGCACCGGCTCAATCGGGTAAGTTAGTTCTGCTCACCCCTTCACACTGCAGCTGCAAACCCGCTGCACTCGCAAGTAAATGCCCCCTACTCCTTCTTTGACTCGCCCCCTTTCCTCCTCTCCGCTTCTTTCCCCAACGGTGAATGGACCTGGCCACGAACCCCGACCGGTTTCACTCAACCTTCGTTATCTGCAACTTGAGGGGAGGAAAACTCCTAGCGCAGCCACTAGTAACAAGTGGGGGTAGAGTGCGATTGTCAGGCAAATGTCCATCTCTACCTGCCTGCAGCAAACGGCGCCCGAATCTACCCGGTTCTCCCTTCGCTGATTCACGTCGTCGCTTGCCTCTCAGCTGAGAGGGACGGCTGCTGCGGGAGCAAGTTGCGCGACGGATTGAAGGACTGCAGTGTTATAGTCGACCCCGATGGCGCCGGGGACTGTGGGCGATCGAGAAGACTGCCAAAAGAAGAGTACAAAATGAGGATGAGTCTCCGGCTAAAACGCGGAAGTATACGCAGCCAGTCCGAACTCTCGTGCCTCCCCCGCCTTTTTCTGCTAGGACGTGCTCCGTGCACAAGGAGATAGGGAGGCTGACAAGACGAGCAGAGTCGCATGTGCCCGTCGTTTTAACGTGGGAGGGCTGCACCGCTATCCAGCCTTAAGCGAGTTGAGACCGGCCTACTCCGAGCAAAATCAAACGAATCTCTCGTCACTTGCCGGCCATGTACATTAGCCCCTCAAACTTCTCTATTCTTGCTACCCCTACCACTAAGATGGGCAGCGGAGCGTCCCGCAGGTAAGTCTCCCACCTCCAGCGGCTGTCCTTACACCCCCTTGCTCGAAGGGGCGTACTAAGGTCGGGCGAACCTGCCCGCAAAAGCGGCCAGATTCACTCAATTTTGGTCGAAGTTCAGCCAACTCCCCCGGGCGCAACTACCGCCGTTCTCCACACAGGATTCCCTCCCCTAACTCACTATCTGAGTTCCTCATTGCACTCGCCGCTTGTTAAAACCCCTAAACCCAATCTTCTCTCACTCGATCTCGCCAAAAACGTGCGAGATACTTTAATTTTATCCCCTACCATATCTGCCTCCACCATAGTCCCGGTGCACTAACTTCTCTACTAACCTCTAATCCTACTGATCTATCGCCAGATCTAACCACGTATTCGGTTGCACTGGCCCGAAAACCCCCCTCGTAGTATTTGCTCCCGCCCGATTTCGTCAAGGGATGGGTGGGATATAGCTTTTTCCCTTCCTTCTCCTCCATCCGCCATATCTCCCCGCAGTGGCTTTTTCAACTAACTCCTAATTTACTACCCTATCGGCCGAACTAACCTCTGCATAATCCTCGCGATCCCTGAAAACCCCGATCTCACCTCCTCCCCCGCACGATTTCGTGAGGTATCACGAGAGATACCTCCTCCTCACTGCGCCCCGGCCTTACCTCCCCGCCATCTCCGATCCCTCTGCGCCGCCTGCACCTGGCTCCGGTTCACGCCCACCTTCGTTCYTTYCCCCACTACCTCGTACCCCCCCGGTTCGCCAGCCCTCCGCCTCGTAGCGCAGCTGTCATCCGTCCTCGTAGCAACGAGTGATGCAGYGGGGGAGTGAAGACAACTCCGAAAAAAAGAAAAACCGAAATGCCCGTGCCTCTCCCCGTCTTATGCGCATCGCCCTTGCGCGGGGGACATGTTAATCTTCTCTGTATCGTTCCAATTCTAACAAATGTCCCGAAGGACTTCGGCCTTGGCAGCGCCCCACGGCTCTTCGCGGCCTGAACAGCCTAACGACCACCTCGCCTCACGCTACCGTGTACGGATCCGGCCCTCTTGTAAGGCCGGTTTCAAACAGGTACACCCCCCCCCCCTCCATAATTTATACATGTCACCCCGCGGGCCATGCTAATCTTCTCAATACCGTTTCGATTTTTAACGGGTGTCCCGAAGGACACAGCCTGGGCCGCGAGAATGACTGGCCTCAGGCAATTCCGGACGCTTGGTTTTGCTCATCACGGCCCACCATCTGGGTTCAAACTCGGTCTGCATTTCAACAGGTCAGGGGTGTACCCACTGAGCCAGCCTCTTGGGTGCCTGCCACACCCATGGCACCTCGTCCCAAGGCCAAGCGGGGCGCGGCCCTGGCGCAGCCACGAAAACAGTTTGTAGTTGCACTTCAGGCAGACCCGCAAATGCCACACACCCCAGACGACCCCACTGCTGCCTTGCGCCCCAAAACGGGACGCGATAACAAAGGGACCAGGACTAATAAAACAAAGGGGAAATAAAAGAAAGGTGAAGCCGGGGAACCGCGGGGTTGCTGGCACCTTGCCAGCCCCACGGATTGGGCCCGTCGCCGCACCCATAAGCAAAACCGAGGGAAATAGCCCCACAGGGCCCTCAACCCCTCAGGCTTTCGCTCCACGCTACTCCGCCGCCGCTGCGGCGACGCCCGCTGGCCTCGATCCCCGAACCTCCATAGTAACAGTCCGCTGTCGTAACCTATAGGGCTATGCCCAAGCCTGAGACCAGCGCCCGCAGAGTACCATACAAGGCAGTGTGGCGCGGCGCTTTGGGCCCACAAACCGGCTGCGCGGCTCTTCAGTGTCCGCGCCGACTTGCTTATACCATGCCATAATTGCTCCGCGCGCCATCCCACGACACCCCGCTCACCGCACGAAGTCGCGCAGTCGTTGTCGATGCCACCGTCGGGGTCGTTCTCCGCACAGCGCGCTCAACTCGGTCAAACGTAGCCATCGAAAGAAAATACCCCCTAGATCCTAGTTTAATCAAGAGTAACCAAAAATAAAAATAAAGAAAAAATTAAAATAAACCGACCGACGTCCGCGTCGGCTTCATAATCAAAGATAGAAGCGGAATCACTCGCACCTTAAACCTGCACGCCCACACACTCTCTGCCTCTAGACCTCATAGCCAACCTATAGTCACCACACTATCGCAAGTCGGACGGTCTTCCTAAAAAATCCGAACTGGCTTATTTTCTGTCACTTGCATAAAACAGGGCGGATACCCTTGTAAGGGTATTCGCACCGACAAGTTACCGGACCATATTAAGCGACGTCCCCGTTGCTTCGCCAAATCAGAAAGCTACAAATCCATCCACACTCCAAATACTGACGGGAAAAGAGCCAATCCGATTAGCCGACAAACACAGGGTAGAGACCTCCATCAAACCATGCCTCCACAACTATATGCTGTCAGGTTCCTAACCCGGGCTCTCATCGCTCAGGCATTAGGACGCTGACAGCATAAGTTCCAAAGACCTTTCCAATCGTCCACTCTCCGGTTCTAGATAACCTTCGGTTTCTCGTTGGGTGTCCCTAGTTCTGGCCAAAGCTAGGGACGCGGGCCTTAACCGAGACCTTTGAAGACACTCTGGCCTTCCCTCTCAAAAAATTATCGCAATCTAATACACATATATGTATACTTAATATCCACTCAGCTCTTTCTGCAGTCTAGTACAGAAGGGCTAGGTCTCCATCTTGGCCCACCATAGCCTGACTGATCGGACCAGGACTATGGCCCACCGCATTGTTATTTTTAGCGGCAGTACCCCCGTTGGTTACGCAATGATAGGTTTCCTCCTGATAAGCATTGAATCAGGATTTCCCAAAAATTCTCAACCATCACTATCCCATGGAGTAATTTCACTGGGGCAGGCAACTCCCCTTAAACCTTTACTCCGCGGTCCCACAGCCAGGTTGCGCCGACTAGCAGCCATCCAATAGGGATTACGCCCTAGAGGTACTAACCTTTACCGTTTAGCTTGATACTCCTCAATATGCCTCAGAACTAGCACAGGTGGTTAGACGGAACGTCACAAAACAAATCATGGGCCCACTACGCGACTACGTAGGGGTCTAAAGGCATTTACCGGCTCTCCCACAAAAGACACGGCATCCTTCGCACGCTCACAAACAAAATCACCGCTAGGTCCACAAGGCCGTGACTCCTGACTTGATCAGATCCAGCAGCCACCCATCCTGAGACACCTCTCGCCCCGCACTCATTGCGACCTTCTCAAACATTCCAAGCAAATGTGACCCTTTTCGTCAGAGTTTGTCACTCATCAGACAACTTACCATGCCATGAATCAGCTTACTCGCCTTTGAAGGTGAGTCTTTCAATAATAAAACCATCCCCTTTTTCAAAATTCCAGGGGCTCTCATCATAGAACAAAGCATCCCCTCCTCCAAAAATCCGAGGGGGTCTCATCACAACATACAACATCCCCTCTAATGATCATCTCATTCAGCATCATCATGCCCCTTTCTTCTTTGAGACCCACTTATGGTTTCGATGACTCCCATCGCGACCCTCGGTGCCTTGTCTGTTATTCCCATGACCTCTATTGCCGCGCTGACCATCTCCACGACCCGTATTGCCACGCCCGCCATCTCCATGGCCCGAACTGCCGCGCCCGCCATCTCCACGGCCCCTTCCAACTGTCTGCCTTTGGCCCCCTCCACCTGTCATACTGTCCTGCAAAACTTGCTGTATCGGTGGCCGTAACGGTCCGATAGGTTGGATTTGGACTGGCGGGGGTCCACGGGGTACCATGGCCAGCCAAGGGCCCATATAATTACCTTGCGCCCAGGGCATATAGGGGTTGTGTGCCGGCCACAAGCTCATTTGGTCACGCGGCGCCCCCTGCCCATGCAATGCCTATTCGATTGGAGGAGGCCCCCTGGGTCTTACCTCGCCTTCCAACTCTCGCGGGGTAATTGCCGCCTGCCGTGAACTCTGCCCCTTTTCAGTACCCTGACCGCCCTGAGCGAGGTTCCTCACCTTCCGCTGCGCCTTTGTCAATTTGGGAGGTTCAAGCTTCCCTTTTTCTCCCGTCACACCCTTTTCCTTACTTCCTTGAGGGGTACGACCAGTCTTTCCCCAATGATCACATATCACCTTTACCCAGTGCTCTGGCCACCACCCCCTCTTTTGCCTCTCCCGACCTGCTACGTTAATGAGCCCCCTCTTTGGATCCGGCACAATAACAGGCAGGGTCATATTAGCATCCTGCTCCTCCTTCATTTCAATGGATCCCTCGCCTTTGTCGCTCGCCTGAGCACCGACTCGCCTCTTTGGGACTCCTATCAAGTGGGGTGACTCTTCGTCATCCTCCTCTATCCCTCTTCCACTCTGGCCAGCTGGCTTACTTGGGGAGTCTTCTGAAATTTTCCGCTTGCCTTTCTTGGCCTCTTCCAGCCGTGCTAACCTCTCTTCCAATGCCCCTACTTGTCTTTGTAACCCACTTAACTCTGCTTGTGATGGTGCACCCGCAACTGGTGGCACAGAGCCTTCCCCACATTGACCTTCTACTCCATCTTCTGGGAATCTCAGCCTTAAGGAACTCTCCAACAACAGAAAAAATGTGCCAAATTTTTTGTCACGTTAGACCTATGTTTACACCACATTTCAACTGTTTATAAACTGCTGGCCGGGGGGGGGGTGTATGTTCAACACAAAATGAAGGAAACCAACACTGGCCGTATATTGGGGACACTGAAACTTGTGTGTTCAATTGTTGGACCTACTGTTGAAAAACAGTTGGTCCAACTGTTGATCCATTGTTGGTGGCTTGTTGAAATGTTGTTGAAAGTTGTTGGAATGTTGTTGAAACTTTGTTGAAATGTGTTGAACCGTGTTGAAACTGTGTTGGAATTTGTTGAAGCAGGGTATTGGACCGTATGCACTAGCAGTTTCTATACAGGTCATTTGCGTTGTCCGGGGGTGGGTTGTGATTGTGTTTTCCTCGTTTTGTGGTGAGCACGTTTTGGAGTACGAAGATCACATGGGCGAGCGTTGGGTGTGCGCGCGCCGACCTGGCACGTGATGATTGCACTGACTGATGGAATTGAGGGATAAGAGACTGCTGATGAGAGAGAGAGAGAGAGAGAGAGAGAGAGAGAGAGAGAGAGAGAGAGAGAGAGAGAGAGAGAGAGAGAGAGAGAGAGAGAGAGGTCGGGGAGGAGGGGGGGGGGTGTCGTGTCCATTCGACTCCCCCCCGTTCCGCCTCCTTCCTTTTTACTTCTTGTTCCTTCTTCTCATAGCGAATCCAGTCCTCTGTTTGTTTACCAGCCCAAGGTGGAAACTGATTACCACCGTTACTGGCAGTAGAAAATGGGAACAGAAGGACAACAGAAGTCCTTCTTGCTCAAAGTTGTTCCATTCACGTGGAAGGATCGAAAAGATGCAAAGAATAAAATAGTTCTGAATTACCTGGGGTGGGTCAGTTTTGAAATGCGACCGGTTCGCCCGAGCCTACCTTCTTCCCCCGAATACAACGCACGGCCATTTCAGTCTAGATACGGCCATAATGACCGTACGTTGTATTTGGAGGAAGAAGGTAAGTTGACGAGGGTACCTTCCAAGGCTGGCGAGCCTGAGGATTTCACTACTGGCCACCGCGGTGCAGTTGGAAACGCACACAACTGGCACTCAGGAGGTCATGGGGTCAAACACCATTGGCCTCATGTACCTTCCTGGGGCCTTGGCATGCTTGGTTTCTGCCATTGAGAGGTAGCCCGTTGGGGCCCCCAGTCAGCAGAGACTGATGTTCATATTGGGAGGAGACCAGAGGGCGGCCACGAATGGGATGTTCTCTGGTCACCGCATAAACCAGCAAGAGCCCTGCTTTGCCTAGGGGGCGAACTGGTGGACACTCTTTACGGCCGTGTTCGCCCCCTAGGCAAAGCAGGGTTCGCCCCCTAGGCAAAGCAGGGCTCTTGCTGGTTTACGGCGGCATAAACCAGCAAGGGAACTGGTGGACCCTCCTTACGGCGGCGTAAACCAGCAAGGGAACTGGTGGACCCTCCTTACGGCGGCGTAAACCAGCAAGAGCCCGCGGCCGATATATGGGAAAGGTACTGGTGGTTTATGCCACCAGTACCTTTCCCATATATCGGCCGCGGGTTGAAAAAAAGCCGGAAAGGGAACACAGGCAGCTGCTTCAATTTATTTACGGTGGCCGGATCCCGATTGGCTTCCACGTTGCCCCGTGCTGAATTGATTTTCAAGCAGGGAAACATACTGGTGGTTTAACTAACTGAGATAGCAGACGTTGGCACCAGCCAGTTCGGTTTGAACGATATCTAATTGTAGTAGTTCTTGGACTATTCTTCTTTGTGTTTTTCTGTGGGTAAGGCACACAAGTAGCATTCAGGAGGTCATGGGTTCATCAAGAGGCATACCTGTCATAACAGAAGCTCGAGCCGGTCACCTATGGATATACAAAAAAGGTTAAGAGTCCTGTTCTTCGAGTGAGTTTGCACTTTTGCCCCCACCCACATTGGCCCAAGGTAAGTGTGCTTGTTATCATTTTTATTTTTTATTTTCCTTTCTTTCTTTCTTTCTTTCTTTCTTTTAACAAGGGGGTACTCCCTAACATTATTCTATCCTACAGGGTTTGAACTCCGTCAGCAACTGCGTCCCATCCACCAACATCCAATGTGAAGTTGCGACCAAGATTTGCTTTCTTGTACCATGTTACGCCCATGGACGTTGAATGGGAAGTGTATGCAGGACAGAGGAGGAAAGCCTGATTATAGGGGGGGCAGACTCGGCAGAGTACATGTGACCTGGGGCACAATGGCACGAAGGCTGTCAAATACCTCATCCTTGGGTTTTACTGTTTTCACTGATGATTTGCGTTAACCTATCCTTTCACAGAAGAAGCAAGCAAAGTTGTTGGATGCTGACGTAAAATTGTTTCTTTGGGCCCGTTCCCGGTGACATGGTGCCGTGTGCAGGTATCCAGCCATCAATAAGCCCGCATCGGTTGCTCATTGGCTGCAGAATGTTGGTGTGGATGCCGATTGGATTATTATTCTGGACGCGGACATGATTGTGCGGGCACCATTGCTTCCCTGGGAAATGGGGGCTCGGAAGGGTCATCCAGTGGCTGCATACTATGGGTGCTGTGCTTTTCGAATGACTACTTCATTAACTCATTGCCTTTTTTTAAGTTTTTTTGTTTGATCAGTTGTCTCAGTTCAGCCAACTGAAGAACGCCACCATCTGGATTTACTTTCTTCTAAGCTCACCGTTGGTCAAGTCCAAGTGCCTATATAGTTCCCCTCCTTTCCTCCCTGCCTACCACCCTCTCCCTTATGTATTTACGCGTTTGGGGCTCATGGATGCGTGCTACTGTATTTGAGTGCATTCAGTATCCAAATTATCACTCTCCCGCCCCTCTTTTTCCCCCCCTTTTTTTTCTCTTCTTCTGAGCACAGCTCCATCTATTGGTGGGGAGCATCACCTGCTGGAAACCGGGTACAGCGTCCCCTTGAAAATTAAGTTTAATTAACTCCATTGTTGACAGCTCAAGAATGAGGGGCCAGCTCATCACCTTACCTCGTGGAACCTTGCAAATGTGTGGACAATCTCAACCGTCATTTTCTCAGCTTCACCCATTCATTGGCTTTTCCATAAGGTCTTCCTTGCTCAGGTAGAGTGCCATGGCTTTCCACACAAGTGCGCGATCCTTGTTGATATACAAGCAATCCCATGGTATCAACTTGTCCATTAAATTTTGCATCGTCGGCGAAACCAACCCTCAACATTTCCGGTGCTATGACCAATCTCTGTTCTACTTGTCTAAGTGGTGACCCTGGCTGTCACTTTTTGAGAATAGTTAAATAGTAAATACTAAACAATATCACTCAGGAGTTATTCGAAGCCCAACACCTCCACGAACTGATTACAATGCAGCGAATCCGTACATCCATGCAACGAGAGACGAATTCATGCATCCAACAATTTTCGAGGAAGTGGCATGCATGTATGTGATTCAGAAAGGATTTCAAGCTTTTTCTGCCTATAAGCACCAGGTGCACTCCCAGAATTCCCAAGGTCCCGCTTCCCATGTAACATAGTCCAACCAGTAGGCCCTTAGGTCAAATCACCGCTGTAGGGTTCAGTCGTTAATAGAAGTCTCTGGTAGGCAGGCTGTAGGAGTCCAATCCCTGCCAAAAGCCTCAGTCCCAAAAATAGGAGCAGCATTCAAGGAAAGTCCGTTGACTTCCAGAATCGGCAAGCAACTGGGCCAACAGGCCAGGGACCGATACGAAAAGTCCAAGATTGCCAACTGCAGCATGAAAAGCCTGCTACAGTGCCGGGGGAAAACACTTGTGCTTTTTTTTTTTTTTTTTT
>BFEA01000318.1:1124314-1152704 GCA_003427395.1 Chara braunii | reverse complement strand
TTTTCTCTTCACGATTTTTGCTGACATGCACGAAGGAGGAAGGGCGGGGCGCAGTTCCTGAACATGAGCACCCTCTCATTCCACACTTAACAGACAACCGCGTCGCGGAGCGCACCCGACGGTGATGCGCATCACGCCGCGTGCAACAGGATTCAGAACCATCCGCAGAGAGAGTTCCGCGATCCTTCAACCAGGACCGGCTTCATCTTCCTTTCGTCAGGGGTGCGACGTTGTTTCGTGCGCTCCATTTTTTTTATGTGTTCGCTTTCCGTGCGCAATTGTCAACCCGCGCACCTCGTCCAAGTCCATAGTTGACTGCCGGGGGCCAAATCAGGTGGATTCAATGTGATTGTGCCTAAATTGACCCGCAGTAGTCAACTTCTGTCATGGCAACCTGACAACACTTTAATTTCAACACAGACGTGTTGGAAAGACGTTGGATCAACGTTGAACAGTTGTTGGACCAACGTTGGCCACGTGTTGATCAAACTGTTGGAGACACACAACGCTGATGGTCCAATGGTTGGGCAAGACATTTATCGTCGTTCCAATGCTGGTCCACCACGGGCACCGAGTTGGAAACTTGATGTATTTTTTCCACATTTTTTCTGTTGAACTCATTCCACGTCTTTGCCTTCTGCTTGAGGGTGTATACCTCCTCACTTAGTCCTTCACAAACGAACCAGGGGAACATGTACCATATCGCCTTCTTGTCCCACGTCTTCATAAGGCTGAAATCCTGGAAGTCGCGCAGAAAGCTGGACAAGTTCCTTCCTTGGAACAGCAGGGCACGAAGATCTGGGGGCATTGTCTCTTGCAACACTTCGTGCAACAGCACCTTCATGAGGCACAAATTTCTCCAAAGCAGGATCTTGGCGAAGCTGATTTCTTCCGCCATGATGCTGACAGCAGCCTGATACGCATAGCGGGCAATAGATCTTCAAGAAGTAGTTCAAGTAAGCTAAGGCAGACAAAGGCAGACCACTAACCCTTACATCACGCTATCTACCATGTCAGTCATGCAATCAGGCCTCAACCCCTAGTTACCCTGACGATTACCTTTATAACTACAATAATGGTTAGAGAGACGACCACAGCCAAGCCAAAAGAAGCGCATTCAGTAGATAAGGACGACATTCCCTACCGGCCCACTGCTGCCCGAATCTCCTCCCAGTCTTCACCCCCTTCATCTGGATCACGAGTACTGGCATATACGTCAACTATGTTGGCCATGCTCCTAAGCCACTGACTAGGGGGCGAAAACTTCCGGTCTAAATACAAACTATATACCAATTCTCATGTATAGCGCCCATATTCTCATCCTCCCGCCCTTAAAGCCGCTTCGGCTGCTGCCTCTACCCTTGCCTGTCCACCAAACCTCTTCTCTATCAGAAACTCGGGCAGGATTACTCGTAGCGGAGCAGATGGAAGCCCGAACTCTCTAGCGCACTTGACCTCTATGCGGGTTAGTACTTGCTCTTCTCCATCAGGGGACACTTCCCTCACCCACTTTGTTGCAGCTGTCTCGGATACCCTCAGAGGCTTAGAAAGCAGGCTCCCATGCCCAAGCGCCAACTCTATCCCGTCCTCGATCCAAAATGAGGGCGAGGCGTACAGCGTCACCCTTACAATCGCACACTCCCGCTCATCATCAAATCCAGACTCGATCCAGACAAAGATATTCGTGCCCATTAACATACCCCACCATGAAGAGAAGTACTCTCCAGCTCTGACCCGCCTGGGTAAAGACACCTCGAACCCTCCCTCTTTCTCAACTGGCCCGAGCATACGCGGGTCTTCCCGTGCATAAGGCATCCTGAGTTACCTTTGCTTTGTCTGGGTTCTGCCCATCACAGACAAACGTCCAGCACACGCCTTCCGTTATTAAACTTACAATCCCTACCCTTCTCGGAAGAGCGCCCCAAGCGTACGTGCTAAATGGACAACCATGAGCCACATGCTGGACTGGAGGTATTCATATAATTCCTACAGACTGATAAAATCCCAAACATGACCCCAATAAAATAACCCACACGAAGTACTCTTGAAAAAGGTACCTACTTAGACATATAACTTCCCATAATTAGACATGAGTTAGGCTTACAAGGTCTAACATCCGTAGGTGAGTCTGGTATACAGCTCAAAGTCACGTCCTCAAGACAAAAAGTCTCTAGTCTTTAGCTTCCTAAGTGGATGGTCCAGGCTTGGGACGGTTCGTGCGAAGGCCTAACATCAACTACAACTCACTGCCCCATTTGGGGTAAGTGGAACAGTCCAAGTGCTAGCTCCCTAACTGTTACTCTGACTGCCTCGAAGATCAAATACCCTCCTCTAACAGATGCCATACAAGTTTACTACTTCCCATAGTCCTTTCTACTGGGGCCTTACCACGGTGCTCTCTGCGTCTCTTTACTGCCTTATACACCAAATTTCAAACATACCATGCATGAGACAGACCGTAACTCTCATGGCTATACAACTCGAGCAACTGCTTAGAACCCAAATTCAGGGATCCCAATTCATACTCACACAGACTCTCAATACCCTTAGCCTAACTCTCCTCGAAGTCCCTTGACGACTTCTAACATAATAGGCCTCCTTTACTCATTCTATGCCTCGCCCTAAAGCCAAAGTGCTATATTGCACCTTTGACCACTTGGACAACTTCCCTTGGCCATAATGGGCGCCTTACACGGCCAACTCCCACAACCGCCACCCTCAGCCTTGCTGATACCACCTGATCCTACCTTAGTAGTATCAAACATGCAAATCGTCGCCCAAACCCATCAACTATTAGGGCCAGAAGGGGTATCAACTCCAACTACCGTCATACTAGTCAAAGTACGCAAGTGCATAGTCGAAGTACGTGCGCACATAGTCAACGTACGTGGGCGCATAGTCAAGGCTTATCCCTCTCGCGCCACCCTTACTGCACCGAACATAACTAACTCGCCCAATCACCCTATCTGTCTCTGGGAACAGTCCCCTAGTCTTAGCCTCACTCCAAAGCAACCGTATCACACCGCCGTCATGACTAGTCAAACGACTCTTACGGCCATAATAGGTCCCTCATAGGACCACGCCCCGTGATAAACGTGCTTAGCCTCATCGCAGCTGCTTCCTCTTTTCCTAGCCGTACCGATCAGGTAAAGCATCGTCCGATCCCATATCAAAATGGTAAACAAACCCCGTCAGTACATAGTCAGCGCGCTTATCACCCTTCTGCCACTCATGTTCCACCAAACACATCGCCTCACTCAATCGGCCTGTTATATAAACAAGGGAAGAATAATAACACTCTACCCAACAATCCGGCTTATTGAATACTTACCAGACTCCCTTACACAATCTTGGCATGACCCAAGCCTAGTCAATCACTACCACGCGTCTCACTTGTAGACTCTAGGCTCACCTAACTAGAGTCCACTCCTCCTTAGCATCCTCATCTCACCACCCGTCTAACTCATCCTTCCGCCAATTCGAAGGTAAAAATTCAGAATCTTCATAAACCTCTACTTAAACAATCGCACAACTTCCCGCAATCTATCTCACAAAATCCAAAAACTTCCCATATATGCCTGATGTTCTCCCAATCTACCCGAGTGTCGTTCCACGAGGGACAACGGTAGGCAGCCGTCATACTCGGCAACGGCGCCACCTGTCGGGCGCATCGGTCCGACACCCCACGAAGCAGCGCGGGACCCTCCCGGCCACGTCACGCAGGAGTTGGTCTACATCTTCCGGGAAAATATACGTGGAGCTTCTATAAGCCGCTCCGGCCGAGTGCGCCAGCCATACCTCTCGCGAGCCCCTACGACAGGATAGGGCCTACGCGAGGCACGACTTAACTCCACCTTGCGGGAGCTGTCACCTCCCTTCGGCGGGCGTATCCCCGCCGAGCTCCCAGTCCACAGTGCGAAAGCTAATCAGTTGCAATCGCAGAGGTGGACCAGCCGAGGGCGTTTCTCGTTCGTTGTAGCATAGGGGGTACGCGCGGTAACACGCCTCTATCGGACCCGCATGCGAACCGACATCTCGGGGGGCTGAGGTCCCAAGCGCGCCTCATCGTCGGTCGACTAGGACGCATCCCACACACCACGCGTACACCACTCTACGAACACAAAACTAACACACACACATACACACAAGACGACACAACACAAACAACGCAACAACACAAACAACGCAACAACGCTCCTAGCCCCTCGGTAGCCGTCCCATAACTTCTTGACACGAAAATCGGATGTGCGTCGCGCGTGAAACTTAGTATAAAACTGCGCGGACGCAGGGCTAATTCATACCGGCTCGCAATGCAAGCGTACGCAAGCAGTCGCAATGATGACGTACTATGTAGTACCCATACTCGCGTGGTCCTCGTTAATCTCGAGGGTCACATTCGACACTCAAGTGTCGGCTGACACGCGCCTTGAGGGTTAATCTTTCGACGCTGGACAACCGCCATGTGCGGTTGAGGATCACACACCCTCTTCTGCACCCTGTGCAGAGTGGGTGGTGCACAGGTTCATACTTGTGGTGACAGTCGTTTCTTACTGCCCTGGAGAGGAGTCTCACTCGAGGCCTGGCCGAAAGTCAAGGGGTTTGACTTTGACGGCTGCCACAGACTACAACGTCCAACTATACAACTCTAAAAAGCAAGGGTAGGAGGGGAATTCCCCTTATCTCTCAAGACATAATCTGGTTAACCCTTATGCACAATTACAGTAGAACTCTCAAACCCTCGGGGCACTTATAAGTATATAAGGGTTGGTTATATAGGACGATCACTTCTCACAATCACATTGAGGCTCCTCTCAACCACATATGTATGTAATTGCAAGCAATCACATCCGGAGTCCGAACCACAAACGCACCTGCAATCACATCAAAGATTCAATCAAAAGTCCACGCACTACCCGGGGTTAACTTCAACCATTCATTGCACTCATACCCCTCGCTTTAGCCATACAAGCCTCACTCGTGCAACTCTTAAATAAATACTCAGTACTTTTCTTGGATGACCATTCAATAAAGTCCGGGTAAAAACGCAACGAAACAGTTCAAATCTCAAGGCTAAAACCTTTAGGTTGAGTGACAGGAGTGAATTGGAGTTGAATCGTAAACCGATGAATCGGCAACCGATCTGTTATCAGTGATAACAGAAGATGATCTTCGTAGGATCAAACTGAAACTAGTCCAAACCCTGAATCAAACGGACAAGTGGACCTGTAACACAAGACAGGCCAATCCCCAAGCTAAACCTATAAGTCCGTGGAGAATAATCTCCATATTACAATCCCACTCGAATCACCTTAATTAACGAAGCCTGAATCTACCTATAAGTAGTTCCCAAAGCAAAGGTAGATCCTGGCATAATCTTCCCTATTCAGGGTGGATCGCCAGAATCGCCACCTGTCAAAATATAATCTAACTCCTCTAAATCAAGGAAATTTCGACAGCGCTTCCCGTAGAAAAAGTGTCCTTTCATAATTTATATTAGCCCGAATATGAAAACAGAAATAGTCTTTGAGTTTCCAAAGTCCAATTCTGTCTAACTCCCTGAATTAGTAAAAATTTGGGCAGCACTCCCTTTAAAAAAGGAGACTTTCCAAATTTTTACTAAGTCATGTATGGACTTTAGACAAGTTGAACTTTGAAAAGCAAAAATCTGACTAACTCCTTGGATTTGTAAAAATTTCGGCAGCGCTTCCTGTAGAGAAAGTAGCTTATTAAAATTTATACAAGGCCAAGTATAACAAAATATCCTAAAAAATACGAGAATTGATCTAAGTAAAAAAAACTTAGCTCAGAAAATGCAGGAATTGAAACTAACTCCTATGGCTCTAGCACGTGGCGAGCGACGAAAGCAACTACCTAT
Organism: Chara braunii; assembly: GCA_003427395.1. NCBI lineage: Eukaryota > Viridiplantae > Streptophyta > Charophyceae > Charales > Characeae > Chara > Chara braunii. The sequence continues at coordinate 1,146,829 of BFEA01000318.1, read as the reverse complement.
CAACCTGAAACCCAGACCAAGTAGTAGCCTCACCCAGTCACATGCAGGCCAAACCACAAAGGTAAGTACTCTCGTCATCCCAAGATATACATGAACAAACAATAGTTCATGATCTTTTAATGCTTTAGCCCTTTATACCGAGCTTACATAAGGCATAGGTCAGGCCACCTGAACTTACAGAGCGCGCCCAACTTAGCCAGTCCTAAAGTCAGAATACCTAAACTTATAGAGCGTTCTGACTTAGCCAAGTATACACAAACAAAGGGCGCAACTACTTTTCTCTTCCTTGGGCATATGACTAGACCACTCTAGTCGCCCTGAACTGTTTAAATAGGCAAGTTATATATATCTCTCTGAACTTAATCTTCAAGATGGGCGTAGGGCTGAGCCATTCATCTTAGAAACAATGCTCAGCCGGCCAAAGTTACCTTCAATTATATTCTTAATTGTACTCTCTTCAATTTACGATAAGCTATAATTAGACCATCCAATCTTGTGGAACCCGTGTCTGAGTAACCTGTTCTTAATAGGATAATAATAACGTAAAACCAAATTATAGCCTTGGGTTCCAGCATGTGCGAGGCTTTGAGCCAGACCCCCCGAACTTACAGAAGGATTCATCTCTCTGCCAGATTCATTTCTCTCTGAACCATCATGTGCGTGACATTGAGTCCGACCCTCTGAACTTACAGAAGGGTCTGCCCTTTGCCAAAGCTCATTGTCTCAAATAAAAGCAGGAAGGGACTGAGCCACCTAAACTTATAGAACAACTCAGACCTTCTCGTTTAGAAACAAGGGAAACTGAAAGAACCCCCCAAGTAAACAAGGCGACCCAAGGTACCTAAACTTATAGAGCGCCCTGGGTCCCTGAAAATCACTCACAATCAAGCCCTCACGAGTCAGAGCAGTCAGGTCACCTAAACTTATAGAGCGTCCTGACCCTCCATGCAATTCACAGCACCGGGTCTCCCGTAATTTATGGGGACTTCCCAGCCTCCAAAACATTCAGGCTACCTAAACTTAAAAAGCGGCCTGATGCTCCATGCAAATCAAAATAAGCAAAGCGCTGGGCTTCCCCAAACTTATGGGGACCTCCCAGCCTCAACAACCTAGTCGAAACTGCACGCAATACTGCCTTCCTCCCAACCTTCCCCAGATGCAACCCCCTTTTGTTCGCAATATGCTTTCAGGCAATCAACAAGGCTGAAACTGAGGTTGCACACACGTTCCTTTACCTTAGTCTGACCTATGTCATGAAAGTCAACCCAACATCAGAGTACAGGATTTGAGCAATACACTCAGTGAAACCATAGAAGGATGTGCAGATAGGGGTTATAGTTGGGTTTATAGAAGGAGTCAGGGAATTACCACTCAGTTCCCGGCCTCCAGGACTCCTCCCGAGTCCCGGCAGAGCTCCCGCAATCGGCGGGGCGAACCTTCCACAGAGGCATTGGCGCGGATTACGGGTTGCAATCCCGCCTGCCGCGTTCCTCTCAGAACTAATAGACTAGACTTAGAGGGAGAAGGGCAGAGGAAGACGTATTTAGTCTCTAAGATACAAGAGAGGTGCACTCAGACTCGCGCGAGAGGGCCTTGTTATCTTCCAGCGCCTGAGGGCCCTGCACTAGCGGCCAACTGGCAGCTTGGTCAACGAAGTCAACCTGCCAAAGTCACCCCTCTTGACGACCCTTTGGACCGTAGCAATAGCTCCCTCCCCCAACCACAACCTCTAATCGCTCTCCCTACGCCTCACCGCTAGCTCCCCAATTGACCCGGGAACCGTGCGGCCTTGTACCGCCATGCTTAAACAGCACACGCCTTGTGTGCCGTCTCTTCCAACTATAAAGCGCGAAGCGAGCTCCGTGACGGAGCAGAGTGGAGATACAGCAAGTCCAGCAGTGCTGGTCTTGCGGCAAGTTGTCACATGGGGTCCCTCAATCGGGTAATCTTCGCCTCCCTTTCAATGCAGCAGTGCCGCCATCTTCGCACTTACGCACCGGCTCAATCGGGTAAGTTAGTTCTGCTCACCCCTTCACACTGCAGCTGCAAACCCGCTGCACTCGCAAGTAAATGCCCCCTACTCCTTCTTTGACTCGCCCCCTTTCCTCCTCTCCGCTTCTTTCCCCAACGGTGAATGGACCTGGCCACGAACCCCGACCGGTTTCACTCAACCTTCGTTATCTGCAACTTGAGGGGAGGAAAACTCCTAGCGCAGCCACTAGTAACAAGTGGGGGTAGAGTGCGATTGTCAGGCAAATGTCCATCTCTACCTGCCTGCAGCAAACGGCGCCCGAATCTACCCGGTTCTCCCTTCGCTGATTCACGTCGTCGCTTGCCTCTCAGCTGAGAGGGACGGCTGCTGCGGGAGCAAGTTGCGCGACGGATTGAAGGACTGCAGTGTTATAGTCGACCCCGATGGCGCCGGGGACTGTGGGCGATCGAGAAGACTGCCAAAAGAAGAGTACAAAATGAGGATGAGTCTCCGGCTAAAACGCGGAAGTATACGCAGCCAGTCCGAACTCTCGTGCCTCCCCCGCCTTTTTCTGCTAGGACGTGCTCCGTGCACAAGGAGATAGGGAGGCTGACAAGACGAGCAGAGTCGCATGTGCCCGTCGTTTTAACGTGGGAGGGCTGCACCGCTATCCAGCCTTAAGCGAGTTGAGACCGGCCTACTCCGAGCAAAATCAAACGAATCTCTCGTCACTTGCCGGCCATGTACATTAGCCCCTCAAACTTCTCTATTCTTGCTACCCCTACCACTAAGATGGGCAGCGGAGCGTCCCGCAGGTAAGTCTCCCACCTCCAGCGGCTGTCCTTACACCCCCTTGCTCGAAGGGGCGTACTAAGGTCGGGCGAACCTGCCCGCAAAAGCGGCCAGATTCACTCAATTTTGGTCGAAGTTCAGCCAACTCCCCCGGGCGCAACTACCGCCGTTCTCCACACAGGATTCCCTCCCCTAACTCACTATCTGAGTTCCTCATTGCACTCGCCGCTTGTTAAAACCCCTAAACCCAATCTTCTCTCACTCGATCTCGCCAAAAACGTGCGAGATACTTTAATTTTATCCCCTACCATATCTGCCTCCACCATAGTCCCGGTGCACTAACTTCTCTACTAACCTCTAATCCTACTGATCTATCGCCAGATCTAACCACGTATTCGGTTGCACTGGCCCGAAAACCCCCCTCGTAGTATTTGCTCCCGCCCGATTTCGTCAAGGGATGGGTGGGATATAGCTTTTTCCCTTCCTTCTCCTCCATCCGCCATATCTCCCCGCAGTGGCTTTTTCAACTAACTCCTAATTTACTACCCTATCGGCCGAACTAACCTCTGCATAATCCTCGCGATCCCTGAAAACCCCGATCTCACCTCCTCCCCCGCACGATTTCGTGAGGTATCACGAGAGATACCTCCTCCTCACTGCGCCCCGGCCTTACCTCCCCGCCATCTCCGATCCCTCTGCGCCGCCTGCACCTGGCTCCGGTTCACGCCCACCTTCGTTCYTTYCCCCACTACCTCGTACCCCCCCGGTTCGCCAGCCCTCCGCCTCGTAGCGCAGCTGTCATCCGTCCTCGTAGCAACGAGTGATGCAGYGGGGGAGTGAAGACAACTCCGAAAAAAAGAAAAACCGAAATGCCCGTGCCTCTCCCCGTCTTATGCGCATCGCCCTTGCGCGGGGGACATGTTAATCTTCTCTGTATCGTTCCAATTCTAACRRATGTCCCGAAGGACYTCGGCCTYGGCAGCGCCCCACRRCTCTTCGCGGCCYGAACAGCCTAACGACCACCTCGCCTCACGCTACCGTGTACGGATCCGGCCCTCTTGTAAGGCCGGTTTCAGACAGGTACACCCCCCCCCCCTCCATAATTTATACATGTCACCCCGCGGGCCATGCTAATCTTCTCAATACCGTTTCGATTTTTAACGGGTGTCCCGAAGGACACAGCCTGGGCCGCGGGAATGACTAGCCCAGGCAATTTTGGACGCTTGGTTTTGCTCATCACGGCCCACCATCTGGGTTCGAACTCGGTCTGCATTTCAACAAGTCAGGGGTGTACCCACTGAGCCAGCCTCTTGGGTGCCTGCCACACCCATTGCACCGCGTCCTAAGGCCAAGTGGGGCGAGGTCCTGGCGCAGCCACGAAAACAGTTTGTAGTTGCACTTCAGGCGGACCCGCGAATGCCACACACCCCACACGGCCCCACTGCCGCCTGCGCCCCAAAACGGGACGCGATAACAAAGGCACTACGACTAACAAAACAAACGGGAAATAAAATAAAGGTGAAGCCGGGGAACCGCGGGGTTGCTGGCACCTTGCCAGCCCCGCGGATTGGGCCTGCCGCTGCACCCATAAGCAAAACCGAGGGGGATAGCCCTACAGGGCCCTCAACCCCTCAGGCTTTCACTCCACGCTACTCCGCCGCCGCTGCGCCGACACCCGATGGCCTCGATCCCCGAACCTCCATAGTAACAGTTCACTGTCGTAACCTATAGGGCTATGCCCAAGCCTGAGACCAGCGCCCGCAGAGTACTATACAAGGCAGTGCGGCGCGGCGTTTTGGGCCCACAAACCGGCTGCGCGGCTCTTCAGTGCCCGCGCCGGCTTGCTTATACCGTGCCATTATTGCCTCGCGCGCCATCCTATGACACCCCGCTCACTGCACGAAGTCGCGCCGTCATTGCCGATACCGCCATCGGGGTCGTTCTCCGCACAGCGCGCTCAACTCGGTCAAACATAGCCATCGAAAAAAAATACCCCCTAGATCCTAGTTTAATCAAGAGTAACCAAAAATAAAAATAAAGAAAAAATAAAAATAAACCGACCGACGTTCGCGCTGGCTTCATAATCAAAGATAGAAGCGGAATCACTCGCGTCTTAAACCTGCACGCCCACGCACTCTCTGCCTCTAGACCTCATAGCCAACCTATAGTCACCACACTACCGCAAGTCGCATGGTCTTCCTAAAAAAATCCGAACCGGCTTATTTTCTGTTACTTGCATAAAACAGGGCGGATACCCTTGTAAGGGTATTCGCACCGACACCGTAACCATTAGAACTAGGTCCAAGGCTACGCTACGTAAGTGTGAACCTGCATATGAATAGTCGTAGGACCGTGATTGGTCCTAACCGCACAAATCAGGCCTCCGCCTTAGCCTATCGGCCAACCTTGTGACCGTCAAAAGATGTCGGTCGCGCCTAGGTTTATGGTCGCCTAGTATCTAGGCCGTCGAACGCATGAAATACTTTGTCGAACTTCCAGACCCCCCCGCCCCCAGACTAGGTCTGCCAACGCCACACCTTTCGACGCATTGTCCAACATAAACTTCCTACCTGTGCGGAAGGTAAAATTTTTATCCTCTTCGCGCCGTGTCCTGCCAGAGGCTGAACTAGTTGTGAAGTAAATCTAGTCTTTATAAAATAAAGCAAAAGCATAATAATAATAAAAAAATACAGAAAAGAGAGTAACCGGGCCCTACGGCTTTGGCGTCAGTTCGCCAGCCTAGTATTTGCCGATGACTAACGACCACCTCACAGTGCAACGCAATAATGCATGCCCCACATACTCTCTAATTTGGTCGTATTCGACTCGGAGTCTTGCCAAGAGCGAGGTTGTCGAGGTAAGCGCCCTGACGGGTTTTACCTCATCAACGCATTTCATAGATCAAGGACGCATCCAGTGCGACCTTTGAAAAAAACGGCAAATACCCTTGTAAGGGTGTTTGCTACGACAGTCCTCCCAGACCCCATTAAGGGACGTCCTCGTTGCTTTGGGTAAGAAGAAGAAAGTTATGAACGAAAACACATGTGAATGCATATACTGAGCATATAGATAACCAAATTCGTATAATCGGAAGGACTTGACTTGGGGTTTTGGTTTTCTAGTTTTGCGGCGTCCCTATGGCGAGCAGGAGTTCAACCTGCACCTCCTGTCTGACTCACAGGGACACTTTCTTTATACTACCGCCATAGGTTAGCTTTAATGTTCACAGACCAGCCCCTTCCGTTTGTCCTAGACGCCTTCCGACTTTCGTTGGGTACGGTCTGAATCGGGCTATCAAGAAGCTGTCATCTTTGGGCATGGGTTTTAGGCAGGACACGTGCCCTGAGTGGAACAAACTGCAACACATAACAAGCGCAGGTAGCCCACCCCTTTCGAGTAGGTTAACAAAATAAGCATAATCCTCTGGGTGGCTTATAAAAAAAACACGCCCCCTTGAGTAGCTCAACTTGTGACAGGCATAGTGTTGCACATAGCTTACTCCATGCAATTTAAAATCAAACACTCTGCCCGACCTTGCGTCTAGTCACAGGTGGGTTATAGTCCTGCCATCAGCCCACCATAGTTTGGTTGATCGGACCAAACCACATGTCATTAAGCCACAATATTGCCTACATTGTTTGCACAATGCTAAGGCAACTCTCTGACTTTTGGACCTAAGTACCTCCTAGCAGTCGCCCTAGTTAGAGCCTTTGGAGTGACCCGATACCTTGGCTTAATTTAGCTCTCCCATATGATGATAATAATGGTAATAATAAAAATTATAATAATAATAGTAAGTAGTATTAAATAATAGTAATCATAATAACCCGCTTATATATATTTTATGCCATGGATGATGGTGCAGATCACCCCTCTGTCTCTAAGTTCAGTTTAAGCTAGGGGTCCGCTGTCCTGGTTAGGCAGGACAACAACCCACGTTAGGGGTTGCCCCAACGATGCCGATTTAGCCCCCAGCTTAGGCTTTCCAAAATACTGTTGAGCCAACTTTCAATGCTTCAAGTTGCAATCGTTCTGCTCTTAGTGCATCGTGCTCTGTCTGCCTGTCACAACTCAACTCAAAAGATCGGATGACAACTCTCCTCGTATAATCTCTAACTTGCTCTGTCGTCTCTTGAGCTACTGTGAGACCGCTACCAATATAGGTCCTCTGCAAGGTTAAGTCATCATACAGTACCCTGAGCCCACCAGTGCTCTGATCGACCGGCAAGTGCGGTCTCACGGCCTGGCCCAGTCGCTCAAAAGCCAGCCAGCCTGGAAAATGTAATGATGGCATCCGTCCCATCTCCTCGGCTAGCCATGCATCCCTCCTGACAGGCTCGTGATCTATCGGCCCCCGAGACTCCGGCAAGCTCTCCTCCTCATGAGTTGGAGATGCGTCCTGGGTATACTCCGTGCCTGCCTCAATGCGCCTCCTCATACTGGCCTCAGCCTGATCACCATCTCGCCGTGGAGTATCCCCAAAGTTTAGTAGTGTCGTCTTTACTCGCTGGGTCTGCATGTCCTCTGTGAGACCCTCTCTAAATAGCCCCAAAACCTCGACCTCAACTCGCTCTGTCTCCATGTCCATGGGCGAGGGTTGGGATACCTTCTGTCGCATCTGCATCCTAGGAGACTCCATGTCATATAGTTGGGCAGTCAATGAACCCTCTGGCTCAGTTGGCTGCTCAACCAATCGACTCTCGCTCAGTAACGGCGATCCGTCCAATGATGAGGGTCCCATCGCACCTCTCTCACCATCCTCCACTGCTGGCTCTGACTGAGATTGGACCCTCTGCCCGTCATACCCTAGCTCATCATGCATCGGCGTCGTCTCTCACGGCCACTCAGGCTGAGGCTCCTCGTGCTCCTGCATCAGTACTATAGTGGCAGGCCCTATCATAAGCGGTAGCTCCCTTTGTGGGAGATCTAATGCCATGTCCCGTGTGTCTCTCCATCGATAAGGCCTCTCCGATGCAGTATTGGGAACCACTCCCTCCATGGTATCTGTCTCTGTAGGCCGGGCCGAAGCAATCGTCAACACAAGTTGTGGGGTAGCCTCCTGTCTAAGCATAGGCTGCGTTCTCTCATCGGGCTCAGGTGCATCTCCAGGGTCGCAATCTCTAATCCCTGTCTCACCCTGACATGCCTCTGGTACTGGTGATGTTCCAGTCTCAGGGATAGATGAGTCACCTCGTCTCTGAGACCTTGTTGGTAAGACCTCCTCCCCCACATCAACTGTCGAGAGGGTCCTCCCAATATCAACCGTCAACACATGATCCCTCTCCTTTAGGTCATCCCCTCTATCCTGACATCCTCGATGCCTGCCTGTCCTAGGTCTGCGTGGGATCTTTGGTTGCCCACTCTCTCTCCGCCTCTCTCGCGATCGTCCCTCATCATCCTCATCCCTCTCTAGCTGCGCTCGCGGGCGTACCCTGAGCTCTGGGATGTAATCCCCAACCTCTCTGTGCAGCTTGCGTCGTCTGTCAAAGGTGAACGTCCCTCTAAGTGTCTCTATAAGCTACGCCCAAGCCTGCACTTTGTGTGACATGGTGCTCACCTCATGTCTAAGATTTGGGACAACCCAATGTCGTACTTGCGTAACCCTGTATGCCTCAGTCCATCTCTGCCCATCCCGAAAAATGATGAAAACCTCAAGGAACTCATCCAGGTTAGCCCCATCAAACCGCATGGGCCTACCCTGTTGATCAGTGGGCTGAGGCCGGAATCTCAGCATCCGTCTGACGAACTGCCTCCAATCCAATGACTCTCTCATGATCTGAGTCACACGCTCCTCATAGCTGCTAGTACCCCTAACCCTCTCTGTCATCTGAGCGAAATCTAACCGAAGGACCCTAACCTGCCTAACTAATCCGTCCAAAAATGGAAATACGTGTCCACCATCGTAACGGAATGGATCCAGTATTGAAGACGTGGCTAGTCGCTCATCCTCCTGTCCCGCCATCCTCTCGCCCCTCCAAACAATGACCAACTTCGAAAAGCCAACCCTGCACAAATAAGAAGGACGGATGATAGAGGAAACAAAAGTAAGCACAGGAGAGGAATGAGGAATGCCTATACTGACTGACCCAAACAGATCTCTCATACCCTCAGACAACTTACCTGACTAACGAATTAAAACTCATACTAAGACCTATCTAAATACTAACACGCAATCCTATCCTATCACTAATGCACGGTACCACATAAAAAGACAAGGAAACAAATACTATATCAACTCACGACGCTTTTCCGTCACCCTTACCTTAGTCCCGCTGTCGCGCGCGGCGGTCCCACACCCTACCGAGAGCGCTGAACCTCACGGTCGTGTCACGCAGGATATTTCCCTTAAAAGAACCAACCACTACTCTAATCGTGCGTGCGTGCTATACCTCTCACGACACCCCACGACAGGTCGGGGAGTCGCGAGGTACAACTTACCTCTACCCGAGGGGCTGTCACCACCCTCAGGTAGGTGTATCCCTGCTGAGTTACCGGCCCACATGCGAAGGTTTTTACATGCCTTTGTAGAGGTAGGTCGGCCGAGGGCGTTTACTCGATCTGTAGCATAAAATGGGGTACGCGCGGTAAGACGCCTAGAACTGACCCGTTAGATATTCAGGTCGAACTTTTAATAAGGCAGTCTATTTCCGCTACTGCGTAATGTATTATTCTCTCGACCAATACCAATCAAACCTTCTTTCTACCAAAGAGCGTCTTATCTTTCTTAACAGGATATGACTTAACTGAACATCAGAATAGTTAAGTTGGACATATGATGAATATGAAAAATATTAGCGCCGAGAACCCTTCCCACTTTCACAAGTGCCGTGTGTCCGAGACTCTTCAAGAGACCAGGTCCAGTTCAATCCAAAAATCACGCACAAAACAGACCTGCACAGAATGATGCCAGAACAGTTCACATGCCATGCACTAACGACGTCAACCATCAACCTTTGACCTTGTCCCTCACTTCCCAAACCATGTATGACAACCATATCATTCCTGAGACGTAAGCCCAGCCCCCTCACATTTCTTCAAAGGACCCATGAGAGTGACTAGGACCATTTAAGCAAAGACCGCAGATGACAATTTTACTGACCACAAGGTTTGACTTTAGAGGTGGGTATCAAGTCAAAGGGAGAAAAGTTGAATCGGTAACAACCGACCTGTTATCGAGAGAGAACAAAAATTTGGATCCTTTCTGTAGAACCTCTTCCTTGAAATGCTATAGATAAACAGGGATCTGCACACACACAGGTCAACAAAGATTCAACACCCCCACTCGATTTCCCACATATTGATATCTAAGGGTCAAACCCTTAGACATGGGTAGTGAGCTCTGGGATCGACATCCCAGGTCTAATCCCTCGTTTTATTCTCACAACCCTACCCTATGCCGTCTGTCACTTTCTTCTTCTTTCAAGGAGTCTCTTGCCGGTGTCCTAAGCCGTCTTAAGGAAACTCATATTTCCCCTACTCTCAGTCTATGCGTCTTCTCCCTCTCCCTCTTCTCCTCCTCCTCCCTCTTCTTCTTCTTCTTCTTCTTCTTCTTCTTCTTCCTCTCACGTTTTTTTTTCCTCTGCGGGACCACCGTCTTCTTTACCGCGCGCTATCTTTCTAGCTTCCACGATTCCCTCCTCTCGTTTTCCTCTGCGCCATGTCTTTCGCGCGCTGCCCCATTTTTGTTTTCCTGATATCCCCCTCTCACCTTTCCGTTGCGCTCTCCGTCCGCGTGTTGGTACGTACACGTTGTTCCCTTCAACGAGTGTTCAGCCCGAGCACACGGACCAAAGCTTCGGTCGCCGGGCTCATAGTAGGCGGATTTCGTAAAAACGAATCTGTCCGTTTAACAAAGGCGGATTCACTAGAGAGCAGCTCCGAGATCAAAGAGAAGAAAATAAATGAATAAAAAAAAAAAAAAAAAAAAAAAAAAAAAAAAAAAAAAAAAAAAAAAAAAAAAAAAAAAAAAAAAAAAAAAAAGAATCTAACTAATAACAGAAAAATAAAAATAAATTAAAAGAAAGAACCTAACCACCAACTACTCCTACTTGCCAAGTGTAATGCCCTCGTTTTTCGAGGGCTAACTAACACTAACTCTAACTACTTTCGAATCTGAGGTCATGGGTTCGAGTCCCGCCAGCCCTTGTGCGGGGTGAAAACGGGCGGCCCCAGTGCTGCTCCCTATCAAAAGGAGTTAGCTCAGGGTCGGGCGGACTCGATCCCTGAGTCTATACTTTGATAGTCTAGACCCGAACCTATTGAGCTAGCTCCTTCTTCGGATAGAAGTGGAGCAACTCAAATCTATATAGTGTCGTGGGACTCAGTCGAGCCCGTTTTCTAAGTCTGAGTGCGCGTACGCTCACCGGTCTGCCTGCCCGTTTGAGTGCTTGTCGGCTTGAGTGTGTGTGTGACCCGCAAGAGCACTTGATTCACTGGAAGGCCCGAAGAGCCGGTACTTACCTGTGACCGTGATATTGAGGATTACGGCGGGRAAAACATTCCAGCGGTAGGTAGATTGGTACCACACCATGCAGAGGTAGAAGTGCCCGGTACTCGAGGTCGAGCAGAAGAAGATAAACGTTTGCATTTTTAGAGGTCCGGCACCATTAGGTAGGTGGGTACCAGTTCAAGTAGCCTGAGTCTAGAACCTATGTGGGCGATATCAGTACTTGCAACGGTGTCTCTATCTGCAAAGGGATGAAGGCACCGGTTTCTTGGATGGTCACGAGGATACGAAGTCGCCACTCGAGAGGCGACTTCCTCTCCACATATGGGCGGTCGAGCTGAAACCCTCAACCTTACTCATGACATACGAGTAAGGAAAGATGTACCCGTGACCGTTACATATTATGGTAGGTAGTTTGTTTTTCTTGGCTGAACCGGTCATGCGGCTGGGATTATATTAATTTTCCTGTAGTCTTTAGATTTTATGGCGGCGCGACTTGCCGACTTCCCTATACCGGCCGGTCCGACGGCTCTGGACTAGATAGAATTCGTTTTTCCCTTACCGCTTGTACTTCTGACTGAGCCAGATCACGGTCGACGCATCCTGCGCGACCTTTTCTTGTTCTCTTCCAACTCTCCGGCCCTTGCGGTCGGAGACGTTTAATTTTTACTAACCTTTACATCTCGTCGAATACGTCGTATCACTGCGTACGATCGTTTAGAAATCTCGGCCTCAATGGTCGAGAAATTTCCTTCACAGCGCTAAGCCAAAAAAATTCTCACTTTTTACTCCGGCCTGTCTCCGGCACGGCGACCGGCGTCGATATAGCATCAAATACAAAATCATGAGCAAATACCCTTGTAAGGGTGTTTGATCCAACACCGCGCTCTGAACTTTTTCAGTTTCGTACCGGAGACCCAATCTCTCCACGGCGTGCAATTAAGCTCCTCAATTTTATACGCTCCATGTTGTTCACACCGTCTAATGCAATACGGGCCTAACCACCGCTTGTCCAATTTGCACGACCACTACTTTTCTAGCGATGAGTCGTACAATAGCACCACATCGTCAACTTCCAATGGCTCCTTCCTGACTCGTAGGAGGAGATCCCACCTCTCCTTATCCTCTAGCCGACTGTCGGTTACCTGATCTGCCGCTTCCTGGATCCTCTCTTCTGCGATGCCAACTTTTCTGGCCCGCAAACCCAGTAATTCCTCGAAGGACAAGGTGCTTTCCATATCCTGCCTCCTCCATGTCTTCAGAAAGCTCTCTATCAGGAGTGTGGCATGCCTTCCATACCATAGCGTTGCTGGTGCGTACTTCGTGGATCTCTTAATCGTAATATTTTATACGAAGAATGTTGTGCGCAGATACCTAGGCCACTGATTCTCCCTGTCGTTCGTCCATTTCACTAGTAGATTCGTGATGGTGGTATGCCCTCTCTCAACTGGAGCATTTGCCTGCGGATGTGGCCTAGTCGTGTAGCTGGCTTGTACGCCATACTCCTGCAACAAGGTTCGCACTTCTCCACAAGTGAACTCTGACCTCCTGTCCGTCACGAATTCCACTACGAAAGGATATCTAAGGAAATATTCAGAGATGCACAAAACCAATGTTTCGCCCGTCCTGATGCGAATGCTCGCCCATTGACAAACCCCGTAAGATTGTCCCGCGCGTCGAAGATGTAGTTGTAGCCGTCCACACCCTGAGGCATTGCCAATAGGTCCAGATGAACCACTGCCCCTGCATCACGTACAATCCGTGGGTGCAATGGCTCCTTGTACATAGTCGATGCCCTGATTTGACATGGAATACATGACTCGCAATACTTGCGAATCATCTCACTCATTCCTTCCCAGTAGTAAAACTCTCGCACCTTTACATATGTCAAGGCGAACGCTCTATGACCACCTGCGCGTCCGTTATGAAGTGCGGCTATAACGTTTATGTGACAATTTCGGCCGCAGATCACCCTCCTCGGGTTGCCAACCTCCTTTTCGATGAAAAGGTGTCCATCCCGGACTAAAAAGCGAGGTCGCATCTCGAGTACCTTCTTAGTTGCTTCTCTCTCTCTGATCTCACATGAGAGAAGCAAACCTAATTCAAGGTATACGCCATCGTACTCATCTGCGCAAAAAACCTTCGTTATCTCTCCTTCCTCGAACTCGTTCTCTTCCATATCTCTCATAGGGTCTCCACTCCCTTCTCCATCCTCGTGTATTTGGACAATTGAGTTGACGAGGAAACTGACATCCGCCACATACTTCGCGTGAGTGTCGAGTGAGCTCCACTTTCAATGGCCAACGGATCTTCTTCTAACTGGAAGGTCTCAGTCAATGCAAACTTTGCCATCCACTCAACCTCCTTCCCTCCCCAAGGATCCTCCTCCACGAAGTCCTTGAGGACTATATCCGCTCGCTTCACGTACCCTGCAGGAGCAAGAAAACCAGACTGCCCTTGCACAATAACTCCACTGACCCCAACGGCATGCGCATTGATATGGAGCTTCACAACCTCCTCCTCATCGAGGAATACATCTACCGGAGGTATATCCTCATTAGCTCCATTGCCAGACTTATCCCAATTGATCCGGCTAAGCTCGTTAACGCGATTCTTATTCCCAGGTATGCGTTCCAACTCAAAGTCAAACATCCACACATACGTGAGTCACCTGGCAATGGTTGGGTCTGATGGTGCATAGTTCTTCAAAGAGCCGGCCAATGCGGTCGGATCCACTCTCAGCACAAACCTCCTTCCGAAAAGGTAGTTGCGGAACACCCTTAGACAGTGGAGAACTGCAAGTGTCTTCCGCTTGAACTGTGAGTAGTTTCTCTCAGTGCCATTCAAGGTTTGACTCTTGAACCTCAATGGTCTCTCCTCGCCATTTACATCAGCTTGGATGATAGAAGGTTAACAACAGTCGTATTTTTCATCACCACTTCAGGACACCCTTTACCATTTCAGAATGCAGCCTGCCTAAACAGGTGGTTTTCAGGGTCTTCGGACCTTTCACCACTTCAGAACCATCCAGGTTTGAAAATCATGAATGGTCCTGAAGTGGTGAAAACTCTGAAGACCCTAAAAACCACCTGTTTAGGCAGGCTACATCCTCAACTGGTGAAGGGTGATTTTCATGGTCTTCGGACCTTTCACCACTTCAGGACCATTCAGGATTTTCAGACTGCCCAAAACTCTCACTTAACCATTTCAGGATGCTGCATGCCTAAAGAGGTGGTTTTCAGGGTCTTCAGACCTTTCACCACTTCAGGACCATTCAGGATTTTCAGACTGCCAAAAACTCTCACTTCAGAATTTTCATTCCCGGATTTTTAGCTACCCGATAACCGCTTGTGGCTTGGATCAGAATGCCGCCCAAGGCTGTAGGCCCTGCATCAGTCTCCACGATGAAAGGATGTTTTTGCGTTGCTTCGAAGTCAGGAACTCCCAACACTAGACCACCTTCTCTGAACTCCCTTTTTAAACCACTTACCACTCCTTCCTGCTTCTCATCCCATTCCCATTCTTGATCCTTCCTCACAAACTTCCTCAACTTCTCTGTCTTCTCAACGAAGTTTTTGACGAAAACTCGCCAAAAACCACATATCCCCAGGAAGCTACGAATTTCACTAACAGATTCGAATGACACCGGCCATTCGAGTATCTTGTTAGTCTTCTTGATGTCAGAGCGACGACCGTTCTCGTTACGTACGAAGCCTAATATGGTCGTCTCCCGCATATAGTGTCTCGACTTTAGTCCGCTTGTGGTAATGTTGTAATCCTTCAGAATGTCAAGAATCCAAGCAATATCTTGTATATGATCCCAGACGAATTTCCTTACCCCAGGCATAACCTCTGTCTCATTCTTCTTCTTCCGCCCTTTCACGACCAAATCATTAATGTATGGTTGTGTAAGATGTGGACTAACCGTCTGCATAACGCGAACCATATGCCTTTGCACTATTGCTACAACATTCGTCCAACCTTGTGGCGCCACATTCATATGGATCAGCCCCTGTGGTGTATGCATCGCCGTCATAGGCCTATCAAGTGGATACACCGGGAATTGATCGTACCCTGAGTACAGGTCTATCAAGGAAATGATGGGTCTGCCGACACAAAATTCTGACAGCGCATCTGCGTTTGGCAAACCTCCCGCATCTCGTATCGTTACTTCATTCAGGCGTTGAAGGTCCTGTACCCACCTCAGGGTACCGTTCGACTTGATAAAGCAGAACCATAGTGATGCGTAAGGCCCACTTGAGTAGTCGTCTACATGAGAATGAATCTTGTCATCCAGGTAGTCGACTACTCTCCGTTCCTCTGCCGGATTGGAATAGCGTGACCCTCTCAAGATCCATGGCACATGAGGCACAGTGTAGATCCGAATCATTGGAACTCTATCCACATCGAGTCGCCCACGCTCATCATCGTCAAACGCATATGCGCAATGCCGCTCTTTCATTACCTCTACCATAAGAGTTTTTTTTTGTGGCGTAAGGAGTCCTGACTCTCCTATTATCAGGTCTCTCTCGGTCCTCTCATTGATACGGCACGGCCCATGTTCTGCATCCTCCTTCATTTGTCGTATCAGTTCACGTTCCTGCTCATAGTAGAACTCTTCTTTCGCAGTTATGAGAACAGGAACGGGGTGACTCTTCTCATTTACGCGCTTGTACTTCCTTTTGGAGCCCTGCTTGATCCCACCCCTAAAAAAAACTGACTTGCAACACGGCTCTGGGGTACCCCTAGCTCTCCTGTCCTTGTCGGCAACCGATACACGAGCTCCACTTCTCCCTCGCCGGAATCTTCCACTATTGTCTCTCTCAAAGCCTATACGGCAATGAGATCTGCCATCCCATATGACGACACTATCTCCATAGCATCGTTGATGCTCGTTAGGCTTAAACACATCTCGCCAGTACGCTCACACTCCTCTTCATCCTCCCCCGTTAATCTCCTCCTCTCCCCTTCCGATTCCTCAAAGGTAAAGGAACATGGGTTTGGCCTGTTCCTCATGCTACGAGGCCCTGTATTGATGATCTCGTAGTTGCCACAAACTGGATCGCTTAGGATGACGTACATTGTACTGTCATGCTTGTTAAGTATCATTGATTCAGTGTGGCAAAGGAATGACCTTCCCAGCAGAAGAGGATTATCCAAATCGGGCATAACAAAGAAGCGGGACCGCACCTTCACTTTCCCGATTTCAATCACCACGTTCGAGATCGTCCCAGTAAAAGGAGTCTTCCTACTTGCGCCATAGAGAAAACCCGAGTCCATTCGATCAATGTTCATTCCTAAGCGGAGTGCGTCAGATTCCTTGATGATATTCATCTCCGCTCCTGTATCCAGCATCCCGCTACACGGCTTACCCTTTATACTCAGGTTCACACTCCCAGTCCCGACCGATTTCCAATCCATTTTCGTCCCTGGAACCGCCCAATGAGCCTCGACAGGGATGAGATCTCCTAGTCGTACGCTCGCCACCCTTCGACGAGAGAGCCACGTTTTGAATCCTTCTCTAAGCTTAGGCGCAGAGGTCAGGATATCCTTTAAGTTAAGCAGATTATTATGCCCTTTCAGAAGCCTATCAACCAAGGCTTCAATATCCAGACCATCTTCCAAATTGAATGGTACCGCATATTTTTGCTTTTGCGAGCGGTATCATTTTGCCGCTCTTTCTGGCCTATCTTCCGGCTTCCGCTTCTTTGCACATTGAGCAGCTTGCTCTTCCTCTTCTTTTCTTAGCCGTTCATCTTCCTCATCCTCCTTGCTTTCGTCCCCCACGTTGATAATTGACTCCTTCTCTCGTGACTGATTTTCGGTTAGAGGTTCCTGACTTCTACTGGGATCTCCTTTCTTACTCCTCGTGCATATTGCTTGCGGGAATGTGGGTTGCTCTCGAGGAGGTCGAAATGTAATGCCAGATCGCGGGGTTGATACCAAGGTCTGACAAGCCGGTTTGACACTCGATGGCCCCGTCTCTGAGCCTAGTAAATAAACCATCGGCTTCGCCACCCCTTCGCAAATGGACCTCATTTTCAAATTCAACCTCTGCATCTTCTCACTATTGGTCAGTTCTTCCGCCTTTATCGTTGACCTAACATCTCCTCTTGCCAGAGTCGAAACGTGGTCGGTGGTGGCGGAGCTAGTTCGGCACGACGTTATGCCTCCTTTCGCATACCACCTGCTATCTTGGGGTCAATGTATTTCCCATACATATCATAGACATCCCCGTCCATGTTCGTCGAGATAAGACCATTTTCCTCATCTACTTTCCGAATTTGGCAAAACCTGAAGGTATGCCCTTTTAGTGCGCAATGATGGCAAATGACATTTCTCCAATTGAACCTTGGCATATCATTCACGCCTTGCCCATTTCAATTGCCTCCACGTCCGCCCCCTTGACCGCCTTATTCACCATTACCGTAACCCCGTCCGCGGCCTCCATTGCCTCGACCTTGACTGCTTTGTCCATTACCTCCCTGGTTTTTACCTCGTCCTTGACCCGTCGCTTGACCGGGTTGGTCGATCTGTGGTGGAGGTGTCGGCTGCTGTTGTTGGCCCCCCCACTTGCCAGTTCACTCCTTGAGCTGGCGCATTGGGGTACCCTCCTGCAGTATGTGCAGTCTGTCCTCCCGCAGGCGACCCGGTTTGGTTGTAAAATGGCCATGGGCCATATGGACTATACCCCGGTCAAATAGGAGGAATGGCCCCTGGCCAAGGTCCAACCGGCGCTGGTCCCTGTGGTGGCGCTGCACTCGTATTTGCCTGATTGACATTTACTTGGGCTGGCGCGACGACTTGTACTTCTGTATTTTCCCCCGAACCTTGACCACCTAAAGCCTGGTTCCTCGCCTTTCACTGACTTTTTGTCATCTTTACCGGTTCTTCTTCTTCATCGTCATCATCGTCTTCCACCTGCTCCACCACCTTCTTCACAGTTTTTGCCTGAGGCTGAGTCACTGTCAAAACCTGTTTCCCTGCCGCGTTCTGTTGGTCGGCTTGGTACTTAGCTATTCCATCTGCGATGAGTTGTTGAAGGTTGATACCTGCTCCTTCAGTAACAACTCGGGCCTTTCGTTTCTGCCGTTGTTGTTTCTTCTGGAACTGGTGCACCTGGTCCAGCTCCCCATCCGCCAAACTTTGCTTCACTGTTTTCCACGTCAACTTCCGCCCTATGACCCCTCTTCTTGTTAGGGAAACACTCTCGCATTCTGTGAAGTTGCTCAGGAAGATGGCACATTGGGACTCCTCGGCCAACCCTGGAACCTTCCTCGCCATCTTCTCGAATGCTGTCGCGAAGACACCCACTGTTGTGAAATCAGACCTCTCTAGCCTTTCCAAGTCCTCCGTTGTAAGGAGTCCATCTCCCAACTGATATCTCCTTTACATCTCTGCCTTAAAATTCCCCCAATTTCCTGCGGCCTTGGTTGCTACCCTCATAACTTCCGGCCCCATCTCCCACCAGACGTATTTAAAAATTTGGCAAAATTTCTCTTCCTCCGTCATTTCATCAGTAATTTGTTCGAGCAACTCAAGCCACTCTGACACCTTCTCTCCTTTGAAGTGGAAGATCTGAACCTTCAAAATGTTAGATCGTGTCACCGCATGCCCATCCAGTAGAGCAACCAGTTGTCCCAACGTAACCGACCGTTGACCCGCGCCATCGGCCTGATTGAGTTCATCGTCCTCCATCTCGCTCTTCGACAATC
This sequence comes from Chara braunii, assembly GCA_003427395.1. Taxonomy (NCBI): domain Eukaryota; kingdom Viridiplantae; phylum Streptophyta; class Charophyceae; order Charales; family Characeae; genus Chara; species Chara braunii. The sequence continues at coordinate 1,127,904 of BFEA01000318.1, read as the reverse complement.
AGTTCCCTGTCAATATACAACACTTATACATGATCAACCTTATCACCTTAAAATCTTTAGCTTCCCCTCATAGCCAGTCCAACCTCAAAAAAACCTTAGGAAACTATGCCCTGCTATTTTATCTTTTAACCTTCAGTACTTATTCACAGACCCTCACATCACTGGCACCATACAGTTACACTTACAAATTTATCCTTATCACGCCAGACCTTGATACAAGGCATCTCTAATTATGACAACGAGACTCTTTCTTTCGGCCTAACAAGATCCATAGGGACATTCTGTTAGGTCATAACGGGCAACATCAAAAATAAAAAACACACTATAAAAAAAATTGTCGTTTTGCCTGGATCATCGTGCTGCACTAAACCCAAGTCCGTTCACTCTGGACCTCAATAGGCAGCCCAGATCCCCAGCAATGGCGCCACCTGTCGAGTGCACGGTCCCCGCTGGGGGAACCTTCCCGGCCGCGTCACGCAGGATTGACAGAATTCGCAAGTCGGATCACGAAAAGAGAAGCGGCGGAGCCACTCCGGCCGAGTGCGCCAACTACACCTCCATCGAGTCCCTACGACAGAACAGGGTCTCGCGAGGTACAACTTACCTCCACCTGCGGGAGTTGTCACCATCCTTTGGGTGGGCGTATCCCCGCCGAGCTACTGAACCATTCGCGAAAGCTTTTACTTGCAATCGCGGAGGTGGCCCAACCCAGGGCGTTTCTCGTATGTTGTAGCATAGGGGGTACGAGCGGTCCACGCCTAGCTCGGACCCGTATGCGAACCGTTACGCTGGGGCGCTGATCTCCAATGTGCAATTCAGCGTCGGTCGACTAGGACATCCTAACTTAACCACGCGATACATGGCAAAACAAAGTAACTCAGATAAGCAAATTAACCTAGTCACTTTTTCATACGTCCTGACCCATAACTGAGACCTGCCAATGTGTTTGAGTGAGGTCCGGGCAAAGTTGCATAAAAAGAATGTCACTGCCATGGGAACCATAATGTTCAGTCGTGTGTTCTTACTTAATCTGCTATCATGGCGACGCTTCATGCGTTACCCATATCCGCGCAACCTCGCATGGGTTTTGGGGTTGCGTACGACACTCAAGTGTCGAAAGCGAAATATCGTGAAGGGTTTCTCCTTCACGACATTGCACGGCTGAAGGATAAGCCGTTCGGCCCTTGCCGCATCCCTATTTTTTAGCCAGTGAGTGACGATACGCAAGGGGTGCAGGTCCGGCTCAAGGGGGAAACCTTGTGTAAGACGAGAGTCTGGGATGTCGCGGACAAGAACCTCGAATTCCAGGCTCAGGACCATCGTCCGACTAATAATTTAAAAAGCAAAACCCCTTTGAGATGGGATTTGCTCACCCCTCCCCTGAGGGAAGAAACATAAGAGTAGTCACGGGTTGGGGAGCAATTCGCCATACCCAAACTAAGTCTAAGTTCAATCAAAGGTCGAGCGCTAAACCTTGTGCTGGGCTACTCCTGCCTGCTTGCTAGATGCGCGCGACAATAGCAAAATAGGAAAAGAAAAGGGCGAGTCTCGGGGGAAATCAGGGAGAGTCATTCTCACAGTCATCGTTGAACCTTGTCACTCACACCCTGCACTCATTCATCCATATCACTTTCAAATCTAGGAGCGAGTCCTCGCTCCCATACATACATGCACATACATGAAACCAATGAAGATTCACATCCAAAATGCCACAAAACGTGGTCAACCCCTTTGCTCCCAGGTTCATATCCCACACGCCCCTTTTCGACCCTCATTCGACAAAGGTATGCCCGACATATCCATTTTACATAACTTTTGCATGACCATTCAAGAGAGGTTCCAAGGATAGGTTTTCTTTCATACGGAAATGTCGTTCGCCTACAGGGTCCCAGACATTTGGGCATGGGTATCACGGTGGGTAGGAGTTGAGTCGCAAACCGACTTGCTATCAAACTGATAGCAGAAGTTGATGAAGCTCAAGACTTCGAAGAACACTCGCGGGTATCAATGACCTTCGTCACAAAGATCAAGACGGGCATCGCCTATCGAGTTAACGGAGTTCAACTCCGTATCGCACTTTAGGCTACTTAGCAACAGTGCCCGGTAACGATGTGAAAATCCCAAAAATTTTGGCAGCACTTCCTTTAGGGAAACCTGCTCGCATAATATTTTCTATACCAAATCTAAAAAGAAAACTCGAGACTCACAAAATACCTAAAAACAAACGAACTCTTTGGTTTCAGTAAAAATTTCGGCAGCACTTCCTTTAGAAAGGAAGAATCCCAGAATTCCTGCTAACTCCAAAGACTAAACTATATCTTATCTTGACTGACATCTTTGAAACTTGACTAGCTTTGAGTTTTTTAGGAGAAATTTTGGCAGCATTTCTCCTAAGGAAAAAAAGCTCCAGGAACTTCTACCAACACAGAGGCTAGTCATTGCCCTACAAAACAATCATAAATGAAAAGACAAATGCGAAAACAAAAATGAACATCTACCTACCTATCGCTCAAGCATAAGGCGAGCACTAACAGACTACCCTATTACGAAGAAAACAGACAGAGCCTGAACAAACGACAAATCGTTGCCAACCAGCATGTCATGTTTACAACGCATTGAACCAAAACAAAGGTTCGTTCATCCAAAGTTTTCATCTTTCCCTTGTTCTAATCACAAAAACATTAGTCATGTACCTTACTTAGTTGATTAATTTTCTAGGTTGTTCTCAGTCAAACCCCAAGCAATCATTAACACACTAGGCTCGACTATCCTCACAAAGAGAATACTCAGACCTTTATCAACAAGCAAAACCGACTGACTCAGCAAGGCGACCGGATCATTCTTGAGGACCTCATTTCTAGCCCTAGTTCAATGTCTTAGGCAAAACAGCAAGGCGACCGGATCAGTCTGGAGGACCTWATTTCCAGCCCCAGTTCAATGTCTTAGACAAAACAGCAAGGTGACCGGATCAGTCTGGAGGATTTCATTTCTAGCCTCTGTTCAATGTCTTGAGCAAAACAGCAAGGCGACCATATCAGTGTCGAGGACCTCATTTCCAGCCCCAGTTCAATGTCTTAGGCAAAACAGAAAGGCGACCGGATCAGTCTGGAGGACCTCATTTCCAACCACAGTTCAATGTCTTAGGTAAAACAGCAAGGCGGCCGGATCAGTCTAGAGGACCTCATTTCCAGTCCCAGTTCAATGTCTTAAGCAAAACAGCACGGCGACCGGATTAGTCTGGAGGACCTCATTTCCAGCCCCAGTTCAATGTCTTAGGCAAAACAACAAGGCGACCGGATCAGTCTGGAGGACCTCATTTCCAACCCCACTTCAATGTCTTAGGCAAAACAGCAAAGCGACCGGATCAGTCTGGATGACCTCATTTCCAGCCCCAGTTCAACGTCTTAGGCAAAGCAGCAAGGCGACCGGATCAGTCTGGAGGAGCTCATTTCCAGCCCCGGTTCAATATCTTAGGCGAAAGAGCAAGGCGACTGAATCAGTCTGGAGGACCTCATTTCCAGCCCCAGTTCAATGTCTTAGGCAAAACAGCAAGGCGACCAGATTAATCTGAAGGACCTAATTTCCAGCCG
>BFEA01000318.1:1106812-1117469 GCA_003427395.1 Chara braunii | reverse complement strand
CACACACACACACACACACACACACACACACACACACACACACACACACACACACACACACACACACACACACACACACACATACACACATGCACTCACACACGCACCTCTTCATATCCACATTTTACTTATCTATTCCTCCCTCTCATCTATTCAGGCCCTTCGTCAATATCCTGCTCTCTCCTTTCCTTACAACCCGCTCCCCTCCCTCCGCAATGAGCCTCTTTTTCAACCTTCCAATACCGTCTTCGCTGCCTTGTCCGGATCCCTATCGACAACCTTCATTCCTTAACTTGTTGCTTTGGCTTTCTTTCTCCTGCACTTCATCCCTCCCTACATCCTCACCCTGATTGGCTAACATTCTGACCACCTCCTCCTCTTTATCCCACATCATCGACCTGGTCGCTTCCCCCTTCCTGCCCCCCCCTTCCCCCACTTTTTTACCCATCTCCTTCATCACAAACTGGGGCCCCGACCTGCATCCTCCTCCTCCCATTTACGTGAGGATTCTTCGACGACTTCCCCCTCCACAACCTCATTGAAGCCGGCAATCTTTTGTTGCATGCTTCACCCTATCCTGACCAAATCCCGACCTTCCCATCCCATCCTTATGCTTCCTCTTTCGCCGCATCCTCATCCTGACCGTTCAAATCCTGATCATCTCAGACCTCTACGTTATGGATACACAGATCGAGTCCGAAAGCGCCCTACTAGCAGGCCGAATTATGACCCTCCCCCTTCCTTTTTCTCCAACCCCTCAAGATTTCAAGGACAATCTTTCCCTCTCTTTGTTCCACCATTTATAGGCGCACGCATGTGTCCTTTTACTCCCGGCCTGACCAAGCACCTGACCCCCCCCTATCCGAGAAAAAGAAAGATGAAGGTAATGCGGTATTGAGAGAGAGAGAGAGAGAGGTGGGGGGGGGTGCACTTTTCCACGCAGCGCTAACTCACCTATTTCGTTTCGGGGCCGAGAAAGAGAAGGCCTTGTTGAGGCACTTCGAACACTTCTTCCAACATTCATCAACAATTCAGATCATCTCTTTATCAAAGGTCAGTATAGAATTCAAATCAACAATAGGTGGCCTTCACGGAAGTCCCCTATTATTCCTTGATCAGAGCTCAATCTATTTTTAAGAGCGTAATAGGATAGCCCAATGGGAGCTACCCTACTACCTTCTCCGAATTCGGCGAGCTATGATTGAGTTAGTAGACACAGGCAAACACCAAGTCCTCCTTTTGCTGGAGTATCCTACTAGGCTTGTTAAGGTAGAACGAAGCAATCAATAGGATGACCCCAAGGGAGTCTCCCTATTCCTTCCTTGGGTAGTAAGTAGTTTACCCTCTCGAGTATGGTCCTAGGGCAACCCATACGGAAGCTTACCTATTACCCATTTGATAATTAGATAAACCAAGTGTAAGTAAGTTGTCAGAGAATAAATAGTTATCCTACTACTACCTGAATGACTGTAATTAGATTCTTGATCGCAAATCACATTGAAAGCCAAGAAGTTTGTCATCGTCTGAAAGGCAGTAATGCACTCTCATTCCATTAACGGAGAACCAAAGCTACGCTCTCGTCATCCCCAACATAAGTACTCAGAGCCCTTCTCCTACTCGACGCTTAGTACCGAGATTACAATCACACGACGTACTAGCAGCCAATGAATTGACAATGTATCCAATTGACTTCATCAGTAGAATCTAGGTACATGTAGGCTTTGACCCCCGTGGACTATCGGCAGGGTTAGGTATGTGTCCTTTCATCATCACCCTCATCTCTTCCTCTTTCTCCCTCTCCTTCTATTTTTGTGGGCGTGTGCGTCTGTCTGTTCATTCGTGTTTGTCTGCCCATTTGTCTGTCTGAGTCTGTCTGTCCAACTATCTCTTCTCTCTCCAACTTGAGAATCCTGACGCTGAATGCACCCGCTTGCTTCTCAGCTCCATCCCTACTACTAACTTATGCGGCTATGACCGCCTTCCCTCTCAATGTAGTGTTGCTTGGCAGGCTCCCACGCGCATGCTACCCGCGAATAACGCACAAGCGCTTCAGCAGCACTTCCCCGCTGCTCACGAATGAGCATTCTTCTCGAAACATGGCTGGCCAGTCATTATCTTGACTGGGACTGAGCCAGCTTCCTCTGGCTTGACTTGGAACCGGTACCACATGCCCATGGCCTGCTTTCTTCAGAACATCAAGGCCCATGGAACTTTTCTCGAATTTTCGTTGGTGTGTTGTTGCTTGAGCCTGTGAGTCATGACTTTCATCTGTGGAACATGACTTTTGACTGTGGGTTGTGACACTCGCCTGTACCGTTGACTGCGAGTCGTGACTCTTGACTGCAGCCCCCCTTCTGGTTTCTTTCTTTCTCTGTGTTTGTCTGTCTGATATAGTCTGTCTGTCACTGTTTGTGTTTATCTGCCGGCATCTGTCCATCTGTAAGCCTGTTTTGTGCCTGTCTGTTCTAACTGTCTTCTTGTCAGTCTGTCTTGTCTGTCTTATCTATCTTCGTCTGTTTGTCCATTTGGTGCCTGTGTCTGGCTGGTCATCTGTTTGTTTCGTCTGCATCTGCCAGCCTGTTTGTTCGTTTTTACTTGTCTCGTCTGATCTATCCCTGTCAGTATTCATCTGTAACTGTTTGTATGTCTCTGCCTATCTGCGTTTGGCGGCCTTTCTCTTTCTCTTCCTCCTTGTGTCTGGTCTGCCCGTTTGTTTCACCTGTACCGGTCTGTCTGACGGTCTGTTTTTGTTTGATCGTTTGTCTGTGTCTGTTGTCTTCTCCATTCTCTTTCTTCCTTCTTCCTCTCCCTTCTCTCTCATTCTTTCTCACTCTCCCTCTGCGAACGTAGCACGATCCATCACAATGTGCAACATACTGAGGCTGCAACATGGGGGACACGACAGGCACATGCACGCATTCCAACAAGTGGGGCGGATGACGGATAAGTCCTTTCAACATCAGTGGCGGATGCATTGCACATCCAACAAGCCCCCACCCTCGCTTATAGTAAGTTGCGGATGCAAAGCAGAGTAAATTAATTTATAATAATAATAACAATAATAATAAAAATAACATCAATTATGATAATAATATAAATAACAATCAATAACAAAAATAAAATAATAATAATAATAATGACAGCAATAATAATAATAAATAAATAAATAAAAAATAATTATGATCAGGGTAACCGGCGTTCGGGACGGGCCGAATGCCCGAACCCGAACGCCCGAACGTATGGGACCCCTTGGGGATGCGCTCGGCCGTTCGGCCAAAACGCGGACAAAAAAAAAAAAAAAAAAAAAAAAAAAAAAAAAAAAAGTTTAAAAAAAGAAATGAAATAAAAAAAAAAAATAAAAAAAGATTTGCCTCAGCATTACATCCGAATTCCTTACCAAATTTGAAATAAAAATAAAATACGGAGAAAAAATACTAATAATAAAAATAACAAAAAATAAAAAAAGAATTAAATTTATTGAGTGCGCGACCACTTTTACGACACCGCCATCTTTGACAATTTTTCGTTTTTTTTTGGCATAGCTAAATGCCCTGAAACTTTACAGATGTCTACTTCACAACATGCAAAACCTACTCAAAAAGTTTCAAAAAATAATAAAATTGTTAAGACCCCGAACTAAAGTGAAAAGAAAAAGTAAAAAGTGAAAAAAAACGTGGAAGAGCACGTTTTGACACCGCCATCTTTGGCGATTTTTAATTCCTATTTGGCTGAGCCAAATGACTTGAAACTTTATAGGCACGTACCTCACATCATAGAGAACTCACCAAAACAAATTCAGAAAACGAAAATCATTTTTAGGCCTCGAAATAATTTTGGCGGGGGCTGAACACCGCCGGGTTCGGACCCCGTACGGGACCCCAAACGCCCGTACGTACGAAAGTCGGCCCGGGGACCTCCGTACGTACGGGCTGGTGATCCTGATTATGATAATAATATCAATAACAATCAATAGTAATAAAATAATAATAATAACAATAATAATAATAATAATAATAATAATAATAATAATAATAATAACAAATCAGTAATAACGAATGTATATAATCGATCTTTCCGGTCCGATGCTTGTAGAACGAGTGTGGGTTTCTCTTTGCACGGCAATAGTGACGCCCGTGGACAACTGAACAGGTAAGTTTTCTTTCTTCTTTTCATCTCTCCCTTCTCGTAATGTGATATCTTCTTCCTCTCGTCTGCTCTTCTACGCTCTCATACTTGCCGGTAGTGTACTTTCCCACACTTCAGTGGTAGATTCACTCGATTTTTGTTCATCCTACATATGAGAGTACTTGTGAAGTGAGTCGTTCGAATGAATCACACATACACACACACACACAATGCGACAACGTATATTTTCATGTTTTAGTGGTAGATTAGATCGATTTTGTTCATTATGTCGATGCAGTCAGTCGCGAGACTGACGCCCGTTCATATACACATTCAAATCCACCCCCATACACATACACATAAGTAGCGATGCACTTTTTTATGCTTTACCGGTAGATTTATACGATTTTGCTCAATTAATCAATGGAAAGTTTTTCCGCACACTCATACATATGTACGTGGTAGTAGTAGTGTAGTTACCCTTTTTTTAACGGTAGATTCATCCGATTTTGCTCTTCATATCGATGGAAGTACCATGAGGTCCGCCTCGAGATTTGTTGTTCGCGGGTGCATTGTTCATCTATAGAAGGAAAACTCTTTCTCTTTCTCATACACACACACGCTCGTACACATGTACGCACACACATACACACACACAGGTAGGCGTTGTTGAGCGCATCGGCTCCCGCCTTTTTTGCAAGGGTCGGGAGCCCTCTCGGCCATGTCACGCAGGAGTTAAACCAAACAAAAACATAGACAACTCAGGAACAATACCTAACTAATCCCGTGAGCCGTCGAGACGGCCACAGTCGCGCCGTCCCGTCGCCGCTCTAGCTGGGTGCGCCAGCTGTACATCCCGTGGTCCCCTACGACAGGATAGGTTTTTGCGGGGCATAAGTTTTCCTTCCCTAAGGGGCTATCACCACCCTTAGGGGTGTATCCCTACCGAGCTACTGACCCACGTGCGAAAGCTTTTAGATGCAATTACAGAGGTAGGTCAGCCGAGGGCGTTTGCTCGTTCGCTGTAGTATAGATACGCTTGGTTAACGCCAAGTGGACCCGAGCGTCGTCCGTTCCTTAGTGCGCTGATCTCCTAAGTACGAAGCGGACACCGGTCAACTAGAACGGTCTCAACCAAGCGTGAAACCTAAATCTTCCTAGTCCCTTAGTCACACCGTCAAACAAAAGTTAAATATCCACAGATAATTACACCAAAAGAAAGCGTCCGTAGTCGACAGGAACATACCTAATCTGAAATGATAACTGAGATAATTCAATCATCATATGGTACATCCAATCACACAAGATAAAAAAAAAAAAAACAATCCGACAATCTCAGGTCGAACTCCACAAAACAATCATACAATCGCCAACTAGGAGTTGGTTTTCGACAACAACCTCAATGCAGCCGATAAGGTAGTCTGTCTAGTTTTGACTTGATGAGATGCGATGCCAAAGTTATTCATTCCATCCTACCGCCGACCTAAGATTGAACACGCACACACTCATCTCCATACGTTTCTCAATCTTCTTGGATGATGGGTTGTTTTGCGGATGATTCTTGATCAGGGGCATTGCTTGAGGTGTTGCATACCTTTCCCTCTAGGAAGTGGTTTGAGGCACTTCTCCTCCTCGCCCGAGCACAAGACTCGTATCTTAGAAGTCGGGTCGTCTCCACCGAATCGGCAAGTATGCCCCTGTAGAACAGTCCACCCTGGGTCGATAATAGGGCCGGCTCCTGAAGCAACGAACCCCCACCCCATATGCTTCCTAGAGGCAAAAGATGTGTCCACTGCAAATAACTTCCAGATATTCCTAGTCCTCCTAAGTCCAGGGTAACTTAGACAAAAAGAATTCAGGAAAGGTAAAGAATGAGAATCATTTGGACAAGTACAGGTGGATAAGGTCATTCAGGATATAATATATCAACCCTCGGGAAAAGACTAAGTCATTTTGACCTTATTCTGCTTAATTTCAATCGAATTCATTTTACAACACACGCAGAATAACCTTCATCATAACAACAAGTTATTTTTACAAGCAGACAGACTGGAAGGTAGAAAGAAAACAATCTTTTGCATCAGCCCCATGTAGAGACAATCAACCTCTTTTGCAAGCATTCGTCTACCTACCTGCACAACATGCAAAGAAAACAAGGTTGAAAAGAAAACAGTACAATTTCATACTCAAGTCTGACTTTTCCATTCACATGTATGACTCGCACAACTTTACCCTACCTTTTCTTTTGAACGTTCAAAACGACAGGGTCAAGCAAAGTGTGGGTTCATACAGGTGTGAAGGAAAGTCTGAGTCATTCAACCGACTAACCTTGAGTGATGTTTGGTCTGGCTCACTCAAGAAAGCCGAGTAATATATCAATCAAAGGAAGACGACCGTCGTAGAACGCGCGGCTCACAACTCCAGAAGTTGTAGTCGTTTCACTGAACGACGGTCCGCCGCCTTCTCCAAGTGTCTGATCACACCAAGATTGGGTCCACGGAGATATCTGAATGAGATAAACCTCAAAGAGGGTGCTCTCAAGAGTAAGTCCCACGTCTTCTCAACGTCCCAGACAGTCCCAACGCAGTCTCTACTGCACCTTCACCACCAAGGATACTCCCTAACCAACCGCAAGTTCACACCGCCTCCCATCACCATGTCCGCTCACAATAGCCACACCAACATGTTGGTTCCGATCACAACAACCAGTCCCACTTAGTCCCAAAATGGTCCTAGATGGTCTCAATGCAATCCCATACTATCACCCAGAATACCAGATGGTCCAAAACTCAAAACCGCTTGCACTGTGCACGACAAAAAAAATAAAGGTGGCCCCCGGTCCAAACCGCATGTGTTGCAAGACCCCCCAAAATAATGATGTCCTTCAGGCGTAAACCGCAAGTACCGCACTACAATAACTGCTGCCGCAAGCATTCATTTCGTATTTCCCTCATGTCGCCGGTCCGCGCACCACTGCCGCACAATCCCAACCACCCACCAGTGTCAGTCCAACCTCCAGGCCACAATGAAATCCACCATAACCGCCGTGCACCACAAAAATAACGCGGACTACTGCTTGCTGCGCTGTCAAAACTGGTACCATGGTTGCCCCGCAACACCATCGTCAGATCACACACAAAAAACTGTCTCCACTGCGACGCAAAAGACCCACAACATCTTCCTTTACAATAGTGCTGCCGACATGCCGCCAACATTACCCCCCCAAAAAAACGTTGATATCACCGCCAATCTCAGCAGCACGACCCCACCGAAAAATGTTGCTGCCACCGTCCCAAAAGCAACCGGCAGCACTTCCTCACTGACAGCGTCGCTGCCGTGCAAAACGGGCAGAGCTTCCTCTACACCGCTTGCCGAAGACTTGTCGCAAAAGCAACACCTCCCACTGGCACCACGTAGCACGGTGGCCACGGCAGTCTCTTCCTTCCCCTCTCACTGCAGACCTCCACTCTCCACTCCAGCACCTCCATCGGCAGCACCGCCCCTCTCCAGCAGCATGCAGCAGGCAGCCAGCATTCACTCAAGTGAATGCCCCAGCAGCACTGCCGCAAGTGTGAGGCTGCTGGGTAGAGTGCTGGCTTTTATAGCCAGCCGATGGCTGTGGGCAAAGCTGCCCACAGCCAGGCAAAATTCGTCAGTGCTCCTGGCCCTTGATCTAAATCAATGGTCAGGAGCCATGTGCCTTGGCTTTCCCCTAGGGGAACCAGGGTCGTCAGATTCCAGGAGTACCTGGCCGTTTCCCAGGCCAGGTGCTCATGGAAATGGTTGTACTCAGCCACTTCAAAGTTGTCTGTTCAACTGAACAGGCGCTGTCCCATCAACCCTTAGAACCTTCTAGGGCCTGCACCTGTTCTACGGCCGCGGCCACATTCATGCCCGTTATATTTTTCTTCCCTTCCTTTTTTCCCCTCTTCTTTTTCATCTTGCCCCCCCCCGTTTCCCCCTTGGTCATTTCACGGAGTCGAACTAGAGTCAAGCTCAACAGGGGCTCATTCCCCTGTCCTACCGCGCGCCCGTACCTGGGCGCCAATAGCGTTAGGTACAGTGTCATTCTGCTGCCCGTTCTCAAAACCCAACGGGCGCAGGTAAGATGAGGGGAGCGGGCAATACCAACGAATAGAAAAAAAAAAAAAACGAAACTCTAAAAAACAAATTTCAAATGTGCCCTTTCCCACGCGCCCGTACCCGAATGCCCACGTCGCCAGGTGCAGGCGACGCTCTGCAGCCTGTACGTGAACAGGCGCCGAGCTGGAGGAACTGCACAGTTGGAGGCTTACCTGTTGGTCGCTGCGTTGCTCCTCGTCGCCTCTAGGTAAGGCCTCCGTGTCTCTCTCTTTCCTGCAGTAGTAGTTGTAGTAGTAGTAGTGGTAGCCTCAGTAGTGAACAATTCCCTGTTCTAGCAGTCGATACATTCGACTTCGCCCATCCGTGGATGGCAGTAGCAGCCCGTTCGAAAAGACGAACAGGTGCTCTAGTAGAATCATGAACAAGAGGAAGAAAAACAAAATCTAAAGAATCTAAAGAAAGAAAATAAAATAAAGTTCAAAATAAATCTAAAAATAAAAAATCCTAAAGAAAATCTGAGGAAAAAAAAAAAAAAAACTCTTACATTTTTGCAGAAACGGTCGCCTGTTTTAACGGGCACTATCACACAGACTGGGGACTGAAGTGCCCCAGTCACTTCTAAAGACGCCAAGTGACGTTCCTCGTTGTTTAGTTTTTTTTTTTTTTTTGCTTCTTTTCCGTTGGCCCAAAGCCAACGGTCACAGCTCGTGGTGGTACACCCACGAACTGTTGAAATACAGACCCAAGTTCGAGTCTTGAGACACTCGAAAATTTTGGACAATCTCTCGATTTATTCGTGTCATCCTCGCGCAGTGACCTCTACAGATCCGCGTGGCGAATTTCAACCTCGCGATCTCAAGGATCGCACGACCGAAATTTGGCCGTGCTAGGTCTATTCAGACCCTTAGTGTTGCTCCTCAAAAAGAGTTAGCACAAGTAGGGTACTACCGGATTCGTCCCCTGCATCTGCAGCATGGCGGTCTGATACGTCTACCCACTGGGCTAGCTCTTACTACAATATGAGCAAGGGTAACTCTTCAATAAGAAGAGTTCCCACCCTGATCTCGTATGCCCATGGCCTTTGCAGGCCTAGCTTCGCCTAGCTCGGCCGTTACAGTCCCGGCTCCGCCTTGCCCGACCGTTACAGTCTCGACTCCGCCTTGCCTGCAGCCTCGCAGGCCCTGCCTGCCTGTGGCCTTGCACGCCCTGCCTGTCTGCCTGCTTGCTTCAAAGCTGACTCCCCGCAGCCTACCGTCAGGGGCCTAGTCTGGTAGGCTTGATAAGTCAACCTTTTAGCCGCGACTCCGGCGTCGGGACCCGACCGGGAGTCAAATTTCATAGCCCAATAAAAACATGTGACCCATCTCTCCCGCATTGACGTCCTATACCTGACGTTCCCTCTTTTTAGCCCACTCAAGCCCTGAATCGCGCAGCTTAGCAGCCGCGCGACATTATTCTAGGTAGAATAGGTCTAGCCCTAGCGTTCCCACGTCCGCGTGCCTCAGCGGCCCCAACAAAGCAAAGCACTTCCGATTATTGTTGCTACTCTCGGACATCACAGGTGTCCGAACTAAAGCTACAAAACTATTAGTCTCTCAGTCACAGGTATGATCTGAATGAAGTTTTTGGCAAAGTCAGTCTCATCAAGTCCTTCAATTCAACGAAAGAGTCGGACAGCGTCCGACGTTCAAAACCCCTGGCAATACCCTTGTCAGGGTATTTGCCCCGACAGCGCAATGTAGTGAAGACGTTCATGTTATAGCGGTAGATCCATCCAATTTTGTTCATCCTATCAACGAAAGTGTCGTGATGACAACCGCAAAATTGAAGACTTACTTGTTTTCACTCTCACTCCCTTTGTCGTCGTCGTCGTCGCTAGATGCTCCCCGATCCGTCACGCTGCAGCATACCGAGACTATAGCCTACGAGGCATGACAGGCAGAAACACGCTTTCCAATGAAGTCGGGTGGGCGACGAGCCCACCTTACGAGGCTATCGGCGGCGGCATGGCCAGATGAGTATCTTCTCCTTCTTTTTCTTCTCCTTCTTCTTCTTCTTCTTCGTGTGCCTCCCTCTATCGCCCGCGTGACCACTTTCTTTACTCGTGAGCCCGTATTGTCTAGCGTCTTCCTTTCCTCCTTCCTATGCCTCTCACTTTTCTGCGCACGTCTTCTTCGCTATCTCATTCGCACAGCTTGCTCCTCACCTAGTTGTGCACGCCACGCTTCTACTCACGAACTCCATGCTGGTCCGACAAGCCTCGCTCGAAGCACTGCCGCCGCGACAGGGTATCGAACACCTTTCTCGGGAACGAATTTGCCCGAGATTCGAGGCAAATTTGTTTGAGGTAAGTTGAAGGGAAATCGTACAAATTAAAAGATAAAGAAAAAGAAATAAAAACAAATAACTTAACGACAAATGAAAGAAGAAAAAAAAAAAAAAAAAAAAA